>JAVGVS010000080.1:285314-522814 GCA_032718565.1 Distichodus sexfasciatus
TATATATATATATAAATAAACACATTTTTGTGTTTTTTGGGGGAAAGTATATTTTTGAAATCCTCTAGTTTTAAAATCCCACATTGTTTCGGCTTTAGTCTGGAGTGTTTGTACGACCTGCTCTGGCACATTTTGTTAGCAGAGAGATTTAAAGTTGGTGACGGGAGACGAGGAGATCTGTCAAGTGTGTGTAAATGACAGAGTTTAATGGCTGTGGCTAAGAGCTTGAGCTTTGGTTCATTTTGCAGTTAAATGTGCCCTCCTCTGCCTCTCTCCACCCTTTCCCCTGGTTTAACTGACTCTCCATATTTATCCTTCCTCTTCTGCTTCACTCTTCCTTTGCCGTACTCTTTCTGTACGCTACCTCTCTATCGCTGTCCCTCCCTCCCTCGCTCTCTCTCTCCCTCTTCTCTGCTGGCTGCAGCAGGCTAATGGCGTCGTCGTCGGCTGCTCCTGCGTCATCGCTCACTTCCCTCCTGTCGTCCGTCGGATGTAAACACTCGCGATCACATGGGAACAGCTAAAACATGACCACACGCAGCCTCCAGCGGTTTCACAGCTGAACTAAATACCAGCACGCACACACACGTGCAACACGCAGACACGAAAAATACTCTTAAAGGGGCTACAAGTCGGGGTAAACAAATAAGCAACTCTTCCACTTTGAGTGGTGATACAGCATTTCTCAGAAGTCCGTATTTGACCCTGAATGTTCTCTGTCTTGTCCGGTGCACTCGCAGCCATTGTTAAACTGATAAGATTCTGGCTAATTTGGCACAAGATAAAAAGGCTCCTGGTACTTTTGAAAACTGATTTTGCAATAACAAGTTATGCTGACACACTGGCATATGATATTTTTTGTCTGCCAAAATAAGCAATAAAGCTGTAACAAATAAACCGTATGTGACCTTTGGTAAAAATGAAAAATGATTTTGGTGGTATATTATGGTTCCATATTCACTCTTTTCCGATATTATCAATCTAAAACAAAGCACCACCAAATAAATTATTTTGTTGTTGAAGCGGAATGTAAGATTTCACTTGGACACAACACATAAAAGAGGTCTAGAGACACCCTGGCCGACACATGCCAGCTAATTATGGTCATGTGTGGGCATTTTACACATCGTACCACGTAGTGCTACGGGCCTTCACCACTACAAACACGGCAGTAACTCAACATAAGTGCTCGGGATTACAACCACAACACAAACGTGTATTTAAAAAAAAACAAATCCCACGTCCTGCCACAGACAGACGTCTCCTCTTGTGCAGCCAGAACCACGAACACGACACGCTTGAGCAAAATGCTCTTGAAAAAGAGGTTATGTTGTGCTGACATCGCCAGAAAACACCCCACACACACACAGAGGGCCGTGCCTTCTCTGTTGCCTGTCAAGAGTCATTTTTCATCCCGAGGACGTCTGATCCGGGGTTTCCACTGCAACATTTGCATCGGCTGTCCATGCCACTGTTGACTCATCAAAATGCCGAGCTTAAAGTGAGTGAGACAGTGAGGAAGGAGCGAGGGGCATTTTCCAAAATGTATTAAGCTACTGTCTGAATGCTACCTCAGACCTCAGGTGAGACAGGAAAACAGCTAGAGAGAGACCAGAAATGGATACAACGAACGCAATGACGGATAACGGGTCGTTTAAATGGTGCAAAAGAGGCCAGAAAGTGAATTTGGAGTTCTGGCGGCCTGGCATCCCTTTGCGTCCGTCACTACCGCTGTTCCAACTCAGCTGATGACGCATGTCATGATGTCTGTTTGTTTTCAAGCTTGCGCATTTACACGCACATGCAGACACGTCCACTGCCGTTATCCGTGCGTCAACGACACTTTGGTTGGTTGCAGATGGAACGTTAATCTCATTGTTCCTCCCCGTGCAGAGGCGAGTGAACTCAGTCTGGTTAATTCACCCCAGGCCGGAAAGAATAGCTCAGAGCCTACTGATCTACTCAAAAAAAGTAAAAAAAGAACCAAAACAACGCAATTCCCGTCTGCACATTCCCACATGTGGATTCGAGCTTGCACGCCCAATTAAAAGGTTCCTACGTTACCAGTTTTGACTTAAAATGCTCTGTGTTTACGGAGTGCAAAACCCTTGGGAATCCTTCACTGGTTCATTCTGATGCTGATCCACCGTGAACTTTACACTACACTGACAGTATTAAATAGGCCAGAACATTAGAGCTAGAATAAAATGTCCCCATAGTTACCTTGATTGGGCTGTTTGTTCAACAAGTGAAACATTGTTTACTGCCATCCCTGTTCAAAACATGGTTCTTTAAAAAGGTAAAAAAGGTTCTTTATCAGTTCTTTAAAATAGTATATGATGTCCCGGGTGGACAGAGTCGTCCTAATATTTTACAATACCATTCTGAAGAACTGCAGTGGAATTATTATACAGTTTTAACTGGCTTCATGTTAGCCAAGCTAGTTAACCTAAACATATCAACAATAGTTAAAACAAATGCCGACAAATTGTTGTAAATTAATTAGCTACAAAAATGCAGGTAAAATGTTTGGATATAATACAGGCTGTAGCTGGAAACCAAACGAATCTGCTGCTTGTGATTTATTTACGCAGGCAGATGTGATCGGGTCTGGTATCAGGCTTATTTGCAGGCGTCTGAGCAGTGAATTCTGATTTCAAAAATGAGCAGTAGATGCATACTTTAATAAGGGAAAAAACTAACTCAAAGAAATAAAGGAAAAATTACCTAACTTGAAGATATACTCATGAAAATACAAGCACCTCAAAACACTCAAGAGTACCGGGAGTAGTTGTAATGAGTTTCTTATCCCTAATGATTTTATGAAGGACCTTTATTTGAACAACATAACATGGAGGCTTTTTTGAATAAGCAAATGGGTTTGTCAGACTGTGTGTCCCCAACCAGAACTGGTTCCATCCAATGCAAAGTTCTTTAGACATTAAAAATGATTCGATGGCATCACATCAAAGAAGCTTTTAAAAGGGTGTAGGAATAAAAGCACCTGAGTCCCACTGTGCTCGACCACACGGGTGGCCCTGAGCCTTCTTTGGCTCCTCACTCACAAATGACGCACTAAAGGACGGAGGCCATGGCAGGGAGGCGGCGAAGCTTCAAATGAATAAAAAAACAACCAAAAAATCCTCGAATAAAGTGATACTCAGTTTGTGCCTATCTATTCTTTCGCTGTTTTGCTAGGCTTTATTTCAAATACTGAAGTTAACATTTTTGCTGGACATTATTAGGAACTATGACAGTGCAGTTTTGTAAATAGTATACATCGTATTATAGAAAAGATAATAGCCAGCAGACCTAAATAGCTCTATTCAGGAGGGAAATCATTCTAGAATATGTGGCGAGTGTATCTACTCAGTAAAAAGAACATAATAAACAAATATAGCTACTTTTGAAACTTTATTCGATAAGTATATTAATACATAGATACAGTCTCATCGAACAGACTTATTTGGGTGATTAGTCCTGGAAATGTTGACCTAAGTGAGTAAGTACCATGACGTTTTTTGGTTTACTTTTATTTGACGTATTGAACAGGCGCACATCAGCACGACGGCGCAAACGCGATAGATCGTGCAGCCATAGTAAACACGCAGCTAAATCAGTCCCTTCACCAGGTCCGTAAGCTGCATTAGCAGAATTATTAAGTTAACTACTTCCCAGAATTAGTCATTATAGGTGTGACTTGCTTTTCCTGGCAGAACAGCAATAAATGAGGTTACGCTCTAGGGATTTTTTGCCGCTCAGATTTTCTTCACTGACGCAGTTACGCGTCGACCTACTTCAGCACAAGCGACACGAAAACAACCAACTGGAGTGAAAAAAATAAAGACAACACAAGGTTGGGCACGTCACAAATAAAGACCTACCGCCGCTAATGGCCACGTCGCTTACTTGTTGTGAAGCTTGTGTGTGTGTTTTTTTTTTCACACGCGGTTTGTTTTCGCTTTTCCGCCCGACGCGCGCCGCTCCATCTACGTGTTGCGCGCCCCCGACGCTCCGGCTCGCGCGGTCCGGTTGTCAGGTGCTCGTTCAGATCCGCTGTCCCGGTACAACACACGGCGGTGGCGTCGCATGTTATTCACTTAGTCTTTAACATAAAAACTTGTATTCCTCACTAAAAGTGAAAATAATAATAATAACAAACACACCGAATCGTCATTACGTTCACCAGCAGCTCGTTCGTAGACGCTATTTGTTTGCTGACGTTCAATTCTAGGCAATTCATTGTAAAGTGTTGTGCAATATGTCGCCTGGGCTACAAAAAAAACACGTCACGGGATTTGACAAGTTGACACAAAAATAAGCAGCTTCATATCGAGCAGACATGCCCGAACGGAGACCAATATCATGCAATAAACATCGGCTAACATTTATTATGATATAGCAAAAAGGCGTGAAGAAATTAAAGTTTTTTTTTTTGTTTTTTTTAAAGCTTATTATAAAGAGTAGATATTAGATTGACGCCATATGAAAAACGTCATGAGACGATACAGGCTACTCTGGTTTAAAACTGATGTTCTTTTTTTCATGCAGCTTTTATATAATAAAAAACGTAAAAATCTTACATGTCGCGCAGACACATCACCGGCTCTTCTGCGCAGTTTTTATGCAGTTCCAGTATGCGGCTCGTACGAAGCGAGCTCGGTTCCGCTTTATCTTGTGTAATGATGACGCTCGTAGTAGAAAAAACTTACGAAAGTGCGTCTCCAGCCGTACATGCTCGAAGCTTCGCCGGGTTTAGTCCGCGTTTATAGCCTTATAAACCGAGAATTTTCCGACGCACCACAGTTACAACATCAGCCCAACTCGACTCGTTTGGTTCAAGCTCCATGCTTTTTAGATCAACCGCGTCGCCTTCCATTCAGTCGACATCCTCGTCCAACTACGCACTTAGGGGGCGTGATGGTCTTTAAGAGAAGTGTGCAGTTAGACCCGAGCTTCAACTCGAACATCACCCGCCTAAACGGCGCAAACCTCTACAAGCCTGGAATTTAGTCCGAGCGGAACGGCACAGGACCAACTTTGAATTTTAATCTGCGCAACAGAGCCTGGAATGCGGACGTTGGCAGAGACGGAGCCGTGTGGCAATCAAACATCTCCTGGGGAAAAAAAATCCTGTCACGCACTTGAAAGCATCCGAGACCCCATTCCGAAAGGATTTTTAAAGATCTTGTCATTTGCGCACATTGCTTTGGAGCACAGCGCACACAAATAGTCACATAAGGGAGAATGGGGTGTTGTAACACCACCCAATAAATAAAACTGACCAATACACCTCTCTTTCTCCTCAAAAACGCATTTTGGCAAATGAGCGAAGACCTCAACCCCGAACAATGCTCAAACCAAACTTACGCCCTTGCGCACAAAACACGCACACTGGCGGGCCAAAAGGCAAACGGAGTTTGCGGTCGGTAAAAGTGCAGCAGCGTGCCAACCATGTGAAGCACTATAAATAACTTACTGTGGCGGTTCCGTGTCCTGGTGAAGTGCGCCGAAAACCTTCGGATGAAGGAGAGGGGCATAAAAAGTCTCGATGTGCGGCAGGTGCAGTCCCACCATCAGCGTTTCCCACGTTGTTGTAAAACGCCGCAAACGCAGCAACGAATCCCAAACCGCCCGTGGCTGTGGGCGAACGACGCGTTTGCCGAGCTATTGCGTAGTTGCACGTAGTTCTTGTTTTGTAGCCATGGGCAGTCTTTGCTTTTCTCCTCACCGTTTCATTATATCACGTCTATCATGTGACGGTGCTGCCTCCCTCAGCGGAGCTTAAAGGGACCATCCGCGACTCTTTAGATTAAAAAAAAACCCATTACCATACGAATCCTGACTTGTATCCATTACACACAGGCATTATAATTTACAATACATCCATGCAAACCCCCATCTTTTTGTTGAATGACATAATTAATGCCATTAGAAACCATATCATAAGAACAGAAATTCATATCACCGTGCCAGTTTATCGTGCATGGCAATAATAATAACTCCTAAAAACAGGAATAAAAAGGTTGAAATACTCTATGACAGTTCTATGTGGATAATGTGTGCGGTTTTGTTGTTTATTTGTTAAATTAGTCTAATATCTTGAATTGGAAAAGCACTGCAGTCTCTAGATAAATATTATGTGAAATATTACATAAAGGACTAAACACTAAAATTGTTCTTTTCTCAATTTACTGCACTTTCACTACAAATCTTATGATATAATATTACACCTTTAATTAGATTAATGTTTACATTTAATCACCTGTTGTACTCCTATGACTATGTAACAAAAAAATAATCTTAAATCTTTAATAGCACAATGCCTTGAGCCTGCTACAATTTAGGACTTAGTAATGACACCCCACCATTTACGGTAAATAATAAAAAAAAAAGTTGCTGCCAAGACCTGGACATGCACTTAGCAGAAATTGCATTATCTTCTCCTCCTTACATCAGCACGCTTCCGGTAAGAGCAGCCTCATCGTGCCATGATTCACCGGAGCCAAAGTGCCTTTATCTCCAAGGTCATTTTACAGGCTGATAACCAGAAATGATAATCAAGTCAGACGTTATTCACTTTGTTTGGATGGTGATCACAAGTGGGCATATTTGAGTGGTCTAACATGGATAGAAGAGAGAGATGCAATAATCTCATAATAACTGAATGTTGTCTTGTAACTGTGATGGAATTATTTGTTTCCTCTTTGTCACCTTTGTGCTCAGAGGCCCTGGAGATCGTGTGAATGTTCAAGGAGTCGGCAGTTCCATGGCCAATAAAAGACCCCCTAGTGAAGCGATTTAGAGGGGATTACAGTTCCCTCTGACAAAAAAAAAATCCTCCTTCCTCTTTGGGCATGACCATGAATTTGCCCAGAGGGCTGGGCATAGCCTGGTTACCAGCCTGGAATGCTGCCAGCATTCCACTCACCAGCGGCAAACGGAAGGAAAAAAAGGTTTCTTTGAGCTCAAGATGAGTATTTAACGTCCATGTAATCAAATAAAAGAATGGCGGAAGAAATGAAAGATTTATTACCCCCAACACCAGAGTTAGTCTGGTACAGTGTGGACAAATATAGACACTGTGCCCTAAGCCTATGTCAATCATTACTAAATATTTAAATAAAAGAGAAATGTTGGTTGTTCCCTTAATAAAATAGGTATGTGGAAGGTCAAACATATTACTGACTTGGACAATGTTGTTTTTTTTTTCAGTTAAAAAATATGGATTATAATTAAGGGTTTACTTCAACAATTCAGTTTTCAAGAAATAAACCAGCCACTTAAGACCAAAAGATGGTTTGGTTATATTGAATTATTGATGCATAAACTGTCTATATACAGAGTCGAAAAATATTAAATATGATAAGGTGTATAAATAAAAAGAAATCAATAAATAATATAAAATAATGAAATACAACCTAACCGTGTGTGCGTGTGCGTGTGCGTGCGTAAAGTTCTTGCAGTGGACCGTGTGTTGTGTTCACAATGACAATCACTCAAATGTGTACGTAAATGAACGCAATAATATAAAATTGCGTAACTGTTACCGGCATAATTAAAAGATGCAGACTTATTTAGGCATAGTTTACTGTTTTATTTTTATATTTTGTCTTTAGGAACTACAAAAGGTGTTTTTTCGGTATCGAATCGCCCACATACTGTCCCTGGACCGTCGCTGCGCCGTGTTGTTCCGGTGCGCGGGCCCTTTAAGATCTCGTCATTCCCACTTTGTACTTGTAGCTGCGCTACTTGTTATTTGTGCAACAAGATGGCGGTGGCTCCCGAGAGCAGAGTGCTTTCCTACACTGTTTATAAATGGAGTTCTTACTCCTCAACATACTTGCCAGAGTGAGTAACGGCACGACAACGCGTCGCGTCTCTCTTATTTGCACCTCCGACGTGCAGGCGCCAAATCCAGTGCGGATTATGAAAGCACGGCCTAACTTGGTGTGGGTGAAACCTGGGCCAGTTTAGCCTAGCCTAGCTTCTCACAATATAACACGTAAAACGGCACAGCGACCAGAGAATATGCACTAGCAGGGGCTAATGGTGCTAAAGCAGTGGCATGTTTCATCCGACCAGCTGTTGTTTACTTTCGAGCTAAATAAGCTAAACGCTAAACGAGTCAGCACAGTTATCGGGCAGGCTAACTAGTTCCGCGGCTAACTGAGGCTGGGAAGCTCAAAACGGTACTAAGGTACCTAAGACATGGAAAGTTTGAATATTACAGCTGTTAATTATCTGTAAATGGGAGACCATGTCTGCGCCAGAGAGAACCTCTACACTGACAGCTAGCGTTAGCCTAGCTGCTACTGGCTAAGGTTAGCGTACGCTTCGTTGGTGTGGCTATTTCGGGATCGCTTTCCCGGGTTTGCGGTGCATTACCAGGTGACGGTGTTGGTGGAGAGAATCGGGTTAAATGTAAACATTCCGCTTTAAGGACGTGTTTTTTATTATTAGCCTCGTCGGTATTTTGGGTCGTGCTTGGAGGATGCTGTAGCTGCTTTTAGAGGAGGAACCTGACACTGTAGAAGGCTGGCTGACAGTGACCTGCACTTGTCTGGCTATTTCTGGCTCTTAAGTAGGTTGTTAGCTCACAGATCGTAAACTTGAGTTATGCAACAGATTCCTTCATACAAAAAGAGAATTTCAAATAAAGGCTAAAAATGACAATGCAAAATTGAACTTTGTTTTCACAAAACGTTAAGTAGTTATCCTCTAATATTCACACGTACAGTTACTGTTTATTTTAGGGAATGTGTTCCTATATATACATATACATCCTATATAATTTCTAATTTTATTTTTGCTTAGTCCAAGGAAAGAATCAGTGTGCGTTTCACTACATGCAGTTCTTGTCTAACTAAATGTGGGACACAGTCTTGAATATCAAATAGCTCAGTTTGCAAATTAAATACTCTTGAATGATCATGGTGGTTTTGTATGGGTGTGGGTACATGTATGTGAAATGATTAAAAATATGATAAAAACACAAAAAAGTAGATTTTGAGTTTGAACCATCCTTTCTTGAACTAACGTCAAACAGACATCTCTTGTAGATTCATCATGGGACGTGAGAATTATTTATATTTTACTCTTTGCTGTTATTTATTGTTTGTTTATGTCTTATAAACTTAGAAACTACAAAACAGTCTTATTGAGTGACATGCACTGGACTTGACATTGCACCTGTGTTGCAGTGTACACGTTGTGATGTTGATTTTTGCAGGAATGCGCTCAGAGATACACATGATAGATTTGTTTCTTTTGCTTTCTATCACCTGCAGGAACATTCTGGTGGACAAGCCCAATGACCAGTCTTCCAGGTGGTCATCTGAAAGCAATTATCCTCCTCAGGTACCCTATCTCCTTAGATCACTCTCACGCTATCAGTGTTGACTGTCACCTTTCAGATGCTTCTAAATTATAATTGGTACTGTAATCCAAATCTGTTTGGTGATCGCATGTTATACCAGTCATGCTTGTGTGCTTGTAAGTTCTGTGGTCTAAATTCGGTTTTTATTGCTGTGATCTTTTTTAATGTCTGTTGCAGTTAGTTTTGTTATTGTGTTCTTAGTGTAAGTGTTATGTTGTAACACAATGAACATTATAACCCATACTTTGGAAAACACCTAAACCTCTTGTCTTTAACTCAGAGCATAACCTGCCTTAGGGCAAACTAGAAATTTGACACCATTGTGGTTTTCTTAAATTAAAAGTGATCCTCAGCATTCTGACTAAGAAAACAGCTTTATCTAACAATGATCTTTAATTACTAAAAGAACAAGAGTGTTTTGTTTATTATCTTGACCTTGAGTTGGTAAGACTTGAGTTTTGAGCTAATCAGCTAGTTTAACAACTATAATTCTCGAAACATTTAGCAAATGGCACTCTTTCGTTGGAGAAACAATGTTGCACTCAGTTAAACAATTCGGATGTGGACTTTGTTCTCTTCCAGATATTTTCTTGTGTCATGACATCAGCACATTGTGCGTGATGAACTTATTACATCTCTCAGTTCTCTGTCATCCTTGTCATGTTGTTTATGCATTAAATGATACAACATCGAGGTTTACGCTCTAGTTTTTGGAGGTGGTAGTCAGGACATGGGCTGTGTTGTGATGACTGCATTGAGAAAGATGGTGCTGCATAAAGATGAAGTTCTCAGGACACTAATCCTGGAGTGAGAAGTGGAAGTGGTCTGTTGTTCCCTCAGCCCAGGATGTACAACACAGACAGTCTTGTGGTTGGCCAAGAGGAAATCGAAAGTGCTATGTTTGGAGTATGTTCACATGCACTTTTAACCTCCTGCAATATGATTTTGGTTTTGGATTCCTGCCTAGTGATTACACTGCATCACAAATCATTTCTGTCTGCTACTTGGTCTAATTCATGTGTCCTACAGTAAATCCTGTGTGCTGAATTCAAATCTGGAGGCACATTTTGTCTATTACCTCAAGATCTTAAGTTATATATGCAAAAATACTTCACGTAAGGAAAGTTTGCCTTACAGCTGTGTGATGTTTGTAAAATGTATTTGTTGCAACTAAATTCAAACTAAAAAAACTAAATGCAAACTAAATTAAACAGAAGTTCACCTGAGACTTAAATCAAAACAACGTACTGTTCAAAAGTGCTTTAGGCACTTGTTTTTGTATAATTATAATTTGGGTGACGTAAGAGATGAACATGGGGAGAGATTCCATTAAGATATGTCTGTGATGGACACAAGATATCGGGGCCGCTGTAACCAAAACATGATAAACAACTACTGTTCCTTTCTGCAGCAGGAAACAACAGACACTCACAAGCACAAAAGCGAGTGCCTAAAGCACTTTTGAAGAGTACATTATGTTTTGATTTAAGTCTCAGGTGAACTTCTGTTTGTAATTTAGTTGCAACAAATATATTTTCCAAACATCACACAGCTGTAAGGCAAACTTTCCTTATGTGAAGTATTTTTGCATATATAACTTAAGATCTTGATGTGATAGACAAAATGTGCCTCCAGATTTTAATTCAGCACACAGGATTTACTGTAGGACACATGAATTAGACCAAGTAACAGACAGAAATGGTTTATTTGGGATGCAGTGTAATGTACTGTTCAAAAGTGCTTTAGGCACTTGCTTTTGTGCTTGTGAGTGTTGGATGTTATCTGCTGTTATGCTGTGAGCGTCTTGTTTGCGAGTTCAGTTTACAGGTTGCGCGTTAGTGAGAAACGTGTATCAGAATACAATATTATGCCTATAACTTAAAATCTGGGCGTGCTAGGGAAGGTCTGAGTGCAGATTTGGATTCAACACAGTTGATTCCATGTAAATCACACGTTTTACTTCCAGTAGCACAATCTTTGTTCTCCAGTGTTATTAGGATGATTTTTTACCTTTTTTTGTAGACAGGGGTTCAGATTACCCATATCACTTTGAAGGTGGCATACATATTATAAGGATACATTTTGTTGTTTCTGTGACTCTGTACATATCCTAATTTGTATTCGTTTGCAGTGTTTCTGCTCCTTTTTCCTAGAAGCCTTCAAAGTCAAAATGGAATTCGGACATGAATAAATGTTACTTAAAGTACTTTGCAGGAGCAGATATTGCCATAGAGATATAATGAATGGGTAGCTCAGTGATGCATTTTACCGGTTCAGGATTTTAATTGAGCTGCCTTTTGATCCAGCTTAAATTTGCTGAAAGCTTCTAGAATGAAGATACATTCTGGCAGTTTGATTCTCCAGAGATAATGAGTGACAGTAAGATGATCGTGGTCACGGATCCATACCGAATATTTATTTTTGTTTTTCATTTCTGTCATTGGCACAGCAGAGTGAAATGAGGAAGCAGCAGGCTTGCTGCTTCATGTCACTCGACTACGTTTTCTTGGGAGCAGCTTCTTTACGGCAACATTATAGAAATGTCTTTAAAAATGTGCAGTGTATCTTCATATTAAAGGGAGGATCTCTGCTCTTATTTCACAGTATGATCCACGGTGTTATCAAGACCTAAGGAAACTCATTTTTTGCACTTAATAATCAAAACATATTTGCCCTTTCCTTCACTAAGACTAATTTCGTCACTAGGTCAAAGTAAATTTTGCTGAAGGCTTAGATGAAAGTTCTACATCACTGTGACATGTACAGTATATTCTTAAATGGTATGTTTACATGATAATCTCAGTCTCTTCTCATCATGTACCGAGCGATTTCACCATCAGTGTTCTGGTTAGAGAGCTGGTTGTGCCACATAAATTCTTATATGGCTGCAGTATACAACTGGCAGAAATAGTATATAATCGTATATAATATTCCGTTGGTCTTGTTGAAAGTCTGTAATGCTGCTGCTGCGTAACAGTCAGGCTTTGCTGGATGATTTCTGCTGCTGTTGAACAGTTTTTCTGGAGCTGCATGAGTGCTACATTAGAGTTTCTCCCATATGTATAAGATAGGAAGAGGATGCACGTTATCCAGCAGTCTCTGCTCAGGCTTTGTAAGTGTCTCTTCATCATCTGTAAAAGCCTCCAACAGATCAAAGCATGGCTGAGTGCTCGGTCCGTATACAGACGTTTCTTTTTCTCTGTAAATTCTGTAATCTTTTCTATATGTTGTGGACGGGGCAGGGTTACATACAGTACTGGGTAAAGAGTTTTGAGCCACCACTTAATTCTTCTATATTTTACTAGGAAAAAGAGACAGCAGGTACTGATTTATTGCAAGGTGTGCAAACGTACATGTAAATGCTATTCCTCAAGTCTGTGTTAAAAACACCAGTGTCTGGCTCTTTGGAAGCAACTAAGCAAAACTTCTGCACAGTACTGTACCTGCACAGTGTTACCACATGTTTACTTAGACTTTTCAGTAAGCTTTTTACTTGTAAGTTTCAACACTATAGATATATAGCACTTTATTTGAAGCAAGCAGAAAATGATGTAAGATTTTAGTCTGGTGCATTCTCAAACTGCAGTACAGTTTTTTTTTTATCATTTAAGATCTTTGAGCAAATACGTGTATTAAGTGCAATTTGTACTGAACTCATGGCTGTCCCTGTGGACTGTATTTTAAAGTTGTGTAATGTGGCCTTTGATAAAGGGCAGACTGATAAGGCCTTAAAATAATGCCTTTAATTCAGCTGAAAAATGTCTCTTAAAAGTAAGAAAAAATACTTTTGCAGTTTAATTACAAAATCTATTGTTGTGTTAAATATGTTGATGTGTTTTAAGTAAATATACATCATGCATCAGTTGAGTAAAATCCACTATGTCACCTATAGAAGACATATATACATATACAGAATCCTTAATTGTTCCAAGTCATACGGTGACTTTCTAATCCATCTGGAATTTGCTGCAACCTTCTAAAATGAAGATATGTTTTGTCTGTTTTCATTCTCTAAAGCTAATCAGTGACAGCAAGATGATTGTGGCCACTGATGCATACCAAATATTTATTTTTTGTTTATTAATGTCTGTCGTTGGCACAGCAGAGAAAAATGAAGAAGCAGCAGGCTAGCTGTTTTATGGCACATTTAGCCTGCCAGCATCACAATATTAAATCCTTTTCTGCTTTTCCAGTACTTGATCTTAAAACTGGAGAGACCGGCCATCGTACTAAGCATCACCTACGGCAAATATGAGAAAACACACGTGTGCAACCTGAAGAAGTTTAAGGTGTTCGGAGGCATGAGTGAAGAGAACATGACCGAGCTCTTGTCCAGGTGAGTCAAGCTGACCATCACCTAACGTTATTACAGGTAGGCAGCTGATTTTTCTGCTAGGTGTTGGGTTGTGAGAAGTCGCATTAGTATTAAGAGATCCCTGTTCAGCTTTTATACGTTAATATTGTAAACTCATTACTTCTACTAACTCTAGCTTTTTGGATGTATTGCTTTCTCTGTGTTTTAGTAAAGAGTCGTGTTTACTGCTGTGTACTTCATGGCTGTTTTCTTGCTTTCCCGTAGTGGCCTTAAGAATGACTTCAACAAGGAGACATTCACACTAAAGCACAAGATCGATGAGCAGATGTTCCCTTGCAGATACATTAAAATAGGTTGGTGATGATTACCACAGTGTGAACTCGCTTGGCGCTGCTGTGAGGGGAAGGAGCATTCATTGCGTGATTTTTTTTTTTTTTTTGAGGAACACGACGAATGAGGAAGCTGAAGTTAGTGGAAAAATTAGTCCCACGGCAAGCATTTACCCGTTAAAGAAATACTTTGACTAGAAATGCAAATGTGTCTCACAGTGAATGGAAGCCAAAATTGCCAACCAGCCATTGCTATTTGTCCCTTCAGCTTTCATTTACTTGCTTGCCAGGTTTTTGTGCGCGGCATTTCTTTAAGGAATGATTGCAGCGCAAATCTAGAGTAATGAAAGGCAGAATGCACCTTTTAAACTATGAAAACAATTTCTCTGCCTTGCTTGGAATCGCAGTTACTCACTACCGATCACATAAGTCAAGTCAACACTGTACAGGTTTGGAACTGATAGCATTTTTGGTATTGAAAGCATTTTTAAAATGACGTCTTGATTGAATGTGACTTGGATGGCGTTTATCACACAGAATGCAGGTAAACCATGCATGATAAATGTGTTTGACAGTTGTCAGGGCCTCCATTAAGCTTCCGACTTGTCAAATTTTAGTTGAATGTTGTGTCGTATGAGCAGTGACAATCAGATATTAGTGCAGAAGTGTCTAAATTAGTTGCCACGTGGCTCTGAACCACAGACAAATAAACTGTGTGTGCTTGTGTTTGTAAGACTCTCATATTTGCTAGTTCAAGCGGCACTGGCATGAGGTTTCCATCGTCACTTTGCTACTTGTCAGAAGTTGATAGTTTTTCACTTGTCACGTCATGTAAGCCCAGCTTTAATCTTCTGTCGCATTTTCTGCAGAGAGGACTGTTTTTGCCCTCTTGTGAAATCCCATTTCTAAAGGATCCGTTTTTTATGCTTTATACACAAAGCTGAAAAAGGCAGTGAAAAGGAGTGTTTATGGCGTTTGTCACAGAATCAAAATGCCTGTCCTGAACCATCGCAGAGAAGCATCTCACTTACAGTTTTTTTTTGGAAGAATCTTCACTTAAAGTGTTATTTCCTGTGCAGAAATAGTTATTGAACATTAATTTTTAGCACACGGCTTTCACATGCATGTTATAATATTTCACTGTGTTGGTGTTGTTCAGTGCCTCTGATGTCTTGGGGCCCCAGTTTTAACTTCAGTATCTGGTACATCGAGCTGCATGGGATTGAGGATCCAGATGTAGTCCAGCCCTGCCTTAACTGGTACAGCAAGGTGAGTTCTTGCATAACCAGAGCTGACGTTTCAGTACGAAACCTGTCAGATGAATTTCCGTTGAGTCAGCAAGAACTCAGTATTGCCTTTAAACACATTTTTTTTATCCAGACTGCTTCCTTAATTTATTTTTAAGTCACATTTTCCACTATGCAAAAAATTGTTGACGTGGTGATTTACTTGTATCAGTTAAAACACTATTGATCTACCGATTTTAATCCTGCATCTAATCATCTTATTTTTTAAATTGTCTTATTAACCTCATTTCTGATCTGTCTGCCATTAAAACAAAAAACAAAACTGTGAAACATTACGTTTTGACATGTAAATATTTTATTACCTCCCAGTCCCTAGTCAAGGAAGCCCACACACGCCTATAAAATGTTATACAACAGCTAAACAAACCCTATGAGCCCATACATTAGATCAGTAGGTTGAAACTCAACTAACGCCACTAAAGGACATCTGCTCCCTCTGAAGCAAGCATATTCCATCAGAGCAATTATTTGTGCCTCGTAGCAAGTGTGTTATTGTCATTACCAATCGTCTGCACTGTGATACATCATTAAAAACCAATTTAGCTTTGTTGCTGGTTTCATTTATGGAAATTGTCACAAAATAGGAACTGTGTGTCTGACAATGTGGTTTCATTTTAGTCTGGTAAATCATTTTGTTCAGTAAACCCTTGTTTGCTTTTGTCATGTTGTCAGATTTCTGAATACTGTTTAGATCTTCTATTACGCACCACTGTATACTTTTTGCTTTTGTTTATTTGTTTGAATCCATTGTACGCATCTCCAAAATATTCATATCATGACCTGTGACCTGACAAGTGACATGTCATGTCTTATAAAGCTAATTTCTGTTAATTACTGTAGGGCTTCAAATTTATTTTATTTTTTTAATTCTTCGTTGTTAGATTCTCCCGTTATCTATTCTGTTTATATTAGTACTTTGTATATTGTTAAAATTGTTTACCTTAACTAGCGTGCACCAACCGCCAAAACAACTACCCTGTGTTCCGCACAGTACCGTGAACAGGAGGCCATCCGGCTGTGTCTGAAGCACTTCAGGCAGCACAACTACACGGAGGCCTTCGAGTCGCTGCAGAAGAAGACGCGCATCGCGCTGGAGCACCCCATGCTCACACACCTGCACGAGCGCCTGGTACTGAGGGGAGACTTCGACGCCTGCGAGGAGCTCATTGATAAAGCCGTGAGAGGTACTTCCCTTACTTGTCTGATGTGTTTCCCAAAATGCCTGGGAAGGTTTGCTTCTGCTGTGTAGGTTTTAGCTTTTAGTCATTCATTCATTCATTCCCCGAACCGCTTAATCCCAACTGGGGTCGCAGGGGGACCGGTGGGGGGACCAACCCTGGGCAGGCACCAACACACCGCAGGACACACGCACACTCACACAATCACATTCACACCTTACGGGGCCAATTTGGAGTCGCCAGTTAAGCTATAGTGCATGCTTTTGGACTGTGGGAGGAAACCGGAGTGGCCGGAAGAAACCCACGCGAACACGGGGAGAGCATGCGAAGTCCACACAGAAAGGCCGACCCGGGGATCGAATCCAGGACCTTCTTGCTGCCCACTAGTCATGTAATATCTTCATATAGGCAACATGTATACAGTATGTAATGTATTATAAGAATATGATATAAACATGCCATTAATCATTACAGTTTGAGTACTTGCATGGTTGTTGGTCATAAATGCCTCGCAGTGTAGTGTAGTGAAAATGCCGGCATTTGTTTTACAATGTCAACTACAATTCAAATCTAATACAATGTGATCATTTACATAATTTTAAAGTTCATTCTTAATTTAAACAAGGCAGATATAATAAATAAGAGCGGCTGGGAAACTTGGCGAACCGTCCCTTTAAGGATTTAACCATAATTGCCGTCTCCAGGATTAGAAGTATTTATAGTTCCCTTGAAAGGCCTGAGCGACTTGTGCGTCTCTCCCCCGTTTGACTCCTCTGTTCTCTGGTTTCCTTTGCTCGTTTTTTTGCAGATGGCTTATTTAATCAGTACATCAGCCAGCAGGAGTACAAGCCGCGCTGGAGTCAGATCATCCCCAAATGCACCAAAGGTAGAGTTTCGCGTCCACCGAGCCGCTCCGTCGTCTGTCTCCCAGCTACTAAATGTCTCGCATGGCTGAAAGATGAAAGTGTGTTTTGATGTTCTCTCCTTTTCTCTCCTCCCCGTCTCACCTCCTCTGTCTGTTTACTTTTGCTTACTTATCCGTCCTCATGTTTCCGTCGTTATTTATTTTTTGCCTCGGCCTGCATTTGACCTCCTTGCCATCTTCACCATCCTCACCCTTCTCTCCTCTCCTCTCTCTGCTGCTGTTGGCTAGGCGACGGGGATGACAGTCGGCCCGGGATGAGAGGAGGTCACCAGATGGTGATAGACGTGCAGACAGGTAAGACATCTCTCACACACACACACACACACAAGCTGCAGAGCGGGTAATAATGCCAACCCTGCAGAACACTGTGCTGCTTATCATGCCTGGTTGGAGTTTCCAGAAACACACTGGACTTTCCACAGTAAAAGCTGTATTACAGACTGTGGACAGATGAATGCAAAACAATCTTTCCCCTGTGTTTTATGTCCCTGTACTAATTTGCTAAACGTCGGGAAATATCACACTGTTCAGAGGTTTATACACTAAAGTTTTAATTCATTTTTTGCAGCAAAATGGATGTCGGACGGAATTTACAGATAGATATTATTCATCAGGTTGACAAAGCAATAACATTCAGAATACAAACGGGTGTTAATGTGGAAACTTGTGAGCAATATATTACACGTTTTGGGTGATTTTCTGTCACAACTGATTTTCTGCGTCTCCTGTTTGATGTAGCTAATATATTTTAATAAGATTCCATCTGGACCATCAAGTCAGTCCAGTGCTTTTCCTGTTCTTTTATGTACCAATGTTTCTCTAGTTTTTATAGTGATTATATATGATGTTAAAACTAATATTTTGCTGATTAAGGGCCTGTTTACACATATCTAGGTATATATTTTTTATACGTTTGGGCCTGTTGTTTACACATAAATGGAGCTTTAGCCGCCTCAAATGCATGTTTTTTTTAAAGCCCTCCAAATAGAAGATTTTTCAAATGCTAGATTCTGTGGACTGGTGTAAACAATTAAAACACTGTTTTCTTAAAATGATGTGTTTAGTTCTACTGTGCACCTGCCTTAAATACCTTAAATTCCTTAGATACCACAAGTGACAGTGGCAACCATGACAACAGTAATCAGCTGTGGGTCAACAACAATGGCAGGTGATGACACAGAGTCCTCGTGTATACTGAGATTTTAACCGAATGCAAATAAACGCAATTAAAAAAGAAACATAAAAATGTTAAATATCTAGATGTCCAGATATATAGATGATTAAAAATATCTAGATGCATGTAAACAGGCCCTAATTCTTATTTATAAGTAGTGTACCAAATTTTAGATAAAAAGAAATATCAGATATTTGAGGGGTCAACCATGTTAATCTCTGGGACTGTAGATAAGTGTTTGATATGTTTGAGTAGGCAGCTGAGTGCTTCTGTAGATTCTTTACTTTGTCTGTTATTCTGCTGATTTTGAACTCCGTACTCAGTTGACTATATGCATGGCAGTGATATTTTTAATCAGCGTTGCTCACAGAGAATGACGATTCAAGTTACCATGATAGAAAACCCATAAAGCTAAACAACTTCTAGAAAGTCCATGCAGCCAAGCGGAACCTTAAACCGCTTTATTTTTTTTTTATCCTGACTGTCCTGCTTTGGCCGTGTGGATTTCCTAGAAGTTGCAGGAAATCGAATCAGTTAACAATAACTGACCATATGAATTTGTGTGATGCATTGAATGTGTTAAACAGATCAGGTAAAGTCTACGGGTGACCGCAGTAAGTGTGTGTGCGCGTGTGGAAGAGCGTGTTGGAGGTGTCGGTGCAAACCCACGTCCGTCCTTTTTGAAGCCTGCGTGCGCTACAGAAACTTAATCGTAGGTCCCGTATCCAGATCAACCTCCAGTTCCCCTGTTAGAGCTGCGATCAGCGGCCTCGTCCCATTACAGCCCTGCTGCCATGGTGACCCGGCTCCCCCCCCTCGCTCTCTCTCTCTCTCTCTCTCTCGCGCGCTCTCGCTCTCGACGGCCTTGTTGCTCTCCTTTCTGTCTGTGTGCTGCTGCGTGGAGCTGCCTCTCAAAGAAAGTTACTTCAGCATAATTAGGGTTTTGCAGTTGATTTCGTGTGTGTGTGTGTGTGTGTGTGTGTGTGTGTGCTCGTGTGTGTGAGCGGTGTTATGTAAGAGCAGCAGCAGTGTGTATGAGAGCAGAGAGAACTCCGATCAGGGCGGCTGCATCTACACTCTGGTCTCAACTCTCTTATTCTCTCTTTCTCGCTCTTTCTTCTCATCACTTTTGTGTCTTGTCTGCTCTTTCTCTATAACATACTTGCTTTCTTTCTGTCGTGTTCTTTTCCTTATTCTCTCTCTCTCTTTCTCTCTCATTTACTATCTCTGTTGTGCTCATCCCTCGTTCTCTCTCACGCTCTTTTTTTTTTTTTCCCCTCTTTCCCTGTCTTGTTGTCTCTCTCACTACCCCTTGCATTCTCTCCCTTCCTCTCTCTCTCTCTCTCTCTCTCTCTCTCTCACTGTTTCACTCTCTCTTTCCCCGTCTCATATGTACTCTCCCTCTCTCTCTGAAACTCTCATTCACTTTGTCTCTTGCACTTCTCACTCACTCTCTCTCTCTCTCTCGCTCTCTCTCTCCACCTCCCTCCCCCATCCTCTTTCTTGTGTACATTACTCTCTTATACTCTCTCCCCTTTTTCTGCCTATTCTTGCTGTTTTCTCTCTCTGTCTTGTTATTTATCCTCATACTGTCTCATTCACTCTCTTTCTTCGTTCTATTTCACTCTTTCTTTCTCTTTCTCTTATCCTCTCCTCCCTCTCTGTGCATGTCTCTTATTCTCATCCTAACTCTTTATTTATTTCTCCGTGCTCTCTCCCTCTCTCTCTCTCTCTCTCTGTCCGTCCCCCTTCCTCCCTCACCTTCCTCCTCCTTCATACTTGTTGTCTTTGTTTCTTTTTGTCACTCCCTCTTTATCTTGTCTCACTCTTCCTCACTCTTTCTTTCTGTCCCTGCTTTTCCCCATCCGCCCTCTCTCTCTCTTTCTGTCTCTCCTCTCTTCTCTCCAACTGTCTTTATTTCTCGCTCTCTGTTTCATTCACTCTTCCCCTTGAACTTGTTTCTTTATCTGTTTCTCTCTCTCTCACTCATCTCTCCGTCCCTCACCATCTTCCTCACCTTTCATATTTATTGTCTGTGTCTCTTTTTATCTCTCCCTCTTTGTTTTGTCTCACTCTTCCTCACGCTTTCTTTCTGTCCCTGCTTTTTCTCATCCTCTCTCTCTCGCTCTCTCCCTCCCTCCCTCTCTCCCTCTCTCAGAGACGGTGTATCTGTTTGGAGGCTGGGACGGCACGCAGGACTTGGCCGATTTCTGGGCCTACAGCGTTCAGGAGAACCAGTGGGTCTGCATCTCCAGAGACACGGAGAAGGAGGTGAGTCAGCGCAAGGGTAAATAATGGATTGGGAATTCCCTTTGAGACTTGGTTAATAAAAAGGAAAGACGACCGGGAATCTCAGTAGTGACTCAGCAGAAACTGGGAAACAGTTTCCGTGCTGGATATGCAAAACTAAAAGGATGGGTTTTTCCACTGTGACATACTGCGAGGAAATGTGGTGCATCACCATGAACATTCTTGCAATACGTTAATATTAGTTTAAATGATTTATAATGCCATGGAACAAAAAAAGTATTCAGCAAAATCGAATGAATGAGGCTGGAATTCTTCAAAAAAGGGAATTACTGCAACTGCGTCTTTTGGCTAGTGCAGCACCAAGTTAGCATCCAGGTTTTTTTGAAAAATATTTTCTAATTTTTCCTCTACAGAATGGCCCCAGTGCGCGTTCCTGCCATAAGATGTGCATCGACTCCCAGAGGAGGCAGATCTACACACTCGGCCGCTATCTGGACTCCTCGGTCAGAAACAGCAAATCTCTTAAGAGCGACTTCTACCGGTACGACATCGACGCCAACACGTGGACCCTCCTCAGCGAGGACACGTCTGTGGATGGCGGTCCAAAACTTGTATTTGACCACCAGGTGTGTAGACTCTTCCCTTTCAGACTGTGGTTCTTGGTCTGCTTTTCTGAAGATGGAGAATTCCAGAGAGATTTAGCTGGTCAGCTAATCTGTCTTTTTTATGATTAGCTGATTTGTCATGGTTTGTTTCTGTCACGCGCTTCATCTCAGCTTTCTGTGTGGATGTGGCTCACATCTTTGAATGTTGTTCAGTTGCTGCCTTAATTTAAAAAAGTTCCTATTGCAAATTAAACTGTTGGGCCATGAAACATGAATTTGAAACACATTAATCTTGATAGCATAAATGTATTTGTGACATTAAGGGCCTGTATACACCACATGCGCTGAGAACGTTCAGAACCGCACTTCCAGAGGGAGTTCTTGGCGCTTTTTCACCTCTTCTCTCAGGGATTGTTGTTGCTAAGTTAGGAAAAGCGTCATCAGGCACTTCCGCAGACATCCCAACCCGCAAAAACTCATTTAGGGGGGTCCCCCCCACCTTACCTAACACACCCGCACTGAAATCTGATTCGCTTATTTGGTTATTATAAGTAAACCAATCAGGATGCCCTTTGTCTAGCACGGGCTACATGAACAGGCACACACGCAGTGATCCACACATACGCACGTTCTCTCTCTCTCTCTCTCTCTCTCATTCCGTCATGTGCGCGCTTCTCTCAAGTGCGCGATGCACACGCCACTGTCTCGCGTGCAGGCTCTTGTTTGCTTGCTCTAGTTTCCGGGATATTTTATTCAATTTGCGGGCATCAGGGAGCTGCTATCAATATGCGGGAGACTCCCGGAACTTCCGGGAGACTTGGGATGTCTGCTTCCGCGTTCGTTCCTATTTCATGGAACGTTAAACATGGTTCCTTTGAGGTCGGTAGTTTAGCTGACAAGATTATCTTTACAATGGAGAGAAATTGCATCTTGGTATTAGCAGCAGCGTTTGAACTAGACACTCACATGTCCTCGAGACGTAGAGATTGGGTGTATGAGATAAACCGTGGGGAGAGTACCACCGATTAGGTTTGATCACACCATTCGTTTTTTGCCTTATTCAAACTATGTAAATAAAGCCAAAATAAGATACACCGCCAGATACACCGCCATTGCTGTTAGCGAGTTCTTGACTGCGTATGTCCCGCCCCTTCCTCGATTTTGATTGACTAGCAAGAGAGAAGTGACATTGACGAGCCCAGTGCTGTTCTAATAGTTGAACGGATTTCAACTTGAAGCGCTCTGAGCGCTGCGGTAACAAACGTCTTCCCCTGCGTTTATTTTTTTTTCTGCTGAAGGCGCTTAGTGCTCTGAACGCTGAAGCTCATTGGATTTGTATTAAAAACACGCACTGGCAGCACAAAAAACGCATGGGCCCTAATACATGTAATCCACATTTAAATGTTTGAAAATAATTTAACGCAAATCAAAGTGCAAGTCGTCTTCAATATCCTTTGCTTGGAGAGTGTCATCTATGAGACCTTGTTTTCCAGCAGGTTAACTTCCTGTTGCGCAGTGCAGTTACAAATCAACATTTAGTTTAATAATCACTGACCGTTTTTCATTATTGACATTGTCGAGTATGTCGACTGATTTCTTTCAGCCCCAACTCCACATTATCTCATATTTCGCTTCAGTAGCAATGCTATTTTTCCACCATTATGAGATAATCGATACAGCATTCTCAAAAAGTGTAAGTGATTCGGGAAAAATGTGATGTTTCCTCACTTTTGTGCATGCGAGACTTTACAGTCGAATGTCTCTCGCGTAGATGTGCATGGACTCGGAGAAACACATGATCTACACGTTCGGCGGCCGGATCCTAACGTGCAACGGCAGTGTGGACGACGGCCGGACGTCAGAGCCGCAGTTCAGCGGTCTGTACGCCTACCACTGCCAGACGGGCACCTGGAGCCTCCTGAGGGACGACTCGTGCAACGCCGGCCCCGAGGATGTGCAGTCCCGTATCGGCCACTGCATGCTCTTCCACACGGTCAGTCTGACTCTGGCTTTCGTGCGTCTTTCACACAGCACTGGGTCTAGTGCCCAGTTTGGAACCGGTGCCACATTTTGCCACTGAAAAAAAAATTCTCAGGCTGTAAAATCGGCTCAGAATCGGCACCAAACTGGTCTTTCTGGTCTAGAACCAAGAATCTATGATACGCGTAGTTGTTGGAGCTTCTGCATAGCTTTTACTGAAATCAGGATGTCATGCTCTTTTTCAGGACAAGCAATTATTTTTGTAATCATTTTCTCCAGTGGTATTCAGTGTGAATATAAGAGGCGATTTATCGTCCACAAGTTTCATCACAATATGATATTCAATTCAGTTCAATCAATATTATACAACGTCATGCTGATTTGACTTCTATTCATATTAAATCAGAAAAATCTAACTAAAATATGTTTTTATTCCTGAGCTGTACCAGACATTTAATGAAATTAGGGCTGCAGCAACTAATCGATTAAATCAATTAAAATCGATTATTAAGATAGTTGGCAAGTAATTTATTAATCAGTTAGTTGGGTATACGTTATTATACACATACGTTCTACTCGCAATGTTAATTTACTTGATATTTCCAGTGATTATTCCGCCGCACGTTATTGTGACATGACTCTCATGTGGAATGCCATCTTGTGCAAAAATTTAGTTCTCTCCCAGAAATGAGTCAAAAATGAGCTATAGGCCAAAATAAGTCCAAAATGGCATTTTTAATTCATCAGAAAATATTTTTCCCCATTTTATAATGTTAGAGAGCAAAAAATAAACATAGAAAAATAGTAACAGTTTGGTTTATTTAAAAAATGCTGGAAATAAAAGTTGTTTTCTTTTTATCTGATTAATAATCGATTAATCAAATAAATCGGCAGATTTATCGATTGACAAAATGATCGGTAGTTGCAGCCCTAAATGAAATCAATCATCTCTTTTAATTAAGCTCTCCAGTTCAGCATAAAGTGACATTACTGTATGTTTTGTTAGGCATCTAGTAGACAGGTGACGGACATGTTAATGATGGTGGATCTTTTTGTTTTCCAGAGGAATCGCTGCCTGTACGTATTTGGGGGCCAGAGGTCCAAAACGTACCTGAACGATTTCTTCAGTTACGACGTGGACGGCGATCACGTGGAGATCATTTCTGACGGCACCAAGAAAGACTCGGGCATGGGTAAGAACACGATGCCGCGGTTGCCGGCGGCTGTGTAATTGTTACCCTGCTGTGCTTGGATGTGATATGGGAAGGAGACAAATCATATTTGGTTCTGTTATTATGGATTTGCATGATGCCTCATGGAGGTTTGTTTTTTCTTTGTTGGCCGGGGCTGAATCTGCTCAGACGTCTTTTAAACCCCTGCAATAGCTGAAATGGGGAAATGATATCCTTGTTTGCGTTGAGATGGAAATGAGGGTACGGCATCGTCATAAACCCCCAAGGGCATGGACATGAGGTCATCTCTGTGCGCTGTAAAGGAGGACAGGCTTATCAGAAATCGCTCCTTATAAGGGGAACAGCAAAATCCCGGGCATGAATGAGATCACTCTCAGAAATAGTCAGGATTGAAGCCGGCATGAGGTCATTGTTATGTACTGTAACCTGCAGGCATATTCAGAGTGTGATCTCACCTCTTACTGTACAAAGTTTACGAGGTATTCCTGCTCTCACATCACACACTCATCTGTTTACACTCAGCTCTAGGGATGGCCGTCGAGAACTGGTACTAAATGGGTTACTGGTCAGTGCATACTGATAAGATCCTGGACAAGCGGTGCTGCTATCAGTCTTTCTAACATGGCAGCGTTTTCAAATTCCGTAATCGTTCCCTAATGAAAACTCTGCTGCCGCTGTACTGTGGTCACGTGTGATTATTTGTCACTGTGAACACAGCACACAGTGAACCATAATGAAATGTGACCTCTGAGTTTGACCCATCCGTGGAGGAGTGTTGGGAACATAACCCGTCTGGGATTCGAACAGGACGAACGTTCTAACCGTTAACACTACCAACTGCCCAAGAGGGAACAAGCTGTGTTTTTATAGCATGTAGCAAGTAAAGTGTCGGCGTACTTTAGTAAACCTCACGATAAGATCTGCAATCTCATAATTCAGCACTTTTTACATTTACGTTTCAACATCTAGCGCTTTAAAACTGGGACTCAAGGGACATTCAGGCCCAACGGTAATGGACATTTTGGAGTCATCGTGTGGATGAGGTATTACAGCAGCTCACTGGCTGGTCTGCCATCATCAGTGGTTTGATTGAAATAATTGCTTTGCTTCTGTTTTTCTTTTCAAGGCTCGCTGCTGTCGAAATGGAACATTCTTTGTGGCTGCAGTTATTAGTGACTGGTGAGAAAGGCACAAAATTCATAGAAGGGAATTTAACTGCCGTCAGAAGGAAATTTGCATGTTTCCTTTCAAGTGAATTTGCTGTACTGCGTCAGGAAAAATCATTATTGTGCACTTCACCGCCCGAAATTGAGTAGTGTTACCAGTAGCTTAAAGAGAGAATGTTGAAACATTTATTTGTCATTTTTACGGCAAATCTGCCTTCTCCTGGAGTGAGTGAGTGAGTATTTGACATTGTGAACACACCACACCACAGCACAGCAAACAGTGCACCACAACCAAATGTGACGCATCCGTGAAGGAGCGGCGGGCAGTGCTTGGGAACGGTCACTTCCTCATGAGTACCTCAGTAGTACCTTTACCGTTCTGGGATTCGAACCAGCGACCTTCTGATCACGGGATGAACACCCTAACCGTTACGCTACAAACTGCCCCGAATACTGTCTAAATATAGTCTGATAATTGGCTTTTATAGATTAGTGGTTATTTTTAAGGTGTTTACTTGTGCTTATCGTATATAAAGTTGTTTCTCTGCAATTTAGACTTAAGTAAGTAAATATAAGAACAAAATTGATGTGTAAAATTGGATCGTTAACATTTTGGGTGGCACAGTGGTTAGCGCTGCCGCCTCACAGCAAGAAGGTCCTGGGTTCGGTCCACGGGGACGGCCGTAGGGCCTTTCTCTGTGGAGTTTGAATGCTCTCCCCGTGTTCGCGTGGGATTTTCTCTGGGTGCTCCGGTTTCTTCTCAAAGTCCAAAGGCGTGCGATATAGGTTAATTGGCGACTCTAAATTTGCGCCGTAAGGTGTGAATGTGTGTGTGACGGTGTGAATCTGTGTGTGTGTCCTGCGGTGTGTTGGCGTCTGCACCAGGGTTGGTCCCCGCCCTGCGCCCGTAATTTCCCGGGATAGGCTCCGGTCTCCCCGTGACCCCAGTTGGGATTAAGCGGTTCAGATAATGAATGAATAAATGAAGTTAACTTATGGTCCAAAAGTATTGTGATTTGATTTTTGAGCTTTATTGCCCAAAACGCCTGCTGGGTTTAACAGTGGTGTAACAGAGCTGAATCAGAGACTTCCGTGGTGTGTGAGGAGGAAATAAGCCGGTCCTTAGCTTGGCAAATGTGTCGAGAATGTAGCTATTAGTGATTGTAGTCAGAAGCTCGGTCCTCTTTTTGCTGGAATAGAAGCCCGGTGGGTAAACGTTTGCCTTCCGTCACATTTTGAGAAATTAAATCTTGTTCTAGAGAAGTGAGCTAGTTCTTAGAAATCCCTATACACCCACAGTCTGTGGTAACGCGGAGAGCCGACACGCAGCAGTCATTTGTCTGTTAAGTCATGACACCACTCTCACTTGTGCAGTGTCTCACAAAAAATCTGATGTTATTGGATCAGAATATGTCGGTCAGCTCCGTTTTTTTGGGCGAAGTTTGACTCCAGAATATGGAGGACAGGAAGAGTGAAGCTAGTGACAGACTTCCTGTCCTCATAAACCCTAAACCCTAAAGTCTAAATCTCAAATGATGACTTGGCGTAATGTGTATAAGTGTATAAAGACTTTGGTGTTCTGTCTGTGGATCTGTAAATTAGTGTGTGTTGGTGGGGGCCTCAGTGAGCGAGAGAGTGTGTGTGTGTGTGTGTGTGTGTGAGGCTCTATGTATGTGGGGCGAGTGTGTGTGTGTTCTGCATTTTTATGAGAGAGTGAAAGAGAAAGAGAGGGATGACAGAAAGAGAACTAGAGTACGAGGGGAAAAGAACAGAATGTATTTTGGCAACGAGGAAGCAGCAAGTCCAAACACTGTGCGCATAATCATTCTCCACTGTTTATCTGCTTCCTCCCCGAGCCACGAACTCTGTTTCCATTCACCTCTTCGCCTGCTTTCCTTTTCTTGCTGACCAGAACCCAAAACCATGTTGTGTCCGATATCAGTCTGTCCCATCTTTGTGCCACCGCACCAGTCAGGTATGGCTCCAGGCTGAGGAAACTCTTTCTACGTTTATCTACATTGATTTATGTTGTCTCTCCATTTCCTAATTATCGTAACGTGGCTTTAAGGGTCTTACTCAGGGATCCAGTGGTGGTTTCTGGGATTTGAACACACACACACACACACACACTGTATACAGTAATGTTGAGCAGCAGGGTTGAGCATCATGTTTTTTACTTATTATTACTAATCAAGAAGAGCAAAAAAAATTGGTGTCAGCATTTAGTTTAACAAAAACTTAATGTAAATGCCTTTTAGCCGATGCTTAATTCTGAGAGCTGGTCATGATCATGCCGTGAGCTCCCAGCTTCTGGGTCCAAATGACAAACCTCCAGTGCCTTCAGTGTTGATGGGTGAAA
Organism: Distichodus sexfasciatus; assembly: GCA_032718565.1. NCBI lineage: Eukaryota > Metazoa > Chordata > Actinopteri > Characiformes > Distichodontidae > Distichodus > Distichodus sexfasciatus. The sequence goes on from JAVGVS010000080.1 coordinate 313,475, forward strand.
CTTGTGACGTCTAACAAGTAAAATGAGTGAGGGACTTTCCTCTAGAGCAAAGGGTGTTGACGTCAGACAGTGAGAGACGGCGGCATCAGAGCCAAAGTAGTGCCTTTGTAAACTCTGATTTTATCAGCATATCTGTTTAAAAATAAGCAATACCGATAACCATAAAAATACTAACAATCAGTGTTGATAAAGTGTCCCGTTTGATATATTCATCAGATGTGGTTCTCTCTAGAAATATCTGATTTTGCTTGGTCTTGGATCTTTCCCTTCTTTTTTCTCCATGCTGGTGATTTTAACTTTTTATTTAATTGTTTAAGAGTTTCAAGCTTAGAAGTAGCTGAGCATTTTAATTTTGTTGGAGTAATTTTCACCATGTTTCCACAGCCCTCTTTTTTCCTTTTTTTTTTTTTTTTTGGAACGTTACATACTGTTGGGTTTCTGAAGTTATTTGGTCTCGCTTCTGTCAGTGCTCCTTGGGCTGACCGCTTAACTCTGAGACTAAATGACATCCACCACACGAGCAGCATCTGTTTCTGCCGGGCGTGGAGAGCAAACTGGGTAATCTGAGGAAAGTCATTATGACCACATCTTGATGCTGGTTCTCTGGAAATGAATAAGTAAAAACATGAAGTAGATCAAATCTCAGACAGTGGAGCAGCCGATAGTGTTCTGGACACAGTCAGGGTTAGTTGAATAAAAAAGAGGGATGAAGTGGTTCAGTGGAATGAAAACAAGTCAGGGGTTTGAAATATTAATTGACAAGACACGCGGGCGATAAAGAGGGATAAAAAGAAAGGGGAAAAACTGGGATGAACTTGTGATTAATATGAATAGAAATAGTGCTTCTTGACGGCTAAAAAGTTAAGATAATTGAGCCACTTTCACCAAAAATACATTTCATCTGAAAACCCACTTACTTGGTTTTCAAGATTCTCATTCACCAGTGTTTTCTTATTTAAGACTTGTTCCGAGGTCAGAACAGGATCTACAGCTGCTTGCACAAATTTTAAATTGTTTTCTACAATTTTATAGTTGTATAATTTGGTACCATACAACTTTCTTAAGAAGTAATGTAATAAAAACTCAAATAAAGCCCAGGGTTTCTTGCTGAAAAACTGTGGAAAGGGGTTAAGTGCCAAAAATATGTGAAGAAGAAATCATAGAAAGGACAAGGTGTTTTACTGTTACGCAGCAAGTATTTTTTACTATAGGGGCAGTATCTGGTTTGGAGGAGCCTGAGATTTTGGGCTCGAAAACAGCAGTGCTTGCAGTCGCAGGCCTGGCACTGTGGGAACTGGCACCATCAGTCATTTATTCAATGCGCCAAAAAGCAAATAAAACTCTCCTCTTGTGGTTTGCAGTGCCGATGACGGGCTTCACGCAGCGCGCCACCATCGACCCGGAGCTGAACGAGATCCACGTGCTGTCGGGCCTCAGCAAGGACAAGGACAAGCGGGAGGAGAACGTCCGCAACTCCTTCTGGATCTACGACATCGCCCGAAACAACTGGTCTGTGTGCTGTCTCGCTCTCTCTCTCTCTTACTGCGCTCTCTTACTCATTTCTGTTTCGTTTTTTTGCTGTAGAAAAGGCAGCCCTTTGTTCTTTTCGTCCACACACCTTTTGTGAGTGGTCAGATCTCAAACAGTTTGTCAAACATTTCTCAAAGCTCTTATAGAAGAACTGCACGCAAAATAATAGCCGCTTTGTCTGTTTGTGACGTGAATCTGTTGGCCCAAATGTCAGTGTGTGATTACAAAGTTTGCATTCCCTGCATGTCAAGACCACACACACTCTCTCTCACACACACACACAAGCACACACACACACACACACACAGAAAATGGTGTCTGAGCAAATATGCTCGATCCAAGAAGACCTGACCTTCAGAAAGTTAGCTGTTTTATGTCCATCCAACGGGAATACAATGTTCTTGTGTGTGTGTGTGTGTGTGTGTGTGAGAGAGAGAGAAGGAGGGGAGAACCCTTTTGTTCTCTCTGTTACCTAATTTAAGTCGTTTCCTGTTGCCTTCTGAAAGCGGTGTTTTAAAGTTTCCTCTGGTTTGTGCCACTGACTTCAGTTATGTTTTATGTGGCTGCTTTGTTTGAGTGTGTTTGTGTGAGGGAGAGAGAGACGTTGTTTGTCTTTGAAGTTAAAGACACATTTCCCCCTGTAAGGCAAAATATGGAAGGTTTATATTTTAGTGGAATAAATAGGGTTGTTTTGTGCTGGAAAAGTAGAAAGAGACAAGGAGTGAATTCGGTAAAAAGGGGAAATAAAGTAAATAAAATAATGAATTGGTTTAATGGGAGGAAAAGGTCAGCGTGAGGTCACAGATTGAGGCAGCACGAGTCAGCGGTTTGAAGCATTAATTGACAAGATGACAAGCTGTTTGAAAATGTAGTGAAGGGGAAGTTGTGGTGAGTTAGAGGATGAAAAGAAGGGAAAAAAGAGGGATGTGGTTTTATTAAAGGTCCCACATTATTTTAAAAAAAAACCCACTTTTTCTGTTCACTGGACGTTCATTTGGGTCTGTACTGCCTCTACACACGCTGCAAGGTTGATAAAAGAATGTCAGAAATCGCGTGCTTAAACGAGCTGTTTAGATTTCTCCTCCACTTCTACGTCACGGTAGGGGACATTTGAATAACTCCACCCACCTATCTGAGAAGCTCCGCCCACCGGGTAGAACTGCTAGCGCTTCCCGATCCGCCATGTTTTCTCACAAGCGCTAGCATAGGAATCGCAGTGAAGAAGTTTTCCTGGCGGAATGTTGTGTTGAACATGTACGGATTATTTTCACATGAGGTAAACGCTCGCCGTGCTGCCTACGCCCCAGTTCCAGAGTGGGACGTGTGTGGGCAGAAGCGGCTGATTTGCATTTAGGAATACTAATGAGAAACAGCTCGTTCTGAACGGGATTGAAATAGAGGAGTAAAAAGCAGGTGAAAATGCCATATCTGAGAGGTGTTTACAGCAAACTACTTCAGAGGCGTGTTTAGTGGAGCTCATTTTAACTTGCGAAAATATAGAATATGGGACCTTTAATGACTAGAACAGTTAGGTAGTAGTAAGGTGTTAGTAGTTGGAAAACTGTGGAAAATGTGGTGGTGGTGGTAATAATAATAATAATAATAATAATAATAACAACAATAAATATAACTACAAGCAGTGATTACGGGGGCCATGCAGCTTGCAGCTTTATCAGTTTTTGACGAATCGAAGTGGACAGATGTTGAAATATGACACGTTTCATCCTTTTATCTAGGGTGCTACGGTTCAAAACTTATTAGGCAAAACGCAAAATAGCTTATTATAGCGCCACCAACTGGCAGAGTGGTGCAATTTTTTTAGCCTGAGTAGTGGGAGGGGTACCAGACCTACCTGCCAAATTACAAACCTGCAGCCCACCCAGAGCCGGATTTCTATGACACTCAGTGTGTGGCATTGCAGTCCTCTGCCAAGCCCACCACATTTATTTGCATATGAAGACCTAAATTAAAAATGTGCTCGATAATAATTAAAGAAGAATGTCTTGGGATTCAAATGATACCAGTTGCATGCAGATTGGACAGAAATCCAGGGACTAGTTTGCAAGAGATGGTTTTGCATATTCTGCAAATTAGTGAGAAATCCAATATGGCGGAAATGGATGCAAAGGTCTAAAAAGGAGTAAGATGGTATAAGATTTTTAAGAATCGGAGCTATGGTTCAAAAGTTATTAGGAAAAACGCAAAATAGCGTATTATAGCGCCATTAACTGGCAAAGTGGTGCAATTTTTTTTGCCTGAGTAGTGGGTGGGGTTTGTGACCTAACAGCCAAATTCCAAAGCTGTAGGTCTTATAGTTTTTGCTCCACAAAAGGTTTAGCATATTACGCAAATTTGCGAGAAATCCAATATTTTGGAAATAGATTGCAGGGATCTGTAAAGATTCATAATGACCCAAGGATTAAGAAGATATGAAAGATCTAATTTTTGAGAATTAGAGCTACGGTTCAAAAGTTATTAGGCAAAATGCAAAATAGCTGATTATACGGCCGCTAACTGGTAGAGTGGCACAATTTCTTTTGCCTGAGTAGAGGGTGGGGTCCTGGACCTACCTGCCAAATTTCAAAGCTGTAGCCCACCCAGAGCCTAAAAGATTCGTCTTGACCCAAGGAATAAGATGGAATAAGATGATTTTTGAGAATCAGCGCTGCGGTTCAAAAGTTATTAGGCAAAATGCAATTTTTTTTGGAAAAACGCAAAATAGCTTATGTTGGTGCAATTTTTGCCTGAGTAGTGGGTGGGGTACCGGACCTACCTGCCAAATTTCAAAGCTGTAGGTCTTACAGTTTTTTCTCCCCAACGCGTTTTAAGGCAGGGGAAAAAAAAAAAATTCAGCACGATTCCAATAGGGTTTCACTGCATGGCCCCCTAATAATAGGTGTTTAGGTGTTAGATATAAAGGAGCTTGATTCTGGGCTTGATTCGCATGTAGTCACAGAAGTGCCGCTATGGAAACTGAAAAATCGCAGCTTGATGAAAATTGCTTTGCAAACCTTGTCTGTGAACTATGAGGGCAAAAAAACCAGCCCAAACCACAAAAAAATCATCAGTTGTAATCGAGGTAAAATGTTAATGATGATGTTGATGTTGAGGTCGCATCACCCACCCCTACTAATGATTCATTTGATTGCTTTTTGGGGAAACCTTTGGGGCAGGTGGTGGCGTAACATTGAGGCGCACGGTGTGTTGTGCTGTGGTTACAGTGACAGTCACTTACTTAAATTCACTAAAAATCATTGATGCTAACAGTCCTTGGATATAGTCGTGCATGTTCATGAGAGGAGTGTGTGTGTGTGTGTGTGTGTGTGTGTTGTGGCAGGTCGTGTGTGTATAAGAACGACCAGGCCGTGAAGGAGAACCCCAGTAAGACGCTGCAGGAGGAGGAGCCGTGCCCTCGCTTCGCCCACCAGCTGGTCTACGATGAGTTGCACAAGGTAACGCTGTTCAAATTGTTTTAAGTGTCGTGTGTTGCAGAAATGAGTAGAACTGTTACATTTATACAGCAAAAGAATGGCACTGTTTTGATTATTACATTTTATTTGTATAGCATTTCATGCACTTTTGAATGTGATTTTGAGAGTGTGAGTGAATAGTAAAAATAATAAGAACAAAAAACTAAACAGTAACACAATTGCCCAAACATCAAAAAATCACATTAAAATGAAAGAGGGGCAAAATAAAATACATAAAACAGAAATACATTTATATAACAGTGAAAACCTTTTTTTTAAAGCATTAAGAGCTCCTACAGATATTGATATTTAAAGCTCTAAATCTTTGGTGCATAAAACCAGAAAGAGCTGCTTCTCCATATTTTTAGTATTTTGCTTTATTAATGTTAAGTAAGTTAGAGGCGCTTGGTGGTTTGAAGGATCTGTTTGGAATTCTGGAACATATTCAGTCAGACTCTCTTAAAGATATGAATTCTGTAAGGAACTGGTCAACAGTGTGGCCTTGCTATCAGTTCTGGTGTGAGTAAATTCTTCTGCTGCTGCATTTTGAACAGGTTCTAATCTTTCTGCAGTTTCATTACACCCCACCACGAAGTGCATCACAGCGGTCTAGACGTGAGCAAAGAAGAGCGTTTGTGCCGTTAGTGGTTAAAGTCTCTTGTATCTAAAAGCTGCATTGCTGCAGTCGATTTTCTTGGTCGTGTCGGGTTTTGTAACGCTTCGTGCTGCCCTTCAGACGGCCTCTAAATCGCTTACTCGTGCTGCTGCTGCATTCATTTGCCCAATGCTGATTGGTGTGTGTCAGGTGCATTACCTGTTCGGAGGAAACCCGGGTAAATCCAGCTCTCCCAAAATGCGGCTGGACGACTTCTGGTCCCTGAAGCTGTGCCGGCCGTCCAAAGAGTACCTGCTCCGGCACTGCAAGTACCTCATCCGCAAGTACAGGTACCACACAGTCGTCCTGCTCATCTTTACATTAGTGTAAAGTCATTATAACATCTAAATATAGATTGTGTTCAGAATCGTGTCTGTTTACTGGCAGGTTATTTTGCCACACTTGTTATATAAAGACAAAGTACAACAAACCCTAATTTAATCATATCCTCCCTAGCTGTTGTGTATGCTAATTCAAGAGAATGTTTATCTTTAAATATTTATTGTTCTACAAAAAGAATTTGCTTAGCAGAGGAAGCAGTGTTCCCTAATACCAAGTCACGTGTTTTGAAACGTGACTCGCTCCTGTTTGTTCCTAGGAAAGTGCAGCAGTATAACCTGGCAGCTTTCTCTCTTATAATCACAAGAGTCAAGTGTAGCATCATTACTTGTTCTCAGCAGACTGTTACAGCTGGTCAATAGCCTTGAGATTATCCTTCCAAAATCCAGCATTGTTTTTATTAGAACAGAACATGAATTCACTATGAAATTTATGCCCTTGTATTGTTGTAAAATTCTAGTTAAACAGCAACACTCAACAAAAAAACCCAACATGAAATACAAGTGTTTTGTGTCTGCTTCAGGTCAGTCGATCTCTGTCCTAAAAGATCAATATTTAATTTGGAATCATGTTCTAATTATTAGAAGTATCGAGTTAATGCAGAGCATTTGGAAGATCGTCCTTCGCAGAATCTTTTCCCCAGATCGTGTGGGTTTTGTAGCCGGTTTTGCTTTGTTGTGCTCCTGCAGGATTATGTAACATCCATATGATTCTACACTAAAGCAGGTGATTATATTACAGCTGTATTTTTCCATGAGTCAGTGTGGTTTGTGGTGGGTCAGTGCCTCCTGCTGGATGACTTTAGGGACTGCTCTCTTACCGATGAGCCAAGCCTTCAGTTTTCTGCATCTTCTGTTTTACTTCTATTCTTTTACATGTCAGATGACATCTTTGTAATACATAGTGTCAAATATTTGCTGATTTGTTTTGTTCCTCCCTGATTGATTTCTCTGTTTTAATGTGTGTGTGTGTTTGTGTGTAGGTTTGAGGAGAAGGCTCAGACAGAGCCCATTAGTGCCCTGAAGTACCTGCAGAATGATCTCTCTCTAACTGTGGACCACTCAGACCCTGATGAGACTAAAGAGGTGAGCTCAGATTCACGTGTGTTTAGATTTGGTTCAAGTATATTTGGTTAATCTGTGCGTTATTTTTGTCATTTCATAACAGCTACAATAATAGTTATTACTAATCAAGGAGACCAGTAACGTATATATGGATGCTGCAGAATGGAAATTGGTGTCAAAATGTAGAATAATTCATGACGGTCCAACAGAATGTTGAAGTTAAATGCCTTTTGACACATTCTTAATTCTGAGAACTGTTCATAATGATCTTAACGCACAGTGCAGGGAGCTCTTAGCATGTGAGTCAGAATACCAAACTCTCAGCTCCTTCAGTGTTGTAACTTGTGACGTCTGGTAGGACATTCTTCTGGATCACATTGTGGTGACTTTTGACATTTTTAAAGGCCCAATAAGGTCAAAATAATAGATCTAGAATAATAGAAACACTTGTCAGTAATCACCTCGTCAGTTTTGAGCGAATATGAATGTTGCTACTTGGATACAATTAAATTGCAAAGTGGTGAAAATAAGGGCGGTACTTTCTATGCTCTGATGCTGTAGGTGTGTCGGCTGCAGCACCGCCCACTACTACAGAGCCCCTAACCTTCAACTGTAAAGCACATGCACATGCACTGTTAACAAAAGATCACTCTAAAGTCGTGCAAGTAAAACTATGTAAAATATCCCCTTGTTGTGCTTTGGAAATATACGTTTCACTGGAAGGGATGCAGACAGTGGCAGGATAGTGAGCACAGTCTGGATTAATACGGAATACAACTCGGGATAATGGTGGGAAATATTTAAGTGGGAGGACAGTGGAGGGAAAGAATAAAATGACAGAGGAACACTGTAAAAATGAGAGGGTTGATAGATTAGAGCAGATAGTTTGCTCACTTATATTTTACCATGCATTACGCCATCGCTATAATTCACACCAGAGCTAGCTCTTTACGGATTAGCTGCGTGTTCTTATGCACTCGCTAATTATTTGGAGTTCTTTACACAGAGTTCTCAGGGGTCCTTGAAATCCTTGACAGTTTGTGAATCTGAACAAATAAGTTCAAGGCCCTGGAAAGTTTTTGAAAACAGGCATAAAAAGACACCGTCCTTGAATATTTTTTGGGAATTGAAATTTCATGGATGACGACCGCTGTTAACGTTTTTATTTTGCCACCACAAGTTTGTTTAAATCTATGCCTACGCCGACTTTTAATTTGCGAAAGTTCGTTTGTTCTTCTGTACATTTTCGGCACTACATTCTTGTGTTTCCTGTACGTAGTCAACGTAACGTGTGCGTAGCCGCTTTAGGTGCAACCAAAGTTATGCTGAGTCAGAGTGGAAGTGAGGTTTTTGAAGAGTCGTCGCGTCTGGATGCCCAGAAAATGAAAATTACAGGATGCATGGCTTGCCAAAGAAAGCTATTTGGAGTGGTTGGCGAAGGACACGATGTCGATGTCATTCCGGGGGGTGGAGGTGCTGCTGCTGGCGGATTCCGCAATTAATTTTCATCTAAAATTGTTTATTGATAACATATTCAGCGGTAGCAGTAGGTAAATGCCGCCACTTGTGGTCCTTGATTTTGATGTTAACTAAGGTGTGGGAACCCTGTTTACAACAGGTTCAACATGCACATGTCATATTTTACAGTTTACGACAACACAAAATAGATCAACTTACACTTGGTGCTTCAACGGCAGCCGGCGGCGGTGAGCGAATGGAGATATTAGGAACCGCTTCGGACTTAGCATATGACAGACTCTCTTAGAGAACTTGCCCAGACTAGCAGGTAGGCTACTGACGCTATGCAGGTGGACAGGCACAGAGCAGTAGATCTGGACAGGGCTATGCTAAATATAACTGCTCTACATCAGCGGGCTGCGTTTTAGTCCCACCCTACTCAGACCTACCGTGAAAAGCTGTGAAAACCTCCACAATGTCGTAAAACGCATTTTCAGACACACCTTTCTGATACATTTAACGTTACGAAACCGAGGACGGTTTCACCTTATTAGGTCTTTAAATTCATTTTGTTTACCAGCGTGTTTGTACAAAATTACCAATATTGGTAACCATAAAAATGCTACGGATAATCAGTTGATCCCTAATCTTCATACCCGAGAACATAAATGCATTTGTTATTAAATGTATTTGTAGTTTGTTGACCTGCTATAGCAAGCCAGGCTGATGTCTCTATAAGTGAATTTCATGTAAAGGAATCCTTGTTTTGGGGTGTAAGAAGTGCTGGATGATTAGTGACTGATTTGTAATGTTGAAATCTGCTTCTGCTCATCAGTTTCAGCTCCTGCCCTCTGCTCTCTTCAAGTCCAGCTCAGACTTCATCCCACTAGGTAAAGCCCAGCTTCATCCGCCTTTTCTTTGAAAGCTGCAGCTTGATTAAAGGTTTTATCTATTTATACTGTAGACCAGATGCAAACAGTATAATGACGCATGGGCCAAATGTAAAATATTCACATAGAATTTTAGGCATTTTTTATTGCTGATGGGTGACCCCCGTCTGAGCTCTCTGTCCTCTTTTATGCAGTTTACTAACGTCTCGTCACATTGCATTCTTTCATTATTGCTGTTGTTTTCTGGTAAATTAAACAGACACATTTTATAATCAGTAAAAAGTATTCAAGTTGTTTCCATTTCTGAATTTTTGCATCTAGACTCTAGCCGTGTTTTTACTTCTAGCCATCCTTTTCTCCCAGCTTTATGTCTATATTGATCGGTCGATATTGATAATGGAATGTGAGCGACACCTAGTGTTCAGAACGGGAGCTGCATTTTAATATTTTCTACTAGCAGCAGGCCAGTTTTTATTGTATCTTTAAATAACTAAACACTAGTTTGGTCACTAGTGAGCTGAATTGAACTGTAGTGCACTTTGTGATACAAATGAGTTTTATTTGCCATTTTTATTTGCCATTTTTATCCCGATTGGTTGCAGGATTTTCGGACGTGGATCAGACTTACGCTCAGCGCACACAGCTTTTTGACACGCTGGTCAACTTCTTCCCTGACAACATGACCCCGCCCAAGGGGAACCTGGTCGATTTGATCACGCTGTAGCCTCCACCCCCACCCACACCTCGCTCTGATCCTCAGACTCCTCCACTGAGAACAGAAGTTATTTTTCTACATCTTCCACTTTAGAGCTGCCAGTGCCACTGACTGTGCTGCTGCGTCTGAAGTGACGCCAGTTCTTATTTAAACATGAACTGAAACGAACTTAATCGAACCGTGTGTAATTTATGCGGAGGAGATATTAAGCCAAATCCGAAGTTGATGAAGTATAAATTTTTTCATGCATTTTTGGTTTGTTTTTTCCCCCACCTCTAAACCTCCCAAATCGAGATTGTACTGAAGTAGGACGAAAATCCACATGTCTGCCCAACCCAGTTCACTTTGCTTTTCCCCCCCCACTCTCGCGCTCTCTCCGTCTCACTTGAGATTCAGGTTCTTGCTCAGTGTTATATCAAATCAAATTTGAGTGATTAAGACTCATATAGAGCTTGCTATAAGAAAGCTCAGTTTGGAGTGATCATCATGACGCCTCTCTCTACCAACTTTAGCTAATGCTGAAGGTGCAGCCACTACAACCGTGACTTTCCTGTGTTTTTGGGCTGAAAGTTGTAGCATTCGATTTCCCCTGATTAAAGTTTTTGCTGACTGCTGTTATAGGCGCGCGGTTCCGTGGCGAGTTTGCACTCGAAGTTTTTATGCCTATGGGATGGTGAGCTTGTGAATGTATTTATATTTGCCCTTGCTGCCTATTTACATTTTTTTTCTTTTTTGTTTGCATACTAGCTCTGTAGGATAGCCTCGCCGTGAACCTGCCTCCGTTAGCTTTTCTGTCTGATCACGATGCAATAAAGCCCAAAGCCGGCGCTCTCTGTGTTAAAGAGGCCGAGTTCCACCGGAATGCTGGCATATGCACTTCAGAAAAGTGGGGATTTAACAAAAAAAAAAGCAAGAGTACATTCCTGGTGTCCACTTTGATTTGAAATCCCGTCCTGTGGATGCAACAAGCGGTGCTATATGACTTTATGCAGTTTGACCTTTATTTCCAGTTTTGCATCGTGGCGTGTGGCTCGTTCCAAAACGAACGAACAAATCAGTGCTTCATTGTCACTTTGCTAGTCCTGCAAAAGCCTCTCCCCGCGAAAATGCGAGTGATAACACCACCAAATCCATACGAGCCTTACGAGGGACCACCAGAAGTGTCATTGCCCACGTCTCTGCCGCTGTCAGTAATTGTGTGTGTGTGTGTATGTTGGTGTGTCCTTGTGTATATCAGCTTTGGACCTATCCGATGAAAATCGAAGTGGTACTTCTGCACATTTTCACCATCATCTGTTTATAGCCGTGTGTGTGTGTGTGTGTGTGAGGGAGAGACCGACCCAAGGATGCTTTTTGAGTTTTGTTGAGGCACTACTGGACAGGCCTGAATGTTCCTTCTAGAGTTAGTCTTCCATATGATGTGGTGTGTAAATATAGATGTGTGTAAATGTGTGTATAAATTAAGATCTACTATTGAAGTATTACTAAAGACCTGAATCTGACGCATTTACCCACTTGAGATCTGGTGTGTTTGGAACATTGTGATTCTTATTGCATTATTATTATGATTTTTTTACTACATTTTAAGACGCTGGCTTATTCTCCCCTTGGAGCCACATTACGTTTGCAAAATATGCATTCTGACAACATTTTGCCCCATATAGATGTGTCTGTGTGTATTTGCGTGTCTGTGTGCCCCATTACTGCAGAAGTACATATTCTTCCATCTGAAGAGAGAGGTTTGGGGTTTGGACTTTGTGCTGCTCTTTCTTGCTACATCCCTGGGCACAAATACGGAAAACAGCAAATTAAAGATTGAAAAATGTTCGTTCCCCTTTTTGCGCAGTGCCATCCAGTCTAAGCTTTAAGTTGCTTTTATTTTTCATTCGTGACCTGTTTTAGGGTTCTATCCGGGCCTGGGTTGTGTGGGTTTGATGTGACTGGGAGCTGGGTGCTGCTTCCTGGGACATTTTTTGCTGGAAAAACAGGATGTGGAAAACAGGAAAAACGCGACGAGAGCACCTTCATGAAAACAGATCGTTCCTTTTTATTCTCTCTCCTGGAAAGGCCTTAGCTTTGCTCATTCTGTCCCCCTGAGTGAGGCTACTGGGCTATGTGAACACTACACTGTGGCTGAAATGAATGTGTAGATCATATTAAAAAGAAAACAGCATTGTATGTAATGTACATAATGAATAAAGATTGTATTTTGTTCAGGTTTTCTAAGTAAAGGCTCATCTTTGTGTTGCTTTTAAAGAAAACAGGGACACAGTGTGAAACAACGCTTTTATTTTACGTGGTCAATACTTGATTGCTTGGTAATAAGACATACTCTATAAAATCATCAACAGTAGTGGATTCCAGTGTATCAGACCCCTGCTGTTTGCCATCTTAAGGCAAACCACAATTTAAAAACATTTTATAAAATACATACTAAAAATGAGTCGAACAGAACAAGACAAGGTAACAAGGTGAGATATACAGGGCGTGTTTTTGGTGCATCTAAGAACTTGAACATCTAATCTACCATTAAAAAATATTTAAATACTTAACATTTCAGGGAAAAAAATACAGTGAATTTCAGCTAAAACGTGACATTCTTGTGGGGGGTATTTTTAAGTTGGGGGGGGAAAGGTCATTTGAAGGAGAAAAACAAAAAGTTAATCAAAAATACGCAGTTTATATCTACATAATGTAATCTATCACCAGGGAAAACCTTTTTTCTTACCAGCAGGAATCTGCTGTCGGTCAGGAAATGAAATCCTCAGTTTTCTCCGTGTTCTCGGTGGAAAGTTTCAAAGACTTTGGTCATAATTGCTTTTTTGAAACTTAGGATTAGGAATGATTTCTAAAACACCAGGATAGCTGAGATTTATCCCTTGGTCGGAGTCTAAAGTTAAAACCTACCATCATTAAAATTATCAAGGCACAACATGTAAAAATACATTATTTACAGGCGCAGGAGGGTGTTCCTCTTAATAACTAGAATTAACGGCGCTTTTCTGTAATTATACAGGAACCGTGTCGTGCTCAAATCGGATCTGGAAGTTATATACAGCATGTCCGTGCCATGAAATCCAGTTTAATTACTGAAATTACAAATTTATTTTTCAAGATGACATTTCCAGTTGATTTGAGCATCTTTATGAATAATGAATTTAATGCAAATATATAAAAATAATAGTAAAAATATTTCCCCACACACGGACACAAGATGGTGGGCTGCAGGCTTCTGCCTTGTCCATTGGACAGGACCAGTTTTAAACCCCTTATATTTACATTTACCTTTACATTTAGGACGCATTACTAATGTTTTCTGAATCGCTTTTGTTATTGTAGTCTTATCTTTTATACTGTTTTTTATTCTTGCCATTATTCTTGCCGATGAGGAACTTGGTGGCGGTGTCCTTGTCCACCCTCGCATTTCTCACAGCGCTCAAGAAGTCTCGAAGAATCTTATCGATTTCTCAGTTGTTACTCGTTTGCATACATGGTATGTTCTTTTTTTATATATATAAACTCTCTAACAAACTTGCGAACAAATCTACGGAATCGTAATGCTTTCACTAAAATAAAATAATCCGCTAATCTTCTAAATTAAGGAGATAAAATTTACATGGTGGAAAGTTGCCAAGTTGGACCAGTACACGCTTAGAAACGATGGACACAAACTGTATCAAATTATTACACATTAATGGGTGAGTTTTGGGACAACGTTTCTTGTGTTGATTTTAACATATTCACTGTGTTAACCAAAAGGTAACACAAAGATGTGTAAACATGTATTATAATAATAACAACACATGCTGTCCTTGGTTACACATTGTGTTGAATGCTATGAACAAATGCACATGTTGTGTACATTTTAAAACTACACATGGCTATGTGTAAAAGAGCTGACTTAAAAAAAATGTAAACATTAACACAATGTGTAAACTACAGTGCTACACATGATTTGTCTCATTTTTCTATACATTTGTTCTAAGAGTATGACATGCTTCGCGGATATAAGGTGATGCATCCGTTGTATTTTGGTAATTCAGGAAAAAAGCATTTCCTTCTATGGAAACTGCATAATTCATAAAAACAGGGAAATTTTGTCTCCCTTGAAAACTTTATCTCCTTAATCCAGTAAGTGTTTTCAAAATCTTGTTAATTCAGAAAAACATCAGATTTTTCCTCATAAAAATTCTAGCTTGTTAGTTTAGAAAACCATTGTGAATTTCTCCCAATGAAAACACTCATTAAGTCAGAAAAACTGCTGAATTTTTATCAAGTGAGTGCATTATGCTTCCATGTAGTTCCACCTGTTCTCATGTCCACATCTGAACTAATCACAAAGCAGTGAGGCATTCAGAATATCAGCGCCCCACTGACATCCAGTGCCATCAAGCTGGGTCATGCCAGTAGGGGTTGGGTACGGACTGCTTTACGTATAATGGAAAACCATTTGTTCGGGGTACGGCACGGTTCCTGTTGCCAGTGGAAAAGCACCATAAGACCAGTGGAAATCCCTGTTTGTGGGTGCGGCAGCAAATATGCATCTGCCTATAATCTATCGTTTTAAAAAACTGATTGTTCATTGAAAATACCATAGAAGGAAAAAACTGTACAGCATATGAACAGTCCGTCTGCACTCTGATAGTCCGCCTGCAATCTACAAGGTAACCAAAAAAGTTCTTGCCGTTTTTTATTTTTATCACAAAGAGACAGATCTCCCGACTGGAACTTCTGGAACCAATGCCTGGCATTGCCTTCACTGACAGAATTATCCCCAAAGACTTGACAAATTCAGTGACTTGATTCGGCTGCGGACAGGCCCACCTTCAAGTCATAAAGCAGGCAACCCTGAATGAACTGCTTCGACACCTCCATTTCTCTTCACCCCTACTCAAATTATGACTGAAGTATGTAAATGCACAAAATGCTTGCATGGGACGAGGTCAATGTCCCCACCCCCATCTCGACCACTTTACCGGGACGTGACGCACTTACCTCTGCCTCAATGCAAGGTCATTACCTCTGCTCCTTCCAATGCAAGGTCAAAAATGGCAAGCACTTTTTTGGTTACCTCGTACTTCTTTAGATGTTACCATGTTAAATATTTGATGACGAGCTTTTCTGGCATCAAATTAAGTTACATAGAGGTCAAGGTCACACTGTCCAATTGCTTTTTAGGTGTGGTCTGTGCGATCAGCCGGCACTGGCTTTTCAGAGACAGTTGCCGCATAGCCGGATGATTGCCGTTCTTACAGGTGAGTGTCCTCTTCCTCTGAGAAGTCGTCTTTGGGCAGGTTGTCGATGGGCACGATCCAACTGTCGTTGAACTCTCCGTTGAGCGGTGGCTTCTTCTCCTGCATCTCCGGCTGAAACTCCATCACCTCCAGTGTGGGGTTGTCGTGGTAACCATTCTCCATTGTCTGCATCTCTTCGGTCAACTGTTGCTGTAGAGAAGTGGCGGAGGCGGTCGGCCAGTGCGACAATATGGCATCGCCCTTTGCGTTATACAGATTTAATTTGTAGAATCAATGGAACATTTTTGGTAAAACTGTATAAAACTAAGACCCTGCAATGTAGGCTGGTTTTTGTGGCAAAATGCATAAAACTTCTTGCTGACCCTGATGCTGAAGTTCTAGTGTCTTGCAGAAATTTCTGTTTGTTGCCATAATTAATAGCATTTTAATTATAGCAAGTTCAAGTCCTTAGAGAACACTGGAAGATTAGATCGTTTTCACACTGCGATGGGACATATATCCTTTAACATCTGTATTATTTCTTCTTCTATTTTCCACTTTTGTCCTGTTAACTCCTACAATTTGTCATAGAGACAGCGTTTATGGCCTAAAATTTTTTCACTCATTGAGGAAATCTGGGGTATAGGTTGCCAACAGGTCAAGTGCAAACCTTTTTTCAGCTAAAAATAGTTTTCTGTTAGGCCACAAGGCCATGAAATTTTACATAAATGTAGGTTTACACTCACATTGCGTTAAGCAGACGTTCATACTAATAGTAACTTGCGTTGCCCCACATACACACTGCAAAAAATCAGTGTCAGAAAATCAGAAAAAGAAAAGGATGATAAGAAAAAAGGTTCCAGAATCAAGCAAAATTATCTGCCAATATAGTGAGAAAATTTGTCTAGTGAAGATCTCCTAAAACAAGAAAAAAATCTTTCCCTTTTTCCATGTTTTTAGCTTAAATATTCTTAAAATAAGCAAAGTTGTCATGAATTTCTTAACTCGTAGTGGAGAGCATGAGAACCTTTCCGTTCTCTTAATGAAATTTCTTATTTCATTTTAAGAAGTTCTTATAATCAGTACATTTTTCTTAATAAGATAATTGTAGCCAACATTTCTTAAAATTAGATTATTTATCTTACACATACAGTATAAGTCTAGTCAAGTAAGCTATTCTTAAAATAAAAAAAAAAACAACATCTATTTTTTCTTTTTAAGATTTTCTGACTTGTTAAGATTTCATTTTTTGCAGTGCAGGGACAGTCTAATTTGATCACTAGCTAAACTGCACTTTAGCTAGTAGAATGTGTTTCTTGGATTAAGCCTAGTCTTGGACTAAGTCGTAGTACCAATGGAGATTTACCATTGAAACTCAAAACTAATCTAGAATTTGGCTTAATCCTCAACTGGGAAATTTGCCCAATTAGTTCTTTAATAGATATCAGGCTATACTAAAAGAAATGCAGAAGAGTTAAGATTTATACCTTTTTAAAGCATTTTTTTGCTTTGGCAGCAGTAGTTTATCACAATGTCCCAGTGGCACCACCATTAAATGACTATATTTAGACGGCCTTCCAATAGAACAGTACACAAGAACTAGAATTCAAAGCACTCTTTGTTCTACAAAGGTTATGGGTTGCTGTTAAATTCTCTTTCAGATGTGGAGTGTGCACAATTATGTCGGATTAGGTTTGGATACACTACAGTAGGGGTTTTGAACCAGTGATCTGTGCCCCTTGTTGGTCCATGACAACATGCAATCCAGTTTCACTACTGAAATCACTTTTTACAAAAGATTTCATTTTATTTATTTTTTAAACCATTTCCAGATGATGGAATTTGGACATCTTTATGAATAATGAACCTGCAGACTACTGCTAAACCTGAGTGATGATCCCTTGGACAGAACCTGTTGAAAATGCCTGGATTATATAATAATGACATTGCTTGGTGATTTTCTGGCTGTGGCATAAAATTCTAGTTGAAAAGAACATCTTGGTAGTAACTATGGCTGCCCGATCTGCGTGCAGTGTAATGTAGAAAAATTGGCGGGTGGGCTGCAGACTACTGCTGTGGTCCCTGGGACAGAACCAGTTGAAAACCCCTGCACTACAGTATTTTTTTTGTAGATATTGGTGCACTAAAAGTGCAAAGTGGAGCTCTCTACGGAAGGTTGTCTATGTTTTAAGGTTTTATGTAAGGTCGAGGCAGGGCAGGAGAATTTTATTGTATTTTATACATTTGACATTAAACTTGATCTTGGATCTCTGCAGGTTTGTGGACTGCAAAAAATGAAATCTTAACAAGCCAGAAAATCTTAAAAAGAAAAAATAGATCTTGTTTTTTTAATTTTAAGAATAACTGACTTGACTAGACTTGTATGTGTAAGATAAATAATCTAATTTTAAGAAACGTTGGCTACAATTATCTTATTAAGAAAAATTTACTGATTATGAGAACTTCTTGAAATTAAATAAGAAATTTAATTAAGAGAACTGACAGGTTCTCATGCTCTCCACTACGAGTTAAGAAATTCATGACAACTTTGCTTATTTTAAGAATATTGAAGCTAAAAACATGCAAAAGGGGAAAGATTTTTTTTCTTGTTTTAGGAGAGCTTTACAAGACAAATTTTCTCACTATATTGGCAGATAATTTTGCTTGATTCTGGTACCCTTTTTCTTATTATCCCTTTCTTTTTCTTATTTTCTGACGCTGATTTTTCACAGTGTGGATGTCCAGGATCAGGGTGCGGCAGAGGCTGGTGGTAAAGAAAGATTGTTACCTGATTCTTCCTGTACAACCTGCGATGGCACATGTAGCACAGAACAAACGCAACAAGGATGAGGACGAGGGCACCACACGACGCCAAGACGACAGGCAGCACTTCAGGCATGCGCAACTGTTCTGGGTTGTCATTTGACTACAGGAGGGAAAAGGTGTGTTCAGTAGAAAACCAGAAAACCAGCAGAAAATCGTATAATTATAATTATTTTTGATTGTATTTGTAAGTTCCAGTGTGATTAAGTACCAATATTGAGTACTCTTTCCACATCTGGAAATATGAGTTTAATACTCACTTCAATAGTACTACTTTTTAATACTAGTTACAAGTACTGGTGTTAAAAATGCACACAAGTAAAAGTACAAATCAGAATCAGAATGAAATTTATTGCCAAGTATGTTGTCACTCACACACACACACACACAGTCTTGTATTACTATCTTTGTGAGGTCTTTCCATAGACTCCCATAATAACTAAAGTAGATAATTTTACACCTACACCTACACCTAACCCTAACCTTAACATCAGTAACCAAAAGCACATCTTTTTCCTCTTTTAGTTTCTCAAATAAAACAAGCACATTTTATATAAAGTCATTTTTCCTCATGGGGACCTCTCAAATGTCCCCACAAAACCCAAAAAACAGATAAAAGTGATTTTAGGGGACAAAAGGTCCCCACAATGCGATAAATACACACACACACACACTCACACTGTTATGAATGGATAGAATATGGAGTTGGTCACAGAGTTTAGCTGCACAGAAGGCGTGACATGAATGTTCCGGAAGTTTAATGAAATGGATTAAAACAAATATCTTTCTTCTCAGAGCAGCTACTTTTTTTGCTATTGTTTTCTATAGAATCAATATTCTGTCCTTTTTCTAGTCCAATATCTATTTATTTGTTGGTTTGTGATGTTACGTTTTTAAAATGATCTCACTAAAATGAAATGATGATGATGTTTCACGCTGCCCTCGAGCGGGCCGGCCACGGGCAGACAAAGGGCCGGGCAATTCCCAGGTATGCTGTATACCCAGGTGATACAAGAATCTTTCATCTTTATTTGTTTGTGATCAGTTATCTTTATTGGCTGCCACAGTGCTGGTAAAAGGTGTGACAACTAATTCTAACTGTAAATGTACTCAGTAACTAAATATGATTTTAAAAGCACTGAAGTAGATCACTTACTTTCATTTGTATTCAATTACAAGTAAAACTACACAGCTAAAAATATACCCATTACAAAGCAAGTAGCTAAAAAAAATACTTCCCTACAGTAAGGTAAGTAATTGTAATTTGTTACTTCATTGCATAAAACGCATAACAAAACACTGTGTCTTACCTTTTTGATGTTTGAATAGATTTGCTGTACTCTTGATACATCAGCTAGACAAAGGAGAAGATCAAATCAGTCAACACTGCAAATACTACATTTGGTAAAGTATCAGCAACATCGTGAAATACGAGGGTTTTTCGTACCCGCCGTACCTGCCACGTGCACCGAGGTGAACGTGTAATTCTTGTTTGTCTCGTTTCCTTGTATAATGCAGCTGGTTTCAGAATTCATGTTTTTGAGGAGCTCCCAGCAAACTTTCAGAAGCACATCATTCTGTGAGAGGAAAAGAGACATTCATTTTCAAGTGACTGGAGTAACACTGAGGACGATTATGTGTAAAATCATGTGTCGATTTGTGTTAACAGGCATCAGAGCAACTACCGTGATGTTAATAAAGTATATTTTTATTCATTCATTCATTCATTCTCCGAACCGCTTTATCCCTATCGGGGTCGCAGGGACTAGAGCCTATCCTGGGAACTTCGGACACAGGACACAGCTCTGGGCAGATGCCAACACACCGTAGGACACACACACACTCTCACTTTACGGGGCCAATTTAGAGTCGCCAATTAATATACAGTGGAAGTTTTTGGGCTGAGGGAGGAAACCGGAGCACCCGGAGGAAACCCACACAAACATGGGTAGAGCATGCACACTCCACACAGAAAAGCCCTACGGCCGACCCAGGGTCTGAATCCAGGACCTTCTCGCTGTGAGGTGGCAGCGTTAACCGCTGCGCCACCGTGTCACCCTAAGTATATTTTTCTTTATTTAAAATTTTATACTTATGAGGTATTTTCTGTATTTGTAATTAAAGACTTTTGGACTTTTAAAGAAAAGGGCCAATATGTGTGAAACAACACTATATTTTATGTGAAAATATTAGATTCCTGCTAATAAGAAATAATCCATGAAATATTCCACATAATGGGACCCATTTAGGGCAAATTACAATATAAAAAACAAGTTATAAGATATACTGTACATAAAAATACCTAAAATGAGTCGAACAAAACAAGCTACAGTGCGAGAGAAACAGAGTGTGTTCTGGGGCATCTAAGAACATGATGGAGCTTGTATATCCAAATGATGCAGAACAATTATAGGAATTTATTTAAATACTTTCAAAACATTTCAGGAATAAAATTACAATGAATTTCAGCTACAACTTAACATTCATGTGGGTGAGTTTTTTATTCTTTTTATGAAGCTGTATGAGAAGAAAGTAAACTTTAGCAGCACATCAGGGTTAAATGTATAGAACAGAATCCATCAGGACTCTAATCACTACACAGGCATCATCCGGGAGTTTAGTTCAGGTAGAATCTCTTCACCAGTACTACATCTCACCAACAGAAATCTGCTATCGGGCAGAAAATGTAATCCTAGACTTTCTCTTGATCTCTTCTGATAATTGAGTATTTAATTCTCTGGTCTGATCTGTGTTCTCGGCTGATCTTCATTTTTGACATTAATACTTGTTAAATGAAGTGATCTGGACCAGCATCTTTCTTTCCAAGAGATGAATTAGGCATAGTTCTCGGATAAAGGGCAGTTCTAGAGTGGTCTGGGAGGAAAAATCAAATAAAAGTCATCGCTACCTTATCCTCCTGGTTCTTGGCTTCTGTCCATTCGATTTGCCGCTGCAAAATGAGAGAGACAGAGGTGGGCAGTGTTAATACTGTACACTTAAAACAACTAGGGGTGTTGAAATTAATCACATAATCGATGCAGCGCGATGCAGACGTGGACGATTCTGCATCGATGCAATGACTGACTATGATTGATTATAACGGAGATTTTCAACTGGCAGCCCGCTATCCGCAGTGGTCTGTGGCAGCACTGCAGGGGGTCCATGACATGCAGTCCACTTTCACTACTGAAAACACTTTTTAAAAATTATTACTTTTTTCATTTTTTAAAACATTTCCAGGTGATTCGGACATCTTTGTGATTAATTAGTTTATATGCAAATATCTAAAAAGTAATACAAAAAATACTTCCCCTACACACACACTGAGGCTGCTTAGTTGAAAACCCCTGGATTACATCATTATGACATTGTTTGGTGATTTTTTGGCTACGACATAAAAATTCTAGTTAAAACGAACATCACAATAGTAACTATAGCTGCACGATCAACGGTCCATGCCCATGTGACATAATGCAGAAAAATCGATGGGCTGCATCGTGATGCATTGACATATCATATTGCATCGAATCGCTGACCAGTGGAAGTTCACACCACTTAAAACAACACTATGAAAATAACAAAATCTTTGTTTTTGGTAAATTGTGTAGACATTTCTAAATGAAACAGGCATTTTGTGTACAGATTCTGCCATAACCAAGATGTATCTATTATTGAAATTATAAGACACTACACGACACATTTTGTTTTAAATGAAAATGTTTTCAACACAGTGAGTCAGAAATGGAGTCCTTTTGCAATTATTTTTTTACAAATTACTTTCTGTTGCATTCTTAATTCATCAGAAACAAAGTGGTCATTTTGTCCACCACACCTTAAACATGCAGCCACAACACCTTGATCACAACCATCACAAACAACGATTTCACAAAAAAAGATTTTCATATTAACTTTAACTGTGAACAACAAAATTCAAAATATCTGTTTTTGCGGTTGTACAAAATTACAAAGCATGTTTTCAAACACAAAGTCACCAATGACGCTTTGCTCTAGACTTTTTTTAATGCTGGATTTTAGCTACTCCACATGGTGTGTGGTTAACTGTGGTGCTGTCTCTGGATCAGCTACCAAGCAACGCATCACCAGAGCGAATCTAGTCAGGGGAAATGTCTTATAGTAACGAGAAGAAGGTTTTGAACCAGGTACGTAACGTTACTTGTACCAGGTATCATAAGGCATCATTCTCAAGCACTGCTCTCAGGCGCTGTTACTGCCTATCAAGTCTTTCCAGATGGAAGAGGTCACATTGGTTGTGGAAAATTGTAAAGGCTGTAAAATGCCAATGACAAATAATCACTTAGTAACTAGGAAATGAAAATGGAATAAGACCGCCTTATAAATGCCAAAATGTAAAATGACATCATAGTGCTCCTCATGTTAATTAAATGTTAAAGTGAAGTTAAATTTAAAATCTGCCAACATTTCATTTAAGTAATGGTCCAGTTAAGAGGTCTCTTTTAGTTTTGTGTAAAATGTATAAAAATTATAACTCTATCCCCCAAAAACAATTTACCGTATTTGAAATAATACGAAAGTACACTCAGGATGGTAATGAAACCTCAGATCTCTAATTGTCTTTTTTACTTCTTGTTTAAAGTGTATATTATATTCTATTTATATATTAATATTTTACAAGCTTTATTTAGTTTTGCTCTTTTGCATCAATTAAAAAATGGAGCAAGGCTTATCTGTTCTGTACCTGTACAGTATACAGCAGTGGTTTACATAAAAGTTTCCTTTTGAATAATAATAATAATAATAATAATAATAATAATAATAATAATAATAATAACAACCCCAAAACCCAGAACATTTCTGCTTACACTGAATGGTTCTGTCTTCGCTGGGCTCTTAGTGACACCTGCAAGAGTTGTAGTGAGAATTGCAGAAGAATCCTGACTGTCGTCTGCTCTTGCTGGTTGTAAAACAACATTGCCTGATAAAACAAATAAAGTGTGTATTAAACAACTAATAAAGAACATTTTAACATGACTTTATGGATGTATGTGTAACGATGTAGTGTTGGGGAGTAGCTATAACCACAAGTGGCTATGCTAATATTTTAAAGATTACTTTAAAAGTGCTGCAGCTTTTAGTAGCCAGTGATGTTAGATGACAAAATGATACTTTCTTTAATAATGGCGAGTATTTTCAATTTGTGATGTGTGAAAAAATCAACAATAACAATCCCAACCAGTAACAAGTTGGAATTTGACAGTGTTGAGGATGTAACTTTATCAACCATTTATCTATCATGCCTATACTGTAGAATAGCTGTAGCTTAGCTACTTTAATTGTAATGTGATTATAAAAAGTTTGATTTTTAAACGAAAAAGTTTGATTTTTAAACGTTTGTAGCTTGAAAGCTTGAAAATTGCTGTTTAAAAGATGCTTCCCCAACTCTGGATGCATGATAGTTTAATGAGCTATAAAATGGTGAATTAGATACACATTTTGATGAACTAACACTTTCATGTATTCTAATTGTGAATTAAACAGAATTCAAAAACTTTACCTGTTTGTGTTGATGATGTGCCGGTGGTTGGTGGTTGTGTTGGTGCTGTGGTGATGTTTTGTGGTTGCGTTGATGATGTGGCAATATTTTGTTGTGTTGATGATGTGGTGATGTTTTGTGGCTGTGTTGGTGATGTGTTTCCCGCTGTTGGACTTGCCGGGCTGATCTCTGTAGTTGGAGTGAGAGCATCTTTAATTTTTTCTGTGGTTGGAGAAGCGACTGAGGTCTGTTTAGGTGAATTCGTTGTTTCAGTGACGCTGTCTGTTTGAGTGGTGGCTTGGCTTGAAGTCAGACTAGGGGTGTTTTGAGTGGTGCCCTGGCTTTCTGTCAGACTAGGGGTGTTTTGAGTCGTTTTTGTTTCCAGGGTAGTGACTGATGAAGTGACTGAAGGAGATATAGATGTAGTAAGTGAAGTTGGTGGTCCGGTGCTGGCTGGTAGTGCTGTTGTTACAACACTCGTTGTTTGTGGCTCCTCGTCAGTTGGCTTGGGTGGAACAGTAGTAGGAGCAGCAGGATTTACCGTCGTTGTGGCAGAATCTGTAAAAAATATTAGTGAAACATGATGACGATTAAGAATATTATTCAAAGGCACTTTCCAAAGCACAGAGAGACGCTTTGCAAAAAACACAAAACAATAGCGTCACAAGGTCCACTGGTGTGAAACATGAGGACAAGGTGCAACTGCAAGGCATCTTTTATTAAACAGGAAGTTAAACTGGCCACGATGACAACCAAATAACAGGAAAGTCGTCTTCTTCGTAGTGAGACACTAAACACTGAACACAAAGCACAGAACTGATTTGTGCTCCTGCAATTCTCACAGAACCATGAGAGCCTGGTTTACCTGTTTGTACTACTTCTGTTACTGAGCTTGTTCTGCTTGCTGATGTGGACTGGTTGATGTTTCCTTCAGTGACTGTAATGGTATCTTCCTTTGCTTTTGTTGTTGGTGATGCACTTGGTATTACTGTGGTAGCTGTAGTTTTATTCTGGTTTTCGAGGTCATCAGCACAGGAATAATGAGAAAGTTGGAGAGCACCTTCAGGAAACAGACATAATGCATGAGTATTCATTCATTTATTTATTTGCAGATGAACAACCATCGTAATGGTTCCTAAACCTTTTCTGCATTGCACACTCCTGCCCCTCATCCCGCATTTCTCCTCACCAACTGTGTATTTTGAGAGCCTCCACCCACATCCCGTTTTTAACTGGCTTATTTGGGCCTTTAAGTTGATGAAGTCCCCACTGACAAAATATTTACTCAAAATTGCTTCTTTGCACAAAAATGACTTTAAAACATTTAAGCCAGACGTCTGAGATAAAAACTAAAACTTGATGAGTTGGTCAAATCGGTGTTACAGCTGTAAAACTGACATTCCTTTACCTTGCTGCCCTCGTTTGGGAACCAAAGCAATACTGATCTGCAAAAACACTGTAGCATACATTAAAAAGTAAACTAATTAAAGTATTAATATAAAAGTAATATACAATTTTTATATATCCACACAACAATTTTAATAGATCAACAATTTTAAGAGAATAGTCTGGTAGATAATGTAGAAATCAACGTCAGCAAACAGAGACTGGGAACCTGATGTTTTTTTTCTTTTACTCCTTCACAGATATGACAAATGCAGAGGTGACATTTCGTTGTGGTGCACTGAGATCAGGAAAGCGATTAGCAGTTAGACACTAAAAAAGTATAAAATGATAAACGATAAAAAGAACAAATTAGATAAACCAAAAGAAATAAACAAAAATAAATTTAAACACAATGAAACGAACACAAACTAAAAACTAACCTTTTCAAACAAAGCAGTCTAGTCTATATCAATGTTAAATTAAACTAAATAGTCACATATCTGCCCATATATTTATTTTTCTCTTTTTGTGCTGCTGTGGGAGTTCATCATCCCCACCGTCTCTCCTGAAGAGGACAGAGCTGCCTTAACAATAAGCACAGAAGGAAATCCTCCACTCCTACCAGCAAGGCCTAAACAATAGTCACCATCCTCAGGAGGGGTTTGTTATTTCTGTACAGCAAAGTTATCTAGATCAGAGGTTTTCGACAGGTGGTGCGGCCCACTAGTGGTAATGCAGGTGGTCTGTGACAGGCAATCCAGTTTCAGCTCTGAAATCGCTTTATTAAAACATTTCCAGATGATTTTGAATTACTGAATAAAGAAATGTAATGCATATATCTACGAAAAATACTAGAGGGGAGATTCCAGCCAAAATATCTAACGTTAGTCTTCCACCAATCAGGTTGATTAACTGTCACTCAGCCAGTCAGTCATTATCTGAACCGCTTAAGCCCAACTGGGGTCGTGGGGGAACCGGAGCCTATTCCGGGAACTTGTGGGCGCAGGCGGGGAACAACCCTGGGCAGGCGCCAACACACCACAGGGTACACACACGCACACAATCACACAGGCCAATTTAGAGTCACCAATTAACCTATGTTGTATACCTTTGGACTGTGGGAGGAAACCGGAGCACCCGGAGGAAACCCACACGAACTCGGGGAGAGCATGCAAACTCCACACAGGAAAGGCCCTACGGCCATCCCGAGGGTTCGAACCCAGGACCTTCGTAATGTCAGGCGGCAGCGCTAACCACTGCACCACCGTGCCGCTATACACATATGGTAGCGTTCCGAATAGACTTGCCTAGCACCTACAAGCAGGTAGAACAAAATACGTACTTCAGTTTTAGTTTTAAATTGATTGTATTTTGGAGTGGTCTCCTGCTTGAGACTGCCACTCTCTACCACTATATCCCCACAAATGGATAGACTGCGTCTACATCACCACGCCCAGAAATCCCACTAGCAGGTAAGAAGAAGATAAAATACTCCCCACCCCCTCCCACACGCACGGACATACGGTGGGCTGCAGACTTCTGCTTGGTATGAATGGTGGTCCCTGAGTCAGAACCAGTTGAAAACCCCTGATCCTGATCTTTAACAGTATGTGGAACTATGCACATAATTAATAGTGACAAAAAATATAACTGGGATTATTCCACTCATTCTCTGCCTTATACAATGCCAGTCTAACGTTTCTTGCACACTTTTTTCCATTTATTTCACAAACTGCAGAGCAGTCACAAAATCTTATCTGATGTTTATACCACTTTTTCTGACTGCTGTTCTTCCTGCAGTTTTTGTGCTAGGACCTTCGTTCCAACTTTAAAAGGTGGGCTATAGCCATGTGGGGTGCTTGTACGCACATTTTACGTGCACTCACTCACAAGTTCATTTTGTTCCCCCATAGACTAACATGGAGCTCAAATTTTGACGCTTTACTGAGCGGGCAGCGTTCTTCATAAAGCCACCAAATTTCATGTGATTGTACGGCTCATGGCCCTCTTCACATATCTTGAGCCATTAAATCCATCACTATAAAACACCTATTTTGGGGCCGTTTGTAGTGTAACAGTTGGTCCTGTGATCAGAGGATCGCCAGTTCAAGTCCTGGACGGTAAAGGTACCACTGAGGTACTTGTGAGCAAGCGCTGCTGTCCAGGTGCTGCCAAAAGCTGCCCACTGCTCCTTCACGGATATGTCAAATGCAGAGGTCACAGTAAGTTGTGGTGCACTGTGTGCTGTGTTTACAATGACACTCCCTCACTTAAATTCGCTCACTCTACAAGATAAGAGAAAAACGACAAATGGAAAGTCTCTCTTTTCTCACTATATATTTTGAATGGTGAAGCGTTCTTTCCTCCTCTCTTTCTTTCCATCCGAGAGGAAAGTGTGGGAACCAGTGGATTTTTTTTTATCAGGGTCTTCCTGCCCGTTTTTGACCCTTTATGTAACTGGATCAGTGTTTCCTTCCTTGTGTTAAGGCCCCGCTTATAAAAGCACACAATTTAAGTCGTTCCAAACCTTAAGGGAAATTCTGGGTTAAGTTTATTAAAATATTATAAAGCTTTTACAGTTGTCATTTGTGTAAAATGAGAATTTCTCACTGTAGCTCCCTTATACAAGTCTTTTTAAAGAAGCTCTGAACAATTACCATTTTCCATCAGTCACTGGAAATTGATCATTTATAGCTTAGATTATTAGATTTAGTTTTGGCTTAAACAATCATTCTTTAATAACTAATTAAAACATTTAATTAGGCAATTAAAAGTCAAAGTAAACTTTATTGTCATCTCAACTTTTTACATGTACATAGAGAGACTAGACTCCAGGTTCTACAGTTTGAACAGATAAGACACAAGTAAAAGGTTTATAAAATATATAAATACAAGTCACACAGCAAAATAGCAAAATATATATAAAGGCTATTAAATATTTTTTAAAAGACACTCCAATAGTTACATGCATAACTCAACTACAACTAACTAATTAACTTGAAATAACTAGGTTAATTACATTAACTAAACAACAATAAATTAATGTTTAAATTTGGGCATTGTTATTTAATAACTGTTTAAATCAAAATCACTTATCTAAGTAATGCTTAAATATAGGCTTTTCTTTAACTCTCCCAGTGCAGGAATTGGGAAATAGATTTTATAGCATAGATTCAAAGAGTGGTTTTGAATAAAACAAATACTAAATAATAGCAAACAAAGTAAAAAAAGTCCCTCGACATTCATTTATGAAAACCACTTCTGAAAAATGCGCTCCGATGGGGATTCATGCAGCAGGTGTCACACTCCTGCATGAGAGTTTTCCAGAAATTGTTTAAATAGAAAAATGTGTGCACGGAACACTTTATATTCGGTGTTGTTCAATCCCGCTTGCTACTGTGTTTTGCTCTTGTGTAAAAAAATGATAAAACACATTTTAATGATTTTTTTGTGATTTAAATCATGCATAATTTTTGCCTTTATAACTGATCCCCACTCAGTCCAAGTGAGAGTGCTGTGGTGTGTCTCTGTTGCCTCCCCAACAGACGTGACCGTACCGGGCTTTGTTCAAACAGGCAAATGGGAATGACAGCAGAATGTGAGGGTGGAGACGTGTTGCCTTCCTGTTAATGGTAGGGTTGTAGGAAATAACCACAAAGCCACACACACACACACACACATCATGACATCATCTACACACAAGAAAATCTTTTCATACAGATAGACTGAAAATAAAGTTTATTCCAAATTTCAATCATGTCATGATCATTTTAACTTTTTACCTTGACTACAGTTAAGTGAGTGATTATTTGTTATTGTGAACATACCGCACAGTGCACCACAACCAAATGTGACCTCTGCATTTCACCCATCCGTGAAGGATCAAATGCAGAGGTCACATTCGTGAAGGGGCAGTGGGCAGAGACCGTGCAGCAGTGCTTTGGGGACAGTACTTTGTACTTTCACGAGTACCTCAGTGCAGGGTTTCCCTCAGCGCTTTAAAGTTAAGGTCATTACATTTTCAAGTAATTGTCTGGCCTTGATTTATAGCAATCATAAACACATTTTTCTTATTGCATTTGACCAGCACAGTAGTTCAAATCTCTTAAAACAAAAATCCTCAAGTCTTATAAGATTTCAGGTAAAGCCTGAATTGACGTGCTGATAATACTGGCTGATATCAATACATTTCAGATAATCGATAATCAATATTAGAGTTTAAAGCAACTGATAAATGGCAATTAAATGTTACCTGAAAGATGGATGTTGTATTTGTGTTCTTTATCACTGTACTGTGTTTTATACATTTTACATAAAAGATATTTATGTAAATGAAAGTTTGTAATAGGCTGTACATCATGTCATCCTGGTGAGGGCTCTTGAATGATGACATCAAAAATTAAGGAATATCTCTGTTTAAGTTTTGCGTTTCTGGAAATCAGAGAAAAGATTATTAGCTGTTGCTTAAAATCCCCAAATCATATAAATTGGTATCGATCTTTATTGATTTGGCTTTTGCTCTCAGTCATTAAATCCTCCGGATGTGCTCAGTTCTGATTTATTAGCCAGCGTGTGTGTGAGTGTGTGTAAGTATGTGAGGGGCCTTGAGTGTGTGACCATCCTCCAACACGCTGCTATCAGCAAACAATGATAACACTGCGTCTCCCCAGCCTGTGTGGAGCTTGAGGGGGTTTCCCTCACTCCGGACCCCCCTCCCAAACCACACACATATTTACACACACCCTCCTCCTCCTCCTCCTACTGTGATGGTGTCCCATTCAGGGCTAATTGAACAGGCTCTCGGGCCCTTCAGGAGGAGTTTTTGAGGGGACGGGAGACTCAGGGGGGTTGTTTCGGAGAGGGGGCTCGGGGGGCTTGTGAGGGGAAACCTTCCTTTATAGGGCTGAGTCACAGCCTCCCTCCACTACGGCCGTGAATGTAAAAACGTTTGGAATGAATAATGAGACGGCAGAAGAAAAGGAGAGGGGTGGGAGGAGGCTGGACGAGGTCGCCGGGCGCTTGTGTGCCTGACTCGAACACATTCCTCACCACACACACACACTCACAAAAGCATGAAGCACCATCATTAAAGTATGCTAATAAAAAAGTAGAGCCGGCCCACCTCATGTCCAGAGGAGCAGGGTGTAAAACAAGTGTAACGTTGGTAGTTTATTCCACAGTGTGTGTGGTGTCTCTCAACGTGTGTGTACATTTAATGTCACTCTAATAAGAGATTTTAAAAACAAGATTCTATTCAGTATTTCATGTTCCAAGATTTAAAGAACAGTCGGAGTGTTATTTTCTAGACCTAACAGATAGTATTTATTTCTTCATTTATTTTACAACAAGCATATTGCTGATGTGATGCTGATCAGATCACACCTTTCCATAGATAAACATGAGAACATTTGCACATTATTGAGAAAAATGACACTGAAATAATATTAATTTAGCTTAATGAAGAAAGAACTGATAATCAAATAAAACATTTGATTGGGGTAATTTTTTGGGAAGTGAAAATGTGTATTAAAATAAAAATTATAATAAAAAGATCAAAGTTTTTCCTCCGGAGACATTTTAGCTGTCCCTCAGTCAACTTTACCCTAGAACGATATCAAACGGACTTCCCTTGTAGATTAAACTTAAAAAATGAGAAACTGGAAAAGTTTGATTTAATTTGTCATTCTTAACGTCATAGTTTAGTGATGTAACTATTAATGGCTCTGTAACGTAACAACGACGTTTCTTCAGACTTTGTGGCACTAAACAAAAAAGTCTTTTAATTGCATGAAAGGTTTCTTGAGGGAAAAATGGTTCTTCTATAAAACCACACCAAAACCCCTATGTGGCACCTTTATTTTCACATTAAAAACCTCTTCCAGCTTTAACACCCCTTTTGCATTCCATATCTAAAAAGTAATGCGATATTCATAATTTTAACATGACATCATCTTGTGGAATGTTTTCAGTTGGCGCCTTTTAATTGGATGGTGAAGTAAGATAAAGATATGGGCATAAGAGGAGGGAGAGGAAGGTCATGGCACTGCCAGTCTCAGGAGTGATAAATAACAATGCAGAGGAGGAGTGGAGAGGATGGCGATGGCTCCACCTCAGGCATCTGACTGTTACGCCTGCTGAAATTTCTTCCTCCACATTCCCTTTTTTTCCATGCCTTATTTCTCAAGGGTCAGGGCAGTCGTTGCAATAGAAAGGCTTATTTTGAACACTTCCTGCACTCTCGGTGCGACAGCTGGGACATGGGGAGGGATGGACGATAGGACTTTAAATCAGTATCACAATTAATTTGACATTGTCCCTTGATTACTATTTGATTTTTGCTCTCATACTTTACTGACAAAGTTCGTACTGCAAATATGATCAATGATTAAAGCTACTACATTTTATAATGAAAGAGATGCTGCCGTTTCGGAGACAGACAACAAATTTAAAGAGGGAGAACGGAGAGCCCTGACCCACCTTCTGTGGGAAAAGGGATGTTGACAGAGAGCTTTCCCATCCATTGTTCTCCACTTTCATAAGACTTGTGCCAGACAGTGCTGCCAAGAGGTG
Source organism: Distichodus sexfasciatus (assembly GCA_032718565.1). NCBI lineage: Eukaryota > Metazoa > Chordata > Actinopteri > Characiformes > Distichodontidae > Distichodus > Distichodus sexfasciatus. The sequence continues at coordinate 345,121 of JAVGVS010000080.1, forward strand.
TACATAACAAACCTACGTTTCCGTAACTGTTTTTCGCTGGGCGTTGTGCCGGCAGAGAGATGAGTTAGGGTTCAGGATTCGGCCACGCCCGACCTGGCCGTTGTGCCCAGGTTTCCCAGAAAACACTGACACATGCCAGTATTATGAAACAACCCAGTGCAAGGGAATGTCTGTTTATCAACAGGTTTGTGAATGTCTAAACAAATGCAAAAGTGTAGGAACACACACACACAGCTCTTGGTATCTTTGCAAGCCTATACTTAGATTCACATAACACCTTGATGCACCTAATCCTGACCTTACTCTCAGTAAGCAAAAGCTAATCTTTTCGCTCTTTTAATCTAGGCTTCTCACACTCTCTCACACACAATTATTAGTATAATCACACTGGATATGAGAACAGCCCACGAGATAAAAACTCAGTTCGACGTAATAAGGTTATTAACTGTCATAATAAACTTTATCCCAAATGGGTGTATAAAATATAAATAAATAATCAGCAAGGTAGGTTCCAGTCATCCAAAACACAGTAGTCGTGAGAGCTTGAATCGAAGGCAACTGGACTTCTTTTAAGGCTCTTGAAGACATTTCACCTCTCATTCGAAAGGCTTCTTCAGTTCTGAAAACAAAAACCTTCTGGATGAGAGGTGAAGCATCTACAAGAACCTTTAAAAAGTCCTCCAATTCAAGCTACTTTATTATTTAAAGCAGTAATGAATAAGATGATGAAATATAATAATGTAACTATAATATATATCCCCACAAATGCACAAAAATCGGACTGATCTCAGTTATTCCCATCTTTTAAGACAGGACCAGCTCTTCACAACACACACACACACAGCGTGGCTGGATGAAGCGTTCGTGGGCAGGTGCGGCGCCTAATTAAAGAATAACAGCGCAGTTCCAAACCAAAACACCACAATCAGCAGCGCGCTTATCTTTCCGCCCTCGTCCCTGTTTCAAACCAGAATACCCTACAACATCACTAAAAACAGATGCTCTCCTTCTCACACTCCCTCACACACACTTACTATCGCAATCACACACGATCCTTTATGTGAAAACTTACTGCATATGAGCAGAGACCACATGTGATCTGAAAACGCAAGTCTAACGGAATAATAACCAATAACTGTCATATTAAACCTCAAATTTCATCCCAAACAGGTTTCTAAAATCCAATTTAATAATCAGCAATGAAAAACGGCTATCATGGCCATAATAGTGTAATATGGTCACGTATGTGTTCACAATTTTCAATATTAAAAATAAATTATTACTGACGGAATTAACTGGGTAAAAAAAGAAACTCACCGAACACAAAGATAGTCCACAGGATTCCAAATTTCGTCCGCATTTTTGCTTCTTGTTTGCTTTTCGTCTTTTAGTTTAAAAAAAAAGGAAAAGCAGCTCGTATGAAAGGCTTCTGGTTTTATAAAACAATGAAGTGCGCAGCCGCGTTCCGTCACGCTTTTCTCCTTTAATCTGTATCTGAAGCTGCGGCTCAGAATGACTTTGCAAGCCGTGAAAGTTTTTCTGCTGAAAGCCAAGAATGCTTTTGTTGCGCGGCTCAGCTCTGCGTCTCTACCCCTCCCTGAGTCGGGGGGATTTGGGGCTAAGTTTTTGCTCCGTCTCCTTGGCTGCGCTGGAGCTGGTGCCGGTGTTGTTAGGGATGGTGATGATGAGGAGGAGGATGATGATGAGGAGGAGGAGGAGGAGGGTGCGTTTGGCCACGTCTTGAGCCACTCGAAAGGCGCAGCGTCGTAGCGAGTTGAACTGCGCTCTGTCTGCGACGTATGCGGGGGGCGGGGTGGAGGTGGAGGTGGGGTGTTGGAGGGCACACAGATTGGCATTGCCATGACTTTAATGCCTGAAAGTTATTATTTACTTACATTCTTATTATAATCTTTATTTAATCAGGCAAGGCATTCATTTCTTACTTAGAAGCTTGGATTCCGTAAACACATAAAACTAACAGACAGACCTTCAAAAGAAACACAAATCGAAGTCACAAATCATTAAACATACAGCATGTGCAGGTATCATATTAAATGACCTTTGAAAGCCCTCAGCTATGAGTTTGTCCAGTTTTAAAACTTTTTGTAAAGTAATCTGATCGCTGGCAGCAGTAGTTTTAAATGACAACCTTTCATCACATTGGAGAGAAGCTAACTACATGCATCGACACTACTAACTTAACTACTCTTTAGTAACCTATCAGTAATTAAGTTACTTTTAATGGCTGTATATTTGACAGTAATTAACAGCATTTTTACCAATAGCAAAACAAATTCTTCTCACAAACTTGGTTATTTTCAACTACCAGGTGTTTCTGATTGGTGTTGAGTAGCTTAGCTTCTTTAAAAGTAGCTCGTAGCATGAAAATACACTGATTAAAAGTAGCTTCCCCAACACTGCTTACATTTATGTCATTTATGCGATTCTCTTATCCAGAGAAACATGTTTTTTTATTCACTGAATTACAGAGGAAGTCCCTGGCACAACTTGGGGTTAATGGCCTATTTGTTGATCATACTAATTATTATAAGTGCTAAAGTACAATTATACTAAAAGTATTATTTAAATATATTATATCTGATTGGTTACCATGCCCGTCTGGCACACGCTCATTGCAACACAGCTCTTGTCTTAATTGAAGTTTCAGTTAACATACAGACCCAGTGTATATCTTTCAGAACATTAAATATATGCACTGTATATATGCAGCATATAGTGCAAAAAGTCAACCCTCTGCACATTGTGTTTGCTTCAGTGACCTCCTACTCACCAGAAGTTGATGGGAATATATTTTTCAAATAAAATCGAAATTCATTGTACGCACAGCAAAATCAGGTCAGAAAGTGTCTGAAACATTTTTGCCAACTTTTATATTTTATGAAATTGGACAACATCCTCACCATTTTCATTTTATTTCACATTTTGCTCACAAAATATTAATTTTACTTTTGTTCTTCTTTTTGATATTACAGCCTTTTAAAAATACAAAGTGATTTAGCTACTTAGCCTTTTACATGGACGCTAACTGGCTATGTTTGTTATTAAGCAGCGGAGGGGAAATGTGAGTTTGTTTGGCAGGATAAACACATGGGTGTGGGAATGTCTTCCTGGGCGTCCCACTCCAGACAAAAATAGTCACTAATAGGTTAGACTGTGAGTTCACTTGCCCTGCTCGCTTGAACCTCTGCAAACTTCAAAGCAATTCAGTGGAAGTGTGCACAATTACACACTAAATATGTCAGCGCAGTAGCCTGTTGCTGTCAGCAGTGATAGACTGATAAGTCAAAATGATGTATTACTGGTCACTTTATTGTTCAAGCAGATGGCAATTAACTTACCTTAAGACACTTAAGTCTATAGGGACACTAGATTAGCCTACCATCTGTTTTACTGTTTATATTGAATGTAAGGCAAATTTATTCTCGTTTTACATACTATGGGCCATATGCAGAATGTCCGATGTTCAAACCAGAAAACAGAGTTAGATACTTCCACTTTTCACTTTGGTACGCATCTGGTGAATGACAGTGGTTTCCCCGGTCAATCTGAGGTAATAATATCAAACTAAAAATACATAGTGTCTGTGTTTTATTTTATTTTTTCAAAATCATAAATATGTGGAGAATGCTGAAATATAGTAATCCCGTCTTTGTTTGATGCTGGTGAAAAATGAATGACAACATGTTCATCAAAAGTCGGAGCAAACCCAATGAAACAAATGCTCAATAACACCAGCCTCTGCCAGCCACCAGTACAATTAGTTAGCATTAGCAGGCTAACTTGATGAGGTAAACTTACTATATCACTACACTTATGTCAGCTCAAATGTACTTTTACGATAAAAAACACAGTCTGCCAGCTAGGATTAGTTAATGTGTGCTTGGTTGATTGTGACAAACTACATAATTTACGTAAATCAGAAAAAATACCAAACAAGTTACCAGAGATATGTTTTTCTATCAACCCACAGAAATCAGGTAACATTAGCTGAGGTAACTTAGCTAGCTGATAACAACTTAACCTTATAGTTGCCAATGTAAGATAAGGCATATAACCCAAAACCTTTGTCCAGTCTGCTGTCTGCTTACTATTCCGAATAGGCATGTCATGCTAAAAGGGGTCACCTGTTTAACGAACACGAAACTAATGTTGCGCATAAGGCCCATAGAGCAACCAGGTACAATGAATAAATGATATGTGTAACATAAAAGACAACTTTATTATTTTGTTGTTTCTTTGTCTTTATCTTTATCATGTCCTTAGCATCTATTGTCTCAAAATGTAAATGTGAGAGAGAGCGGAAGAGAAGCAGAGAGAACAGTTATGGGCATTTCACCTTGTGATTATGGATCTGGAAATGTCTTGTGCTACGGCAGTTAAGTATGCAGCCTTTGCTGTGAGGACCTGACTGTTCACTTGAAGATTTAAACAAGTTATTTTATGACTGGATTTTTGGATATAAGGACCAGTCCTCATAAAGAATTTTACTAGAAAAGTTCCAGGTTTTATGTGAATAACTAAAGAGTGCAAAATTTTGTTTTTGCTTACTGAGGTTAAGGTTAAGGTCAGGGTTATGTGTAGCCATAGTATTATTAACAGCTGCTCATTCGTTGAGTCAAAGGAAGTACCTCACAAAGACAGCAAGGCAAGACTGTGAGTGTTAAAGATATCACACACTCTTATCAGGACGTGCAGATGTGTGCTGATGAACACTGCACGTCCTTTACTCTTTCCCACAGCCAGAGTAAGTGAACCACTAGGTGTGATGAGTGCATAAAACACTTTATTTTAACGTCTATGTGGTAAGTCTATAATAATTTATTAATATCATTAATAATTTATTAATATATAATTTACATTTTATAATTTGAACAGGCTTGCTCCTATTGGAAGATGCTGAAGATTTTTATAATACTTTTTACAATAATTTTATTTTTAAAATGACCGTGGTAATGTAAGGTTTAGGGAGTTGTGCTGGATCACATCATGGCCATGTTAAAGGCTATATTTCATATTTACATGAAAAGAAACATGGTAAATACTATTGGTGCTGTACACACATTCTGCTGTACGGTGTTCACAATGACATTGATATTCAAAGCTGTTTTATGCCAATGTCTGTTGTACAAAGTTCTTGAATTGAACTGAATTCGTTTTCATTTAGTGGTAATTGTGGAAGCATCAGTCTATTGTGCACAATAAAGAGGTCTGACATTAAATACTCATTGGGAAAGAATGTTTTAGACTAATATATGTCTGGAAACTGATATATGTAGGCCTGGAGAACTGTGAGAGCAAACAGCACCTGCAAAGTGAATTCTTGGCCATAATATAAAACTTTAATGTCAGTGTGACTCCCATCCTCACTGGTACTCCCACTGCGGCTCATAAGAGAAAAGCAGCAAACAGTGGTATAAAAAGTTGAAATAGATTGGGTTTTTGTATATATTTGTATATTCCTAGCTATGTGCCTAAAAGTGTGGAGGAGTGACAAGTTGACACATACGTTGACACTTCCACACTTAAATATTCACATTCTGCTCCAAAGAAGCATATGGGTTTCTGCAACGACAGTTTGTGTGTCATGTTCTAAATGCTTGATTTCTTATGAGATCAGATTATCTACCTCTGCATGTGTGTGTGTGTGCGGGCGTGTTGTGTGAGCTTGGAATGGAGAAGGGCGAGGGTGAGTTGTAGGAGTAGACAGAACGCAGAACACTCTGCACCTCGTTATCAGTAGCCTGGTACCAAGAGGAGCCAATCCCTGGGGGGAGGAAATGTGTGTGTGTGTGCATGTGTGTGTGTGTGCATTCACATGCTTCTGTAACCCCTTACATTTCTTTAATCAGGGTCATGCTTCTTCTTTTCCTCTCCTGACAGATCTCTTATCTACAGTTTTTAATTTGTTGCAAACAAACCTGTATGTGAAGTGAGAATCTTTCATAACATTATTACATCACACTGTACATATTTTACTGTGTTGAAAAATGAAGGGACTTAATACTCCTGCTCCAATGTTAGTGGATAACTTGTTCAAAATTTTTCAGGATGTACTGCAAGTTGAGCTCGCTTTAAGGTGTTGGCTAAACAGTTTAAAAGTGAAATGGGCAGCTGTGTCGTCATTAGAGGTGGGCAAAGTAACTAACTAACTAACTAAGTAAAAGTAGAGATACCACTAGGTAAATGTTACTCCAACATAAGTTGTACAGTCACATTTTTACTTAAGTTAAAGCACTATAGTACTTGCTTTTAAAAATATTTAAGTATTAAAAATATGTTATTTCACAGAACTGTTGCATTATTGCCACAACACTTACAATACCTAATGCCTTTGACTAGCTTGTAGAACCTGTAGAATACGGAACTGGTAGAATGTTACAGAATGTAATCCAAACTGACAAAGAAAACCAGTCGTTAGTTAATATTTTTCAATTAATTGTAAAACTACATACCCCCACAAAACGGCATGGTTTCAAACTTGTTCACCTGTTCAACTCCTGTTCAAACTAATGTGTGAATATTGATATATGGGTTTAAAACCCAAATCACATGAAGGTCTATTAAAGCTGAATGCTTATTTACATTAAAGAATTTAGCAGACACTCCTATCCAGAGCTATTTCCAATTCCTCATTTCAGGTACAGTCTCCCTGGAGCAATTTGTGATTAAGGGTCTTGCTCAGAGACCCAAAGGTGGTAGTGCTGGAGGAATTATTTGAACCCACAACCTCTTGGTGTAGAGGTTACCATCCTACCACATAACCTTCACCTCCCTATGCTTGTGTTGGTCTTGTTGTTATTTTTTTCCATGACCCATAAGAAAAGCGGAGCATCAGGTGCAACAGGTTGACCTTGTACACTACAGTAAAACATATACTTTCATTTGCACAAAAATCAGCAAAACTGTAAAAACTCAACCCAACGAGGATGCTTAGCATCACTGCTTATGTTGTGACAAGTGTAGCACAATGCAAAAGGAAAAAAGACAAAGCAACATTCCCATGCTATCAGTGAGTGCATCCAATCAGTGCAGGTCAGCTCTAAGGTTGACCTTTGACATGCAGACTTCTATAAACTCCTCTTCTATCTCTGGTCTGATACCCACCGAGGCGTCTGCATTTATCAGCTGGGGCTACATTTACATTTACATGTATAACATTTAGCAGACGCTCTTATCCAGAGTGACTTCCAGCCTGATCCAAGTAGGAGAAATTTTTGCATGTAAATAGTTATCTACTTAAGCAGATACAATGCATGAAAGATTAATTAATGTTTTTTACATCTCTGGGTTTCATCAGTTTGGATTTCTTTCTTGGGATAAAGAATCTAGACAATCATCCTACCACTAGACCCACAACATAATTTTGGGAGGGATTTGACCCAGAAAATCTAAGTGTTTAGACACAAGGCTCATACCTATTGAGCCACAGAAGCTGACAAACCATTATCCAGAGCAACCCCTATTTTGTAATTATAGGGAGAGTCTCCCTGGAGCAACGTGGGCTTAAGGGTCCTGCTGAGGGGCCCAATAGTGGTAGTGCTGGAGGTAGGACTTAAACCCACAACTTTGTGGTTCAGATGTAAGCATCCAACCAACTAAGATTAACATAGTTTTGGAGAGATTTGAACCAGCAATCTCTGTGTTTAGATCCAAGGATTGTACTTATTAAGCAGCAGAAGCTCATTTTCATTTACATCACTAAGCAGATGCTCTTATTCAAAATGACTTCCACTTTCAGGACTTCAATAATAAATTATAATTAATTATGCACATGACTTCTAGAATTACAGGGACAGTCTCCCTGTCACAACTCAGTTTAAGGGTCTTGCTCAGGGGCCTAATGGTGGGTTTTTAGGCTCTGGTGGGATTTGAACTCCCAATATTATGGTCAGTAACAATTCAAGTCATTACAATTTTATTTGTATAGTGCTTTTAACCACATACAAAGCAGCTTTACATATTATATAGACCCCAACCCATAACAAGGAAGTCTAAGGTGACAAGGTGACAGGGCTAAGCACAATAATCCCTCTCTTGTAAACAGGAAACCTATCTCTTATCAACACAGATCTCAAAATCATCAATAAAGCATTAGCAACCCCAATTGAAACAGTTATTCCAACATTAGTTCATCAAGATCAGACCGGCTTCATTAAAGGCAGACACTCTTCTAGTAACGCAGATTATTTAATTTAATACACATAGCACAACAAGATCAACTGGAAAGTATCATAGTTTCATTAGACACGGAAAAAGCATTTGATAGGGTAAACTGGACATTCTTACTAGACACACTGCACAAATTTGGTTTTGGGGAATCACTCACTCACTGGATTAGAATTCTGTACAGTTCACCAATGGCCACGGTCACTACTAACGGACTAATTTCACAAGCCTTCACTTTGCACAGGGGGACCCCTTCCCTCTTTGCCTTATTCATTGAGCCCCTAGCTGCTGCTATACGTCAAAACCCCCACATCAAAGGAATCAAGACTCTTAATATTTACCATAAGATTAGCCTATATGCAGATGATATTCTACTCTATCTTTATCACCCCTCAAACTCTCTACCTGAAGCAATAAAAGCCATTGACTCATTCTCCAGACTCTCTGATTATTTGATAAACTGGTCAAAATCAACAATCCTACCTATAAATGGAGATAACTGGAATGTCACAGCTCAAACCCTTCCAATTCCCATCACTGCAAATAATATCAGGTATTTGGGTATAAACTTTTCCACCAGGCTGTCAGAATTGTTCCACTTAAACTTCACCCCTGTTATTAAAACAATAGAAGATGACTTAAAACGATGGGCTAAATCACCACTTTCACTGTTAGGCAGAATAGCAACCGTAAAGATGTTCATATTCCCCAAAATAAATTATCTGTTCTCAATGAGAACAGCCTACCACCACTTGGTTTAACTTATTGAATTCCATCACTACCAAATTTTACTGGAAAAACAAACCACCCCAGATCAAACTAACCACACTGCAAAAACCCAAGTCCAAGGGAGGTCTTGAGGCCCCTAATTTTCAATATTACTTTCTAGCAAATCAACTCCAGTATATTTACCATTGGACACACCCCACCCAACTGAACAGCTCTTGGACATCAACTGAACAGTCACAAGCCAGAGAAATTTCCATTTCAGACCTCCCTTTTATGAACTCCACAATAAAACAACATAACTGTTTCAAAAATCCAACAATCTCAACGGCTCTGACAGCCTGGTGGAAAACCAATAAAATGTTCAAGTCCACATATCATACTTGTAAATACACACCAATATGGCACAACCCTGACTTCCTCTTGAACAAAAAACCCCACATTCCAACAATTAGTTCAGAAGTATGGCATTGGGGAAGACCAATATCTTCACTACTTGCAAATAAAATCTTTCCTTAAATCCAAAGTAAGCATATCTAACAAAGAACTACCTTCACCCACCCTTGCGGAAGAAATCAATAAAATATCCCATCCCAGAAGAATTCTGTCTAGGTTATACAAAATTTTATCATCCATAGACACTGCTATCTCTCTCCCAACTGAAACCTGGTATAAGGACTGGTATAACACTTATCCCAATCCCGAATTCTGGACACAAATCTGTAGTAACACCTTCACCATGTCTAACAATACTAACCTACAGTTAATACAGTACAAAGTAATTCACAGAGCACACATCACCCAACACAAAATGTATAAAATAGGACTATGTCAAAACCCAACATCAACCTTTGTAGAAACCTGGAACCCTTTCATTGTCACACTCGATTTACCTGTTAACTAGCCCCATTATATACATAAAGATGTGCACCCATGTAGCCCTTTCTTCCTCACACACACACACACACACACACCCACATACACTCACATGTGAAATTGCAAATATTTAAGCCATTTTTTTAAATTATTATTATTATTTTTCTCTTCTCCAATACTGTTATTTCCCACCTTGTGTCATTAATCTAAACTCCACCTCCACTTATATGAACTCATGCTTTGTGTCTCTGACTGTGTCTTTTGTGTCGTCTCGTCTTCTCTGTCTGTCTGTGTCTGTCAGGCTGTGTTTGTCTACATACGTCTGTCTGTCCTTTGTCGGCTGTCTTGTGAATCTATTTTGTTTTGTTCTGTCTTGTCTTCTTTTGGTTTGTTTTGTTTTGTTTTATTGTAATGTCACGTATTAGGGTGGGTGAATTCGGAGCAACCCCCAAAAAACTGCTGTTCAAAAATAAATAAATTAATAAAGTTGTCCTCCGAAGAGGAGGGGTGGTGGTGGGCCAAAAAAAAAAAAACAGGAAGAAACCTTGAGAGCAACCAAGACTCTGAAGGGGACCCCATATGTGTGTAAAGTGTGTTCTAAATGTGTGTGTAGAAATGTGTGTAATTAAAATTTAAAGTTTAAAAACTGGTTCCAGATGGTGAGGTCTTTACAGAAACCAGGTGAGAGTTCAATCATTAAAGTATAGTCCAGCTCATTTGGTAGAACACAGTATATCAGACACTCAGACTTATAACCAAGTTGTGCGATCAACACTGGTCCTCCACTTGCCCCAGAAGGGGGCCACGCTTCCTCGTCACACCGCCCCAACAATGAGTCTCCACGTCCTGGGTGGAGCAACCTTGACAGACCTCCGCCCTGGGAAGCGTCGGCAGGCCGGAAGGAGCCTGATGAATGTTGCAGGACAGAGGATGCAGTATGTCAGGGTTTATTCTTAGCCTGTTCCTGTCAGTGTGATAAAGTAAAATAGACCTATACGGAAAGCAAATATAGAATATTATAATGTACGTTGGTGAAATAAACAATCTTTTTAAAATGTCATATATTTACATGATATTTATTTCTAACAAATATAAAAGTGAATACAACTTTATAATATACGTTATACAGTATACACTGTTATGACATTGCCTATATATTGGCAAATATATCACACTCAGTTTTTTTTTTTAAATTAATTTATGCATTATGCTGTAAGAAGCAGAACTGGTACTGGTAATTACAATCTTCGGAAAACACACAAAATGCAACTTAACATGATTACAAAAGTGGACTTGCATCTTTAAAATAAGTTGCAAATTAATATAATAAAAATGTACTTTAAAATATAAAGATAGGTTACAGGTATTATATACATGTACAAAATATACCATAATGTACCAAAGTGGCAATCACTTGTATATTTAAAATATGTTAATGTATCTGCAATATAATGTGCATAAAATATCAGCCAATATACAAGTCCAGGAAAAAGAGGATAAAGAGGAAATGGGGAAACAGATTTTATTTTTTGACTTAGAGGGTTTGGATAGATTTTTACCATCACACATAAATGTTCTGTTTATTTGTGGAGTGGGTGGATCACAGGAAGAAGCCAACAGGAGCTTCCCCAGGAACAGGAGCAGGGCGACTGGCGTGTTTCTATTGGAGGAAATGGGACGCAGGGGCGTAGGCCTGCCACAGGCCATTTCCAGTCTGGCACCTTGGTCTAAAACACTCAGTAGTCAAAAAAGCCATGCAGGACAAGACGTGTCATACGAGTGAATACAGTAGTAACCCATACATCACTACAGAGTGTCTAAGGTTGGCTTGCTCTGATAAAAGCAATGGAGAAAGATGTCAGCGGAGCCCATTATGTTTTTCAATACATAACAAAACCAGTAAAAATCATCCATGTCCTGTAGGAAAAAGGGACTTTGCAAATATTTTTCTAAAGATGACACAACAAACATTTTTCCTCATTTTTATGTTAAGCTTGAGGATTGTGTAAATTATTTTTTTCATTCAACTTGTTCCATGTATTTTGTTTTTAAACATTTACACATAATTTCTATACTGTTTATTTTGTGTTTTCCTAATTTTAAAAAATAAAAAATATTACATAGATGAGGCTTTAGATTAGCTTATGTTAGTTTTATGCCTCTTCCTGCACTGTTAGTTCTGTTTTATATTGTCATAAAATTGTACAAAATGTGTTATTGTACAAAAATGTAAATTTACAAATGTAGTGTAATATTACAAAGGTGTTTTATCATTTGATTGTTAGCTACATTGCTAATAGCACATTGAACAGGAAGACTTATGACTTGACACCCAAATTTCAGTGGTGGGCGGAAGAACAAAAGATGACCTAAGCAGCCATTTTAAACTATGACCTAAGCACTCAGGTTTGTTAAAATGCTATAATTAGTAAAAGGACTAATGTTACCGTTTGAACTTTATCAGTGTAATATAGTCATATTACATAACTACTGATACTCTCTACGTGCCATTTCACAATTAGATTGAATTGTGAAATGGAAATTGTTCACACTTTCTGATGGTCTGATGGGATGGGTCTGTGCTCCTTGATAAATGTTAGATTTGCAAATCATGCCAAACAACATTCCTGATCTCTACTACATCTCTACTCATTATTTCAAATAACATAATGCACATAGTGCACATAATGAGCTGGAATGTTTAGAGCAGCTGTGAGGGGAATATATATGGCTCCAGCTGCAAAGAACAACAGAAAAATAACAAATAAGGCACATAGGATAGGCAATATATAAATACAATAAACAAATATACACTTTTAGCTAGTAGTGGAATATAAAATATAAACTTTAAACTATAGAATTAGAAAGAGAGACAATTAGGATGCAGTGTTCAGCCTACAATTATGGTCTTAGAGTTGTCTTTTACACTGAATGTGCATGAGATCTGTAACAGTTTCAATATGAAAAATTCTATACAGTCTATTAAATTAAAACAGTTAAATAAAAAAGTCTGAGCTAAGATTCCAGTCTGATCTAGTATGTGCAGATATTGTAACTTTGTGGTAGCATCATCTTTAATTCTTTTTAAGACTTTTGCAGTTAATTTGCATCTTTTCTTCTCCACCTGTGTTTTATGACCCTGTTGACTTTTTTCAACAAAATGTTTTTTCCTCGGTGATCACACCTGAATAGCTTTGCTATTTAAAGAGTGTTACATCCCTCTAAAAGGCCTTCTACAAAATTTCACTTTTCAGTGTCTGTTAATAAAGTAGCTGCATAATAATTATGCAGACCTTGATATAGGATGCCACTCACTTTAGGCCACTTTGTCCTTAATTACACAAATACATATTAAATCTATTAAGCATTCATGTTTAAATAGCTAGGAGTTGGGACAATATGCATAGAAATAGTCAAAAAAGGTCAAAAAACTCACTTGCACAATAATTATGGTCACAGTATATATAGTTTATGATATATAATATTATATATAATTTTTTAAAAAAAAAATTGACATTATCCTAATGTGTGTTAAAGACTAGATTAAAACCCAAAGGTCTGTATATATAACTATATCTAAGATCAGCTTATATAAGTAACATTTTAACAGTGATAGTGTTAGTGACATCAACATGTAAAAGTGATTTTGGAGTAACAGATATGGACAAAGCTGACAGAAGTGAAGCGTGACAGATAGTTAGTCCCTCTCAAGTATTATTACCATGAGAATCTCGAGGCTGACAGCTGCTGATCTCCTTCTGCCTGGTGTCTCATGCAATCCCTCCATCATGCTGTACTCCCTCCTACAGCCTGTTTATGCTGCACATTCCACCAGCCTCCCTCCCGCTGCCCTCTGCCTCCAGACCTGATGTTTGCTCAGGCAGCACTGGCAATCTGAGCGACACACACTGTCAAAATAAAATAAGAATAAAATAGTCTACATGTCTAATCTACATGTGTTGCAGTTGGAACCCTAAAAAGTACAAAAAGGAACCTTTGGGGAAACAGTGACAAGATTTTACATTGTTTAAACATTTATGATAACATCTTTCATGTCATGTTATAGTACCTCGTCTGCCAGCATGACATTCAAGTCCAATCAAATCTTCTCGCAAGCTAGCACACTTTTTAATGCTACATAGATACTGTATTCTGGTCCATTACATTTGCACACTGTTCAGATCTCGGTTATAATTCTAATGTAATGTTTATGACTGTAATATATATTGTTAGTTTTAGATATTTCTATTTTTTATTTAAATATGTGTACATTTGCACAGCCTCATGGCAAAGGCAAGGCTTAAGTCACCATATGTTGTACTTGTAAAACTGTGTATGTTACAGTTAAAGAATCCTGAACTTTAAGGAATCTGGAATCTTTTGTCCTGAGAGTGCAGGAATCAGAGCCAGTGCCGCCATGCTCTTATCCAGTTTGGCTGATTAGAGATCTGGTCTGTGTGTGTCTCAAGGGAGGACATTTAAATGAATGTAGGAATATTCCACAGTGGTGTGTTGGACCATCTGTGTGTGTGTGTGTGTGTGCGTAAAGCCAAGTGGCTGGGGTGTGGTGGCTTTATTCCATGATAACATTAGAAAGGGAGTTTCTTTCGTACATGGAAATAAACTATTGTGAGTTGTTCGAGGGGGAAAAAGGGAACACAATGCGCTAAAAGGTTGCGGGAGGCTGGCTTTTAAACGTGAGTTAACAACAGAGAAAATGTTAGAGAAATAAATTACATGTATTTATAACCATCTTGAGGCTTGCTGATGATGTAAACTTTATCCTTGTGTTCTCTTTTCACCCCATCCTGCCTCAAGCTCCTCTGGGAACATGGAATCCAGCAGCCGAATTCCCTTCGTCTTTATCTCCTCACAGCTTGTCACCTCTCCAAACTCACACTGCACCCTAACACTGCTGCGAATTCCTGTTTGGAGTGCACGCACACACACACACACACACACACACACAAAGGTTTCCCTAATATATACCACTCTGCAGTTAAAATATTCATCATCTAATGGCTAAGGAATGTCTATGAGTCCTCATTTCTACATTCTTCTCCTTCCTCATTAAATGTTGCCTGTGAAAATGTGGAATGAAAGAAATGAGAATCATCTACAGTATAAGGACTTCAGGAGACAAAGCACTAAAATATATTATATTTGGTACTGCAATTTGATAATTGTACAGCACCAAAATATGAAGAAATAGATTTCTAAACCAACTAAACATATGACATACATTGATCAAAAAACATCATCACTGTATGGAAAGTGCATTAGAAACTATTTTAAATTATTTATGTTATCTAAAATGTAGCATTACATTAAACATGTCCTTACCTAAAGAATAAGCAGGTTTATAAAGGTTATAAGGTAACCATCTCAGTGATGATTAACATTAGTTTAACTAAAATGAATTTAAGTGTGATTATTTGTCATTGTGAACACAGCACAGCACACCACAATCAAATGTGACCATTTGACACATCTGTGAAGATGCAGTGGCCAGCTTTTTGGCCGCGCTTGGGGAGCAGTGTTTGGGGCACAGTATCCTGCTCACGAGTACCTCAGTGGTACCTTTACTGGTCCGGGACTTGAACTGGTGACAATCTGATTGGGGGTCAACTCCCTAACCATTACGATATCAACTGCCCCATGTCATATTTACATTAAAAGAATCATGAGAGAAAACAACATGATGATTATCTTAAATAAATGAAAAATACTGTTCAAGCAAGTAGTATCTCCTGTCAGGAAAACTAATCCATTAAGGTTGAATTTGTCAATTAATGCCAATATTAGACTGGCATAAATAACAGTAATGTAATGGTTAGGAAGCTGCTAGTAATCGAAGGGTTGCTGGCTCAAATCCTAGACCAGTTAAGGTACCACTGAGGTCCCAGTGAGAAAGATACTGTCCCCAGGCCTCTGCTCATGAGAAACCAGAAGAAAAAGGTCCTACAATCCGGCCATTGCCCAACGATTTTAGGAACAGCTCTGGACTGTAATAGCATATGGACTCCCAGTGCATTCTCACCTGCAGAATGAACTCTGCTCTTACTGTGAAAGCCTTAATAGGTGTGATCTACAGTTGAAACCAGATATTTACATAAACTTCAGACTAAACTAAACAAAACTTTTTCTTCATTGTCAAACATTGAATCAGAGTAAACTTTTTCTGTTTTAGATCAATAAATGTTAACATATTTTTTCATTTGTCAGAATGTCAGAATCGAGCGAGGGAGACTGTTTATGTATTTTTAAAAATCACTTTCATCAAAGTCAGAAGTATACATACACTAAGTGTATTGTGTCTTTAAACCAAAAGAAAACTCCAGATGATTCCATTCTGAGCTTAAGAAGCTTCTGATAGGTTAATTGATTCCATTTGAGGTAATTGGTGGCACACCTGTGGATGCATATAAAGGCACACCTCAAACACAGAACATCTTTCTTTGACATCATGGGAAAATCAAGAGAAATCAACCAAGACATCAGGAAAAGAACTGTGGACCTCCACAAGTGTGGCTCTTCCTTAGTTGCAATTTCCAGATGCCTGAAGGTCCCACGTTTAGACAATAATACGCAAGTATAAAAAACATGGGAATGTACAACCATCGTACCGCTCGGGAAGGAGATGGATTCTGAGTCCCAGAGAGGAACATTTTTTGGTGCGAAATGTGCGAATCAACCCCAGGACAACAGCAAAAGATCTTGTGAAGATGCTGACTGAAACTGGTAAGACAGTGTCATTATCCACAGTAAAAGGAGTCCTGTACCACCATGAGCTGAAAGGTTACTCTGGGAGGAGAAAGCCATTACTTCAAAAACCACCATTAAAAAGCCAGACTACAGTTTGCAACTGCCCATGGGGACAAAATTTTAATTTCTGCAGACATGTCCTGTGGTCTGACGAAACAAAAATTGAACTGTTCGGCCATAATGATAAATGGTATATTTGGAGGAAAAAGGTGGAAGCTTTGAAGCCTCAGAACACCATTCCATTTGTGAAGTATGGGGGTGGTAGTATAATGTTGTGGGGCTGCTTTGCTGCAGAAGGGACTGGTGCACGCCACAAAATAGATGGCATCATGAGAAAAGAAAATGATGTGGCTATATTGAAGCAACATCTGAAGGCATCAGCCAGGAAGTTAAAGCTTGGGCGCAAATGGGTCTTCCAAATGGACAAGGACCCCAAGCATACCTCCAAATTAGTTACAAAGTGGCTTAAGGACAACAAAGTCAAGGTATTGGAGTGGCCATCGCAAAGCCCTGACCTCAATCCCATAGAAAATTTGTGGGCGGCACTGAAAAGGCGAGTGCGAGCAAGAAGGCCTACAAACCTGACCCAGTTACACCAGTTCTGTCAAGAGGAGTGGGCCAAAATTCCAGCAAACTATTGTAGAAAGCTTGTGGAAGGATACCCGAAACGTTTGGCCCAAGTGAAAGAGTTTCGGGGCAATTCTACCAAATACTAAGGAAGTGTATGTACATTTTTGACTGATGAAAGTAATTTAAAAAAAAATCCAGAAAATTCTCTTTCTCTTTATTCTGACATTTAACAAATACAAATAATATGTTAATATTTATTGATCTAAAACAGAAAAAGTTTACTCTGATTTAATGTTTGACAGTAAAGAAAAAAATTGTTTTTTTTTTGAAGTGTATGTAAATATCTGGTTTCAACTGTAAATCAGTAAACCCTGTTTGAAACATTCGTAACACCCCTCTCAGATGTGCTGTGGTGCACGTCTCTTTCAGTTGGATTGTCAGTGCAAAACATTAACACAGTAACAAGAGAAAACTCAAACCTGTTGTTGAGCAGACTGGAGTTTGTTCTTAGACCTTGTCTCTCCAAACTGTTCAGCTTTTTAAGGTCTCTTTTTCTCTTTACACTTAACAAGAGCTATGCAGCGAGTCTCTGTCAGTGTCTGCGGTGAATGGCTGACGGTTCCGTATAGCGACGGTTCTAGGAGCCTGCGCTGGCTCGGGTCGGAGGCCCTACGGTGCTACCCTAAAGCTCTGCCCAGTACACTGGTGCAGGGGGAAGACGGTTTTGTGTTGCAAAAGTGTCCGGATGGAGCGCTGTTAGATCTGGATGACTCCATTGGTAGTGTGCTGGATGAAAATGACTTCATTGAGCTACGTAAGTGAAAAGCAGACATATTCATGGGATGGGCAATTAATCAATAATGAATAATTTTGCCCATAACAATTATTATAAAATTCTGTTTGTATAAAAAAATAATAATTCTGTTAATTCTTTCGCTACTGCGTGTTCCTGTTCTATGTCCTTAAAAACATACTCTGCCCTGTCTAGTCTACAATGACGTGTTTTTCTTTCAATTATTTAAAAATCACAAAGATATGCATTCTTTCATTAGAAGCAATTTCCTAGCTTTAAAAGCTGACCATACCTATAGTACAAACCTTAGTGAACTGTGAAGGTAAAAACAAATACAACAAAACAAAATACTCAGTCATTAATTGCGAAACAAATGTTCACTTAATCGTGATATTGATATGAGGTCATATCACCAAACCCTAACAGATTCTATACTAATTTGAATCGACATGTTTGCATTTACTGGGTTTGATCCTGGGCCCTTTCTGTGTGGAGTTTGCATGCTCTCCCTGTGTTTGCGTGAGTTTCTACCGGGTGATCCGGTTTCCTCCCACAGTCCAAAGGCATGCAGTAGAGGTTAACTGACCCCCGTGACCCCAGTTGGGATGCAGCAGTTCGGATAATGAATGAATGAATGTATGCATTTCCCATTTTGTTCATCTTTTACAGGGTTTAAAGGAGAAGCTTGCAGTGAGTCTGCGTTGACATTGTCTGGCAACCTGTATCCCTTCTTAATTTTTCAAATGTGTTAAAAATGTATGAATATCAACAAAAGTTTATTTTTTCACTAATTGATAGGTTTACCAAACTGTGTTATCTGGATGGTTAATGCACTTTCTAATAACTATGTTTGATAAGAAGACTGTAACTAGATGTGAAATTCCCGAAGAAACTATATGATTGCCTGGTGCTTAAGATGCAGAAAGGATGAAAGAGTGAAAAAGTTAAAAAGGAGAAATGATAAATGCTGTTTATATATGTTTCTACTGATTACAGTTTTTAGCTGTTGACCTAGCTGTTAAAGTCCGAGCTGCTTAATAAATGCTAAACTCGGATCAGGTACAGTGTGACCACAAGAAAATTAATAGCACAGTTCTCCATAATGGAGACGCCAAAATAGGGGAGGACTGTCTCAATGGTGGGGCACCTGTTTTGGCCTATAAAAAAGAAAAAGGGAGGGTTGCAGTTTTTAACGAGAAACACAGTAGCTGATGTCTCCTCTATGACAATAACGTTGAAAGGAGTTAAAGGGGCAAAAAGTGGGAAAATAAGGAAAAATGCAAAGAAGAAATAATGAAGAGAACAAGGTGATTGGAAAGTGGTTCTTCTCTAGGTTTCATCTCATTTACTAAAGCGGCAGTTTTTTCTTGCCACTATCACCTTATACTTGCCAATTAGGGGCTTGGAGCCAGTAATGTGTAAGGCTGTGTTGTGACAATGTCTTTTGTAAAAATGTGATAAAGATAAAATTGTATTCATTTAAATTTACTCAACCTATGATTTTATACTTAACCAACATTTAGTAGAGATATACAGTTAAAGGAAGACGAGAAGGTAGGAGTTATGCCCAGATTAAAGTGTTAAAAATGAATGATTTCCATACTTCTCTGAGACTTGCACGTGTGTTATGTCTGACCATGTTTTTCTTATAGATTGTCTCTTTGGATGGAAACAGCCTTACCACTGCTGAGCTGGTCAGTTTAGGAAAAGGCTTTAATAAGATTAAGGTGAGCAAGGACTGACCTCACAGCGAATCTCTTCAGCACCACATGTACTGTATGACTTTTTTTAAAGCTAATTGACTATTTACTAATGAGTCTATTTACTGCTGGGAAAGCAGAAGACAGATTCATCAGTAATAAATGGATGAAATTGGGATTTGTAAAGAGAAATATTAGTGTCAGGGTCAACATATGAGTATATGTGATTATTTGGGGTTTTCTTAATGCTGACATGATTCTTCACGAATATTGTTTTTGAGTTTTTCCCTTAGCTGAGCTCTGAGACAGAAGAACGTGTGAATAAAGCCAGAGATGTTATTGAGAAGATCATGTCTGACAACACAGGTAGGGCATTTTAACATCACATCCTTAAGCATTGCAGAGGGATCTTTACAGTTGAACTTTTTGTGATTGTATTGCAGTTGTTTATGGTGTGAACACAGGTTTTGGGAAATTTGCACAGACTGTGGTGGAGAAAAAGCAACTGAAGTAAGTTTAAAATTAACTCTTTCAAGATTGATATGTCAAATCTTACTCCAACTGTGTGTTTGTATGTGTCTGTTGCTGCCTTTCAGGGAACTACAGGAAAATCTGATCCGCTCTCACAGTGCTGGCAAGTAGCACAATGATTTGCAGTATAAAGTGTGATTAATGTTTCACTTTATTGCAAGATTCTGTTTGTGCTGTTTGACCAACTAAGGTCCTCCTCTTGATTCTTTTGTTCTTTATTTGTTGAACTAATTATGCACATTTGTGCAAAATCCTGCACATCTATTTTTGTTCATTAACAGCACTAAACTGTGTCTATTCAAACTAATTTAGTATAAGACAAAAGGAAACCTGAGCAAAATAAAGATTTAAAAAGTGATATTGTCATTTACTGAGGAACAAAAAAACCTATTTAACTCAGAAAGAGGACAAATATTTTTTGACAGCACTGTATGTCCATTGAATTATAGGTAGGTAAAGTGTGTGTGTGTGTGTTTGTGTGTGTGGGAAGGAGTTGGACCCCCACTAAGTCCACAGAGGACCCGGATGCTGCTTGCCCTTAGGATTAACACTCTGGCCAAAGGTCACAGTGGCATTTCCCTTGAAACTCTTCAGAAAATTGTGTCAGCTTTTAATGGTAAACTTTAAAATGTCTCATTTTTCTTTTATTACAACTCATCAGAATTATTTGCTTAAAACAGACTCATTAAATTGCCTCCATTGCATATACATATATTCTAGGTGTGTGTATGCTTGCAGCATCCTGCCTCTCATGGGTTCCTGAGCAGGGGACGGTGGGAGCGAGTGGAGATCTTGCCCCTCTGGCTCACCTGATGCTGGGGCTTATGGGAGAAGGTCGCATGTGGTCCCCTAGCAGTGGCTGGGCTGATGCCAGAACTGTGAGATTCACTTTCCCCTTATTGCACTTCTCAGACAACATTAAACATTATTCATAAAAAAGTACTGCAGCTAAGCAGCTGCACTCAGTAAACAACAAAGACATGCAATTTTCTTCTTTTATTGGCCAGTGCTGGTGAAGCTACAAGACTCTTATGATTAAAAGTAGCTAAGCTACGGCCGAGCTACTGTTTTAATATAGTAGATAGCTACACTATAAGCTACAGAGAAAAGTAGCTATTTCTTGGCCTAGGCATCTTCCAACTCCATCCTGCAGCTGCTGAGGGAGCGCTGTGGTGCAATAAGCTTGCACCATGCCACTTCTGCCAATTCATCACCAATAAAAAACACCTGTTAGCTACTCCCCCACACTGTTACTGTTTTTGGTTTCTCCTCAAAAGGTACTAGATGCTCACGGTCTGTCTCCCATTTCACTGAAACCCAAAGAGGTATTTTTGATAAACTTGTAGATGGATTTTTTACACTCCTTTTCTATTCAGTAAGTAAAAGTGAAGGCAATGGCTGATATTTCAGGGACTTGCTCTGATTAACGGAACTCAGCTGATATCAGCGCTTGGTGCTGAGGCTGTAGAGAGAGCTGAGGCCATGGCTCGACAGGCCGACGTCATAGCGGCTCTTACGCTGGAGACCCTCAGGGGAACCAACAAGGCCTTCGACAGCGGTGAGACCATGTGTTTTTTTGTTCACAGGATGCACACTAGTGAAACAAGTTAATAAGTGAAATAAATCATAATAACTAGTCTGGATAAGAAAAGGTCTAACATAAAGACTTTGATCCAAATAGGAAAATGTTGTGTAAGAAAATAAACTATATAAGGAGCGAATCCCTAAAAAAATCAAGAATCTCTGTAATTTTTCTTGAGAATCTTTCACATTTTTCTATTTTTTCTCATTACTTTCCATATATTACTGTTATCCAAATGATCACTTTTAGTGTTTTGTCAGCTTTTACCTTATTCAGTTTGCTATATCTGAACTGTGAAATTTCAAGTACATTACCAGTCAAAAGTTTTTTAACATCACGTTTTATCATTTATTTCATAAACTGCAGAACTCTTATACTTGTTAAGCACTGTAGAGCAAAGTTATTCACTGAACAACTATACATGAAATGTCACATGAAACAAGTTTCATTTACATGGGTAGGCAACTCCAGTCCTGGAAGTCTGGAGTCCTGGAGGTTTTCCATCCTACCTGATCAGTCTCTTCTGGTGGTACTCTACCTGAGACAAGCTGTGAACGTCCTGAAATCCAGTTGGATGGAAAACCTCCAGGATACTGGATCTCCAGGACCGGAGCTGCCCACCCCTGATTTACCACATGGAAAGAATCTGTAACAGTCATCCACCAGCAGGATTTCACATCGCTCCGGGATTTCAACTCTGCCCCTGATTTCACCTTCTCCTTCACCTGTTTGTCCCTAATTTAGGAGCTACCGCCTTTAGTGTACAACTTAATCAGGGTTTTAGTGAATGGGTGCTCCAAAACAACAGTGACGTTTAATGATGTGTCGGAAATTGTAAGTGAACAACGTAGTTGCCTCAGTAGTTCAAACTGTGGTTTTCGTAACGCTTGCATTGTAACTGCGTGGTTCCAGCTATGCAACATATTTGGCAACCAAGCTTTTGGTGAACACTATTTGTCTGCTCTTTGTTTTGCCAAATTAGTTTGTGGAGCATGATGCAGTTCTCCCCTTTGGCTTTGGCATACCCTTTGTGTTCAAATAAAGATTTGGCCATTGTGCATTTCTTCCATACAATGATGATACCAAACATTAAATGTGTTTGCTTGCAGAGGATATCCAGCGTAATTTATCTTACAAAAAAACCCACAATGTTTGTAGCAAACCTGTGTTTAAATTGTGGAGTTTGCAATTGTCAGTCACTAGTGACAAACTTGCAGTAATGTTCTGGCTACAATGACAAATTGCCGCTAGTGATAAATATATTTGCCTGTAATGGCAAACTTGTAGTGAACTTTTGGTGACAAATTTGCCAGGTGTACAAGGTGTGCTAGAAGTCCACCGCAAGTTTGTCACAAACATGTGAAAGCATAACCTTGCTGCAAATTTGTGGAAATATTGCCAAAGGTTAATGCCAACTGTTTGCCAGAAGCCAGAATTTTTATAAGAGTTGTGTAGAACAACCTCAGCGTGTGCAAAAACTGCTGACTGGTAATCTACAAAAACTTCTGACTCCATTAGATATCCATGCAGTCAGGCCTCACCCGGGTCAGATTCTGGTTGCTCGGCGTTTACGCTCCATACTTCACTCGGACATCTTCCCCTCTGAAATTACAGGTAAGATCATAGAAATATGTGAAGTAATGTTTCTGTATGATATTTATTTAGGTATGGAGTTTGGGTCTTAATGAATCTTCAGCTAATAAAATGACATGCTTACAATTTCCCCTTAACGTTCTCAATAGTAGCAAAATATTTAGAATTAATGTTGTATCACCCCTGTTTATAAAATGTTTTTTATGATTAGCATTTGATGTTATTTTTCTTTAGAAGTGAAGTCGTATGATCGTGTTCAGGATGCCTACACCCTGCGCTGCTGCCCTCAGGTTATTATTTGCATTCTACATTCTGAGAAACAAATAGAAGACATCAGATGTAAAATAATTTAACACAGTTTAAAATAATTTTGAATGTTTTTTGCCATCTTTGCACAGGTACATGGGGTAGTGAATGACACCATCGCTTTTGTAAAAAACATTCTTAACACTGAGCTGAATAGTGCCACAGATAATCCTGTATCCTTCTGCAGCTCTCTCTATTTCACGCACCACACATGGTTTATTGGTAATTTAATTATTATACTTTAGATTAGTGTCCAATTTTTGAGTTGAAATTGTAAAATTCATGTTTAAAATAACACATGGTTTAACAGCTTATCTATACTTGCTTAAACTGTCATTTTATATTCCAAACAGTACATAATTGCTGATGTTTGTTCTTGACTCATTCCATCAGCTGGTATTTGCAGATCGGGAGATCACTATATCGGGAGGAAATTTTCATGGTGAATATCCTGCCAAGGTGTGAGCTTGTTTTCTGAATTTGGTGTTTCAATATTATACTCAAATACATTTAGCCCAAATAAATCTGTACATGCAGGACCTCATATATGGCAAAATTAGTTTTGTTGCTGACATTAACTTTTTATAGAAAATTCTGATTGTCATTTTATGTAGTCCAGTGTACAATGTGGAGAAATGGCAATTGCTGCAATTGAAAATATTTTTGTCTTTAAATATCTAAACATCTAATTCCCATAATGGGAACTACAGTCTTGAGGCACCCCTAAATTCTGCATATTTTGCTTCCAAAGAACCAGACTTTCTTGTATTTTAATGTAGTCTTAGAGAGTTCCATCCAGTCACAAATATATGCACACTTTTCATTATAAGAAAATATCCCAGCTTTAATAGTTGCACATATTTACAGTTCAAAACTTGTCAGTGACTAATGGGGGCAAAAAACTAAATCAATCATTAATGGTAATTAAGGTAAAAAGTTTTAATGATGAAATTGATTAGAGTTCATATTACCCAGCCCTACTTAATAATGTATAATTCAACCTTCGACTTCAAATTTACTTTCTCTTGATGGTAAAAGGATAAAGGCTGCTCTTTCCTGCAGGTTTTGGACTTCCTGGCTGTAGCGGTTCATGAGCTAGCGAGTATCAGTGAGCGTCGTATTGAGAGACTGTGTAACCCGTCCCTCAGCCAGCTGCCTGCGTTCCTGGTGGAAGACGGTGGATTCAACTCCGGCTTCATGATGGCACACTGCACTGCAGCTGCTCTCGGTAATAACACTCAGCGAGAACCTTTTAGATGGTTACTATCTCACTTTTTACTTGTGGCCTTTGTAAGTTATGTTTTATCCCCTGGATGAGCTCGACCACAAACAAACCAGCAAATAGCCATAATTAACGTTCTTAAAATATATGTGTATGATGTCTGCTTTCCAGTAAGACAAAGGCATGTGTTTATATAGCTCATAATAAAAAAGGTTTTTAAACATTACAAGGACTGTTTTCTTTAATTAATGTTTTTACTTGCCACTGCCTTGACTTCCTGTATTTAAAGAGCAGCGTTGTTTCTTTGCTAAGTATTGCTATGTCCTGCAAACTGAGTGCTTTTCTGTCCAGCCTTTCTGTATACTGACCATTGCTCTGTACTACTGGATTATTTTCAGTTTTTGCCTACAATTTGGATTAGTTTGATTCACAATCTACTGGTTTTGAACTGTGCCTGTTCTGGAAATAAGGTTTACCATATCCAGAGTTTGCATCCACCAGTAATCATGACAGCTGTGTTGAGTTCAGTGTCTCTTTTAACCCTCCTCTAGTTTCTGAGAATAAGGGATTGTGTCACCCAGCATCAGTCGACTCTCTGTCCACCAGCGCAGCTACTGAAGACCACGTGTCTATGGGCGGCTGGGCAGCGAGAAAGGCCCTGAGGGTGGTGGAGCACGTCGAGCAGGGTAGGATGAATCTCACTCAGAGGAAAAGCAATGGCTGTCTGATGCACATTTGCAAACCTCACTGAAAACATCTTGTATTTAGAAGATTTATCTTAAATGTATCTGTATCTTATGAGATTATCTTAAAATGTTAACTATGCATTGGTAATCTTAAGTACTTTCTTTTCTAAAAAAGTTAAATATTTGGATATTGAAGCAAGTTAATAGTACTTAAAATATGATTTAAAATGAACTATATGTAAAAGTGTCATCTCTGAATTATCAGATACATTTTATTAAATTCAGTGAAACCAATCACTATTATAGACATATATTCCATTCCAAATAATTATGTATAAAATACTATCTTGCTTCATTATTTGAAAGGAAATATATGTCTAAAATAAGTGCAAACAAATGTTAGTCTTATATTTCTAATACTTTTTGCTTTATACCTAATTATATGCATAATATGTTTTAGTATCTTTTATGGCAGTTGAGATTAAGTACCATTCCTTGCTTCTCCATCCCTGTGTTCGTGAAACATGCAGTTCTGGCCATCGAGCTGCTGGCTGCCTGCCAGGCTCTGGAGTTCCTCCGGCCCTTGAGGACCACAGCGCCGCTGGAGAGTGTATATGAGACGCTGCGCTCTGTAGTCAGGTGACCTCCATCTCCATGCCGCACATGCTCCAAACGCTGAAATGAGACCTAATGATCTGGTTATTGCAGGAAGATGAATACCTGAGGTAGCATCACAACCTCACAACGCTCCTTCCATTAGCCTTTCCAAGAATAAGCACAATAATGATGTTGTGTCCAATTTTGAGTATAAAGTGCTTTGAGTTTGAGAAAAGCACAATATATTAATAATAAACACAATGATTCACATGTAATGGTGCTTCTCCATAAGTACGCAGGAACCGAGAACCATATCTAAACTATACTGCCATAGCATAGAAGTTGTAGCTCAGAAACGCTGTTGCCAAGCCAAAGATACGCTTGTTTGCCTCCACATTTTTTTTTGTCACAGGTGCTTTTATTATGGTCTTGATTTATACCCTTGTTTGAGTGTTTTTCCCTGCATTGTTTTGTTATGCAATGAACACCCAATAACTTGTTGGTGATGTCCAGGTACACATTTCTTACAGTGTTCAATAGCTCTGAGTTTTATCTTCTGCACAAATGTACAGAAGTGCCAGCTTTTCACCAGTTTTCCAGTTGTTACTGGTTTGCATCCGCATAGCTATTTTAAAATAAGCTCACATATAGTGTGGACAGTTCTATGGATGTGTAATGCAATCATGAGATAAAACATGCATTGGGAAAAACCACTTTTTATGGATTAGAGAACCCTGAAATCCCTGCGTTAAGCTTTTATTTAGCTCATTTGAGAGCTTGATTTCATTGAAGTAAACATCGCCCCCTTAAGGTAGTCCTGTTTTATCTTGGTTTGGAATTGCGACACTGGGAGACACTGGTGTATTTGAGCAGTACAGATGGTGGTGGTTCTTTATTTGTAGTGCAGTACTTTAGCACTTTGCAGTTGTTCAGACGAAAAGCGAGTTCTGTTCTGTTGAACGCTGCAGTATTTCTCCAGGCTTTACTTGGCCATTGTGGCATCTGTCACAGACATGAGAGGCTGCATCTGATGTAACTTTTTTTAATTCAGAAAAATGTTCACATTTTCTCCATGAAAACTTTTCGTTAATTAGCAGTTTTTTCCTGTATTGAATACCTAACACTTCCTTACAGTTATACGCCTGCTCCCATGTTCACTTTTCGACCAAATCAAAAAGCATGGGTACAAGGAAGTTTATTGATAATGGAAAAGTCGTTTGTCTGTGGTGTCACGGTTCCATCACACTTCCTGGTTCTAGTGGAAAAACGTTGAATGAGACTTGCTTAGTTGACCATGACCATAGCAGCTGCTCCACATGATCATGTCAATAAGGCACCACTGAAGCAATTTTTGTCTAGCAATTTGTGTATACAGTATGTCTATAGTTATCTGTGCAGTAAGTACAAATGTCCTGTTAGCTCGTCTGATTGTGATTTTCTGCATTTCCAACAAGACCATGGGACAAAGATCGCATCATGAGCTCTGACATTGAAGCTGCTCACAAGCTCCTCCTTGACCAAATGGTGAGTGTCTCCTGCCTCAGCCATTCTTATTAAATTCAGCACCTTTTAGCACTTCTCCTGTGAAGTGGGAGTCTTTGGTCCTTGTTGACCTTTCTCCAGGAATGCTGACTGGCCTGTGTGTGTGTATGTGTAGGTGTGGAAAACAGTGTTGCCCTACATGGAAAAATATGAGAACAAACATCAGGAGGCTCTCTCTACTGTTGGCTAAAAGGGACTGGCAGTTTGTATAATTGGATTTGCATTTTATAAATGGATACTAACATCAACATAAGGAGTAAAAAAAAAAACAGTTTTCAGAAAATCTAAGTCACTCATAAGTGTCTGATAAATGCTGTAAATGAAATGTAAATGTTTTCATTTGTTTATTTGTTTCTGTAGTTCTAGAAAAACATAGACATTGGGAAATAATGGACAAAATCCAACATTTAATCGTCTTGTTACAGGGGAACAGTCCTATACACACAGGTGCATCAGGTGTAGCAGGTCGTTCATTTGCTTGTCTTTTTGAAATCTACAATCCTCCGAACTGCCACCTGCTGGGGTTGAGTTGTATGAGTTGCAGATCAGATTGTGAGCTTTACTGAGGTGTTAAAACTTCAGCTGTCCTGGAGAAGGTCGTAGCACCCGCCGGCCACCACATGGTGCCTGTCTTCTTTCTGTAACACACACCGGTGTCAGCACTGCTTGTAAAACCCTGCTGCATTTAACTACTAAGAAATAGTTAATAGTTAAATAAGTTAATGAGTTAATAAGTTAATTGAAACATGAAACATTTCTATGATGCAGATTTTTTCCCCCTTTTACTTGCCTCTTCCGTTGGGGGTTGTGGTGCGCTGGTGGGAATAGTGGCCTCATACATGGGGTTAGAGACATACGGAGTGGGTTCAGATGTGCTCATGTCTTCTTTTTCATCATCCTAAATACAAGTATGAAGTTTCTATTAAAATTACATTTTCATTCACCAACCGCTCTT
Source organism: Distichodus sexfasciatus (assembly GCA_032718565.1). Lineage (NCBI taxonomy): Eukaryota > Metazoa > Chordata > Actinopteri > Characiformes > Distichodontidae > Distichodus > Distichodus sexfasciatus. The sequence goes on from JAVGVS010000080.1 coordinate 373,752, forward strand.
AAGACATTTGTTCTTAAAATGCACTTGCGTTCCAATAGTCATCTAATACTGGCTACGTTTCCTTTTGAGTCCAGACCCAACATCTTTGAAATTACATTTAGGCAGTTCCGTCAACTTTACATTCCAGTCTGTGTGTGAATGAACTTGCGAACAGTCTAAGAAGTTTAGAACGTCACAAATGTGACAGACTTCTCTTAAAATCTTTAAACTCATTTATGAAGAAAACATGAGGCCTATTAAGTATAAAGATGTGATTTTTGGATATTTTATTACATTTAATGTAATTAATTTAGGTAATTAAATTTCATTTAATTATGATAGTTACACTAGCCCTAGTGCCACTCATACTTTACTATCATTGAATTATTGAGGACTGTAGATAAATGACCATCTAATATAGATATAATGGAAAAAAAGCCTTTTTTCTGCACTTTTAACTTTCTTACATTTAATATAAAAGCTTTTTTTTTTTTTAACAAAAACCAAGTGGGGACACCATTTTTCCTCCCCATTAGGTAGCTCTATCCCCAGTCTGCAGGTGTAGAGTTTGAAATTTGTCCTGTAAAAGGTCTAGGTCAGAAACCCACTCACACTCACCTTAAAGTAGTGGAACTGGAATGGTTTGGTTTTCTGGTTGTAGAAGTGGTAGGCTACAAACGCCCCGGCTGCTATAAAGACGATTAACAGCAGAAGCCCGATCCCCATGCCTGCCTTGTGGGCCTGGTGGAGGGGCGTGGGTGGTAGGGGCGGAGCTTTCAGGGGGCCCTGCAGGATGTGGATCACCCCGTTAGACGCTAAAACGTCCGATTCAAGGATGAAGCGGTCATTCACGTATCCAGAGGAGGCCTAAAGCAAGAACAATCGCTTGGAATGAGTAAGTTTAGGTTTGTTTACTGCTGTAGTTTTAAAGGCAGTGCTACTCTTGTAGTTAAAAGTGTAAGTAGTGTATTTTGAATAGTGAGGAAGTCTGGTAAGTATTGTCTTGTACTTTGCATACAATGTCTTGTATTTAAAATAGAAAGTCTTGTAAGTACTGTAAGAATAATGAGTCTTGTATAGGCTACAGAATAGTGAGAGTCTTGTTTATAGAACAGTAATGGAGTCTTGTGGTTAGGATAGTGAGAATGTCTTGTAGTTAGCATTTCACCATGTTTTGAGGGTTCTCGAGGCTTGGGATCCCTTTCACGGTGAGTGTTTTTCCTAAATGGGTTTGAACGTGACTGATGTTCAGGAGAGCCTGCAGCTCCATTGCCCTCCCATCCAGCAGGTGGAGCTCTAAATCCCTGTAGGACAGTGTCTGCTCAACAGAGAGATAATTACACCACATCATTCCGTCGTTGTTTATGAAAAAAGTGTGTATCTCTCTCTATGGACGAGAATGAAATTCATATTTAGGAACATTTTGTATATATATTTTTCACTCTTTAAATTTTATTTCTTGCAGGGTTTCTTAAGCTTAATCTTAATTTCTACATTTTTATTTGTGCAGTCCACTGCATGATTTACTTGTACAACCTAATATGTGATTAGTAAAGAATCTTGACGTGTCATGAATAATTCCATCACCCTTCTCCCAGCAGGATGAGATTAAAGTTCTGGGAGGACGGATTCTAGAGATTATTTTTGAAATTCTTATGGATGTTTGAACGTGTGGATCTTGAATACCTCGTTCTCATAGAGACCGTCGTTATCAGGCGCAAACAGTGTGGACTGGATGGTGATGTTGCTGAGACGCTTCAAAAACTCCTGCCCTGCTGCCGAATCTCTGGAGTAATTCCAGATTTGCTGCCAGAACAAACGCAGTCATCAGATTCAAATAAAATCAGTTCTAATGCTGCAGGGTGAAGTGCAAGAAACCTGGTAAAATTAAGGCTGTTGAATTTATATGTGGTGCATGAATAATTTGTATGAATGAACTCAGCTAAAGAAACCATTGTTCGTGCTAACTGTTAGTCACAGCATTGCAACAAGGAAACAACCCAGAACATAATACACATACTGCTACAGACATGATTCTTAGATTATGTGTGTGTCTGCTGAGTATCATTCTCCGAAGGTAACTTGAGACTCTAGAAAGATTGTTGTGTATACACTGAGAGTCCAAAACAGGGACCTCTGCATCTTTACCAGTAACTTTCATCATTAAATTTGCAACAAAAGTGTTCACTACACCAAACACGTGGTGTAGCTACAATACGTTACAAAACCCAAAATCCCTTAAATTTGTCTGTAGGAATGTCTTTGACTACAAAACTGACCAGATGACTCCCAGTGTGTAGCTGGGGAAATGACTGTACTTACTGCGAGGAAGTTAGAAAGGTTTGGTGTGCTGATCATAACCTGCAGCAGGTTTCCAGTGCACGAGTATCCATCCCCGATGTAGCCGGCCTTACATTCACACTTCACGTCTGATAAAACACAAACGCAAACCACAAAGGGGAAAATTACATGGCTGAAGCCAGAGGCTCCCAAAATGGGGAGGCAGTTGCTGCAAACCTGACTTGAGAAGATCTGCAGCATGAAGCAAACCTCTGCCAGCTGTAACTACGTATTAAAACGGGAGCTTGTCTGTAGCTATCTTAAGTAGCTTGAGAAGCTTTTATTAAAAATAACCATCACCACCCCATGAAAGATGCTGTGTAACAGCCTTGATTTGTGTTTTACCCTGCATCCGATAGCAGAATGTGTCCCAGGTCTTGCTCAGGTTTGTCTGAATGCCGTAGTCGACGATGCCGACGTGGCCGAAGCCACAGTTCGGCCGGGAGTAGCTCATGGGATACGCCACTTGCTTCTGTGCCAACCAGCCTGCTGCACACATACTGTAGCCAGCCTGCAACACACACACACACACACACCACAAAACAATGTGCTGAGCGTAAGAGAGCTGTGTGTAATTGTGTAACAAGTGTGTGTGAGAGTGCATGTTTTTAGGAGATGTTAGGACCTGGCTGTCAATTAAAATTAAGGAAAAATTATGATCTGTCCATTTTTATGGCCTTGTGGGTGTATTTTTGTATGTGAGAACTGGTCCCATATGGACAAATGATTTTCCATGTTTTATCAGAAGAAATAAAAGATATAAGATGTTTGTATTGATTAAAGTTAAGGTGAAGTGAAAGTGAGCGTTTATTTGTCATTGTGAACACAGCACAGCACACAGTGCACCACAACAAAATGTGGCCTCTGCATTTGACCCATCTGTGATGGATCAGTGGGCAGCTGACATAGGCAGTGACCAGGGAGCAGTGCTTGGGGACGGTACCTTACTCATGAGTACCTCAACGGTACCATTACTGGTCAGGGATTTGAACCAGCGTCCTTCCGATCATGGGGTGAACTCTCCAACCGTTACACTACCAACTGCGTTATGGTTAGGTGTAGCTGTAGTATCACATCTAGTTACTGTGGGTCTCAATGGAAGTACCACACAAAGACAGTAATGTATGAGAGTGTGTGTGTGTGTGTGTGTGTGTAGCTACCTGCTGAGCGTAGGAGAGCTGTGTGTAATTAGCGATGACTCCTCCCTCCTGTATACATGCCTCCTGGGCCTCACTGTAGTTGAGTTTATAAACCCCCAGTGGAGAGCGATAGTGAAATACTCCAACTGTCTTATCTGAGAACACAAAAACGACCCAATACAAGTCTTCAGAAGAGTCCATGCTGGAATGAAGACATCATCAGCTCACAAGCATGTGGACACTGGCAGTATTTGGGAAGATCAGTCTCAGATTTATATATTCTTGTGAAGTATAAATGTTAGCAAGCTTTTTGAGTGAACACCTATAAATGAAGTCAAATAAAACAAGGTTCCACTGTAATAGACCATGTCTTACATTCTGTTAACTGGTTGCGGGATGATGGTATAGTCTGACTGTCCTTTAAAAACACTAGTTTATAACACTAAACTTTAAAAACTTTGGCTGCTACATAATAACTTGTTAAATGTCTAACACTTTTTAAGTGGTCCTCTTTATAATTATATTAGGTGGCCTGAAAAGATGTGACATTTTCTGACCAATAACAGTATTCAAATGCTGAACATTCAATTATTTGTAACCAAAGAATATTGAGTGTATTTTTAGTGAATATTAAGCAAGTATCATGTAAATGCAGAAAATCTCAGTGTGCAAAAACACCTGATTATTACTGTAATTACTTTGAAAAAACATTTTATAAGATACTGTAACATTTTTTCAAAATGTGATTACATATGGTCTGTCCTGTGATACGTGGGACTGAAGTAGAGACTGGTTGCTCCTTTACTCTTCTGCTTAAATGAGTACAATTATTATTTCTTTTTTATTTCATTAGGACAAAAACTTAATAAATGCTCTTGAGCAGAGGTTTTCAGTAGTCTGTGACCCACTGTGTGTCTATATGTGTATTTCTTTATGTATTTGCAATAAATTCATTATTCATAAATTCATAAATTCATTTTGAAAATAAATAAAATGAAATACATTTTAAGAAAGTCATTTAGTGAAGTCTGGATTGCATGTCACAGACCACCCGCTTTGCTGCTGCAGACCACCAGGGGGCCATAGAGCACCGAATGAAAACTCCCACTCTAGAGCAGTGGGTTAAAATTCTGGTGTTCCTCATAATTTGATCTGCACAGATTTGGCATTTACTGTATCTTTCCTAATTCACTCATCACTTGGATCACGTGTCGAGGTCGAGGACGCTCCTGTGCAGAGCAAGAGGCTCTATCATAGGATTGATGATTATTGATGTGAAGCTTCAGCTCCTTTGCGATGTCTTTCTGAGCGGGACTTAAAGACTAACCTTGGTAGTGCAGGTCGGTGCACTGGGCGTCTGAGTGGCAAAGCCCATTATCCTGCATACAGCGATCCAGTGGGAGAACCTTCAGCTCACACAGCAGCCCATCTCCAACGTAGTTCTCTTTACAGGCACACTTTCTCTTCTCCTGTTTTAAACAGAAGAAAAAACATGGTAATCACAGCAAAAAATTGTGATGAATTGCAAGTTTAAAATACCTATAATACAGAATAGTGAATTGCTAATTTAATTAGCCAACAAGGAAATAAAGAACAGTTATAAAGTAACTTCTGCTTGTGCTTCATCACTTCCGTTCACACTGCTTTAATCTCGGTCTAAAATTCCATCTGGGTGCTTTTTTAAACAAAATTCATTGTCCAGTAAAGCAGTACATTTCTGGCAACCCATCACCATAATTGATCTTTTCAGTCACTCTGGTTTGCTTTACTACACGGATGCGGTGAAAAGGCAACTTTTTCTCTGTATTTAATATTAACAGACATGTTAAGTATAAACACGTCAGGGCTGGTTTCTTGAACATGGACTAAGCCTAGTCTTGGACTTAGTTGCAGTACCAATGGAGATTTACCACTGAGGGCCAATTTCCCAGTCAAGGATTTAGCCTTAGTCCTAGACTAGTTTTGAGTTTGAATGTTAAATCTCCATTGGTGATACAGCTTAGTCCAAGACTGGGCTTAATCCATGAGCAAGAAATCAGCTATGAAAGTTAAAGTTAGTCTAGGACTATAAATAATCGTTAGTCAGCAAAACATCTGCTTTGGAGTTACCAGTGGAAGCTTGGAACAAACTTCGCCATATGATTAGTTTTCTTTAAAAAACATTACATTTCCAGAGAAATCATGTGTTATTGTGTAAACATCCTCAGCCCTCGTACACTCATAAACAAACTGATCTCTCAGGGAACTCTTCCTTACTGTCATCCACCTGCCATTATGACCATATCTTATGTATATAAACCAGCACATAAACACTGCACTTCATAATACACATATATAGTGCACTTTTACATTTAATCTTACTGTTTAATATTTTTATGTTCACTTGGGATATACTCTTCTATATACAGTCAGACCTCGGACATTCACGAGGTTAGGTTCCAGTACCTGTTGCGAATGAGGAGGATTCACGGATGTTTGGTAGAGTTACTAAAAATAGTAATATGTGCTTATTTCTATAGTTTAAACCCCAAATATGACCCCAGTCATGCACTGAAAATAGTTATCACACTTGTAAGTAATACGCTTGTGTTGAACTGAGATGCGGGAAGATGACCCGAGATTTCATGTATGTAGTACACAAAGCATCCGAGCTACCATCCAGTCAACAGCAAGGAAAGCTGGTAACCATGCTCTGTGATTGGCTGCTGCGAACCCTTTCAGTGTTTCTAGCACCTTTTAAGAAATGTATAATTTTTGTGTGTTGAATTTACGTCAACGCGTATTTACTATTACAAAATAATAAATTAACTATTTTCTAATATTTATGTAACCATTAGTGTTCCAAAGGGAATAAACTTTGCGAATGGGATTCGCATCTTGTAAAGGTACAGTACAGTATGTACATAAAATGGAACGTTTCCATAAGAAAGCCACATTTTTTTAAGGGATTTTTTAAACTGATTTATATTGTGTCTTAAACTTTCCACCAAAACATGGTAGAATCTTCATTAACTAAATTTTCTTACCAATTTTACACTTAAAAGTATGACAACTTATAAATTACTACGAAAATTAAACAAACACTTCTATAGGGTTTTTCGAGGACTTCACAGATGTGCCAAAAAATTAGCAAATAAGTTTGGTTCCAAATTACGCAGATCTGTGAATTCATGAATCACGAAGCATGAGGGCTGACTGTATTTGTATTAGGTTTATGTACTGTATGTGCATATTTTTATTACCTTTAATATATATTTTTTATTACCTTCATGGGTGAATCAGGGCACATTTCACTACTTATATAACTGTCTATGTGGCAAATAAAGGTTACGGAATTTTGCAAAATTTTTCTATATCTCTGTCCTGTGCCACTCCTAAACTGGACTTATGACGATTAGTAGTAGAATTGGCTTGTGTTCCTGTTAGTTAAACATATCCTGTTTCCACCTAAACGTCATTTTAATATTACAGTGATGTTACAGGAGAAGCTTACGGGTCCGTTCATGGTGCAGATGGCATGCTCATGGCAGCCTCCATTATCTTCTGCAACACAGGAATCCACAGGCGTGCAGACATGTCCATCTCCAGAGTAGCCTTTCAGACAGGTGCAAATCACCTTCTCCTTTTTCTGAGAGCATTTGGCATTCTTCGAGCAGCCTCCATTCCAAAACTTGCATAAATTTGCCACTGGAGGTAAAAAGACATGAGGACATATAGTCACAGATTACAACAGGCAATTACTTTCAGATTACAACACAATCAACACAAAATACTAAACAAATATGAAACAAAACTGACAGACTAACTACAATATCAAGCAGAAAATAATGCAAAACAAGGCAGCAATACCCAACTGAAAATTCATCATCAGCAAAACCACAGAAGTTCATTCATTCATTCATTATCCAAAACGCTTAATGCCAACTGGGTCGCAAGGGTACTGGAGCCTATCCCGGGAATTACAGGCGCAAGGCGAGAACAACCCTGGGCAGGCATCAACACATCGCAGGGCACATACACTCATACAATCACATTCACACCTTACAGGACCAGATTCACCAGTTACTATACTGTTTACCTATACTGCATGCTTTTAGACTGTGGGAGGAAACCTGAGCAAACACGAGGTCGCGGGTACAGAGCCTATCCTGGTACTAAGGGCGCAAGGAACACACCGCAGGGCACATACACTCACACAAACACACTCTCAGTCACACCTTATGGAGCCAATTTAGAGTCACCAATCAACCCATACTGCATGATTTTGGGATGTGGGAGGAAACCGGAGCACCGTTAAAAAAAAAACCCACACGGACACGGGTAGAGAATGCAAGCTCTACACCAAAATGCCCTACGGCTGACCAGGGGATTGAACCCAAGACTAACCACTGCGCCACCATGCCACCCACTGCAGAAGTTATAGGGTATAATTATAGAAAAGCAGCAAATGTCATATAATATAACAATAGGAAAGCTGCAGCAGTTAAAGCGCATAATAATATAAAGCTACATAAGTTATCTGGTATAATACGATATAATAGTGCAAGTAACACTGAACTTTAATAGGAAAGCTACGTAAGTTATAGTACTGTAGTAATAGTATATATACTATTACTGTATAGTAATAGTAGTGCTACAGTTATAGGATAAAATAACTACGTAATACTGCATCTTAATATGTTGTAATATATAGGAGGATAATGCATACACTACGCCAGATTTGAATTCACCTGTGCAAGTGATGCCATCTCCCTCGTAGAAAGGTCTACACATGCACGTGTTGTTCTCGTTACACACGGCCTTCTCATGGCAAGCAGGCAGACACACTGAATCATCAGCTACAGAATCCACAGATACATAGAGTTGTAAACTGGCAACACTTATCAATCACAGAGCTCAGTTTGTAAAAAACTCTTTGTAAAAAAACTCAGTTTGTAGTTTCTTTTTTTTTTTTTACCTAATTTGTGTTCACACCATGGACCTGTCCAGCCTTCATCACAGAAACAGGATCCTGTTCCGTGTGGACCCTCATCACACGACCCGTGCTCGGTGCAGTTACAGGCTGCGAGTGAGAGTGAAAAGTTAAGTATGAACTTTCATGTATCAAATCTATAGATAATAATTCAGCATAAATTGTGATATCTTCCCTACTTTCAGTGATTAAAGGGTACTAACCTGCTACATACTTTCTACTTTCACTGGTTACATTCCTATACACATCAGAGATGCACAATAATACCAGAATCATATTGGAATTGGCCAACAATTGCTTTTTTAAGAGCCATCAGCATCGCTTAGATTTGCCTGATATTTTTAGCAGATATTTGATGACACATTTATTGTACGTCAGAAAGGTAGCATGGTGCCAGGCATGTAAAAAGTCTGAGGTGGGATTTTATACCGCCCGCCCCCTGTCTTAAAATGTATGAGCACTCACTGGAACGTTTGCGAGCAAAATCTCGTCAATATGCGCTCAACTGTACCTGCACATTTGAACATTTTTAACTAACTAAATTACGTATTTGTCTCACTTAGCAAATGTGAGCTCATACATTGACTGTGTCCCGAGCTGCGTACTAACACACTTAAAACTATGGTAGGTAAGACGCTCTTATTTTTCTCTAATCTCAGGAAGTAGCCGGGGTTGTAGCTTAATGGCTCTCTATGCACTAGGTAGTGCATATGGAGTGTCACACGCGCCCTATTTGACTTGGTACACCACATATTGTGGTGACTATTGTGGTGACTATTTCTTAAAATGTTGTTCACTACGCTCAAAGTGCTCCGTCCTCACTCGCTTGACTTGACCCTGTGTTAGGAATGACAGAGTTATGGCACTATTTTTGAGGCAAAATTCTGAGTATGCAGTGGAACTTTGGTGGAACTGCCTGCGCACACGCTTCACCCCGTGATCAGAAGGTCGCAGGTTTGAATCCAGGGTAAAGATTAGCACTGAGGTACTCATAAGCAAGGTACAGTCCTCAAGCATTGCTCCCCGGGCACTTGTTAGCTGCCCAATGCTTCTTCACGGATGGGTTAAATGCAGAGGTCACATTTCGTTTTGGTGCACTGTGTGCTGTGCTGTGTTGTGGTGTGTTCACAATGACAAAAAATCACTCACTTTCACTCATTTATCAGCATCAGTATCGGTATCAGCAAATGTAAGCATCAGAATATTGGATATCGGCATAATTCCCTTATCGTGCATCACTATTTATGACAAAATGATTGTTTAGCAAAGAGTGTGTTGATCAGTATTAATGAAAGAACTATGTAATATAAAGAGAATTAAGGCTGGTGGTGTTGATGTTGGTGGTGACTGAAACCCTGGGGTTTTGCCATAAGATTGGGGATTTAAATTCCAGGAACTAAACATGGCACAATACCAGTTTTTACGTCTAATACCGATATTGTAAATTATAAATCCCATACAGTCTCTGAGTCTTTTTAAAACAGAAAACACAAAATAATGCATTAGAAATGTCTGGATACATGACAGAGACAATTCAGTTATGCTTTAGTAAATACTTGACTTAAATACAGTTTTTTAAAAATAAAATAATTATTAAAATAACATCTCAAAATGTATTTGTTTAAAGACAGTTGTGTAATTTTGTGACGGCTCCTAATCCTGCGGCGCTAAAACCATCAGGAACACAGAGACTGCGAATGAGAGCTGGTGTTGTTAAGGAAATTAAACAGTATAATCATGTGATTTGCTTTTGGGGATGTAGTGAGGTGTGTTGCTTGTTCTGTACATTATTATATCAGTAAACCAGCTTTACCGAAGTGCCACTTCCCATGTATAACCACTTGTGTGTGCACACATTTACAGATCTGCTCAATGCCCCCGATACCCCATCCAGCTATTTAAGTCTTATCGGACAGATATCCGATCCACATATCGTATTGGTGCCATCTTTACTAGGAAATACTGTCGGTAGATCCTGAGCTAGAATGTCAGAAAGCACCTTTGCAGTCAGGTCCAAAACGTCCCTCTGTGCACAGTTCACAGGCCACTCCCTGGAACCCAGTGTCACAGCTACAGGTGCCGTTGCCCAGCTGGTCCTCATCACATTTCCCATGGTTACTGCAGGGGGATTTTGGACCTCCAGGACATGCTAGAAAATAATCAAAGGATATCGATTATTATCGATTATCGAATAAAACAGCATTGATTTTATCACATGTGCGGTTAAAATACTCATTATGTCACTGGGGCCAAGTGGCTGCAGAACGTCATGGCATTCTGGGAAATCGCGATCAGGTTTTAAATAACGTGTTATTAAGTGGTATGCGTCTGGAGTACATTTACCAATGCATTCAATTTTGACCATGTGCAGAATGTGAATTATGCTCATTTTAAATATTACTTTGTGACAGCAGAGAGTGTTGTCACTATGGGCTCTTAGACTAGACCCCTAACCCCAAGCTGCTTCGGGTAGACTGCTGGGATTGTGTGATTTGTGAAAAAGCATCTGACAAATGCAATAAGTGCAGTTTAAATAGTGTGAAAGAACCCGATGGCCTTTTGCACAGGAAAAGCTGCAGAAAAGAATGTCATGTGAATGGACTACGGCGTAATGCAGTATTTATTTACCAAGACAGTCTCTGCCATAGTAGCCTGAACAACATTTGGGCTTCCAAATGACCAAGGAGCAGACAGCCTGGCACCCCGTGTTCTTGGTCAGGTGGAACATTGGCAGGTCACACTTTTGCAGAGTCTGGGTCAAGAGCAAAACAAAATTGTCTTAATTTTTGTGAATGATGTCTTTTCTGGATAATGCACTTATAATTGGAGTGACGCCATCCAGAAGGTAGTAAAGACTCACCCTGTGTTTAGTGAAATCAGGACAAGTGATAAACCTGTTGCAACGTACGCATGGCAGCTAGAACAGCAAAGGAAGTTGCGTTTATTGCCTTGTTTGACCAAGTTTGACCTAGATTATAGCTGCAGTTTCTACGTGTAACATTTGGACCATGTGGAATGATATTCTTATACTTTGTTTATGGAACTGTATTATTGAACTGTATTACTGTACTAGACCAGGTCAGAGAAACACTGCCCTAAGCTGTAACATGCTTCAATACATCAGTCCAATTAAGTGAAAGTTATGTTAAAAAATAAATAAAGCTCACCGTAATATCTACAGTGTTCTTCTGGTCACAGCGCCCTCCAAGGCTGGGAGGTGTTAGCAAACAGTCAATACCATAAACGACACCTTCTCTGAAATTTAGGTTTCTCTTAACAATTCTACAGCTTTTGTCATTGACGTACAGCGCCCCCTAAAAGACAGTGACAAAATAATTTATGTTAAACATTTCCCGACATATTTAGTTTGAGCATGTTTCTACTTTTAACCACATGGACCACATGGAGGGATATTCATGTACTTAGGAAATATTTTTGGAAATCTTTAGATGAGCAACAACGGCTTATGAAGTCAAGCTGATCACTGTTGAGGAGAAACATATGATTTGCTTGAAGAATGTTCATTTTTTCATTTTCCTGTAGTGTTCTGATATTTTGGTGCACCTAACTAACCCCAAAACAATGTAATTAACATGCAAAAATACAAGTTTTATAATTAAAAGTAGATAAATAAATGAAATAAACTTGCTTGTGTAAATCTTTCTTGGTACATGTACAACTTTAATGAGAAACTTACAATATTTTCTTCTCCAACGCAGCTCACAGAAATGCCCGAGCCCTGTAGAGTGTTCAGCGAATCGGAATGGACCAGGGAGCTAGTAGGCAGCTACATCAAACATATAAAATCTACTGATTAATGACATAAAAGCACCAAACTGTCATATGAAGTTAAAAGCTACATGTCCTTCGAGGAGTGCTAACACGCTTGTGTGAGCGATTCAAATCCGGCTCTAGAGGAAGTTAACAGTCAGATTCACTCATGACTGTATGTGCTTCACTCAGCACTACTTATTCAACTGACACGAGTCGCGTAGTCTACAAAGAGGATTCAACTCTGTAGGAAGTTCTTAGGATCCCTCATTTGAGAGTGGTGGTGCAAACGAAGTGTACGTTATGAGATTTTTATCAGCTATACTTGTTACTATGGCTGTACTGATCTTGTAATGAGTTAGAACTGATTATAAGAGGTAAGTTCGTGATGGGGTTTATATTTTAGTCATGGCATAGTGAGGACTCGATGGATTCTGGTTAATGGAGAACTCAGATTTGTGACTCGTGAGTTATTTAAGGATCTGGGTGATTCACCCGGGTGAGTCATGAATTGTCCAGCTCTAAAGCAAATACACTTTACAAAAGTATTTTTTAATGTAGTTTAAAAAGCATAGGAACAAAAAAAGAAATAGTAGTGTTTCTAAAAGATTGATAATCTCTGACCTTCTTGTCCCTGAGGATGTGGTACTGGAGATACTCCAGCAGCTGTGCACGGTTATGCAAACCATACAGAAAGTCTTTCTGCTCCTGAGGTAAAGCGGTCATTGTGTCATCAGTGGGCAGGAACAGAGTGACAGGCTGATGTAGTGGGTCCTGAATGTCTTTTATCACATCTGTGTCCTACAAACAATCACACACAAGTGAAGAAAGACAACCGTCAAACTTTTAAAAATGTAACACTTAAACATTGTACATTTTTCCCTTAGTCTCCCCTAATAAAGCAGTAATAACTGTGTAATAACCCTGTAATAACTAATGTTATAAGGCTGTTCAGTGCATCTTATGGCTTTAACCCAATATCTTCGTTGATGTTTATAAATATAAACCAATACACACAAGTGGAGAACATTCACAATGACAGCTTACAACCTCCTAATAACTGAAATAATTTATCACTTAAACTTGTGGCGTTATAACCGAGCGTCCCTCAATAAAGCAATAATATCTGTGTAATAACAATCTAATAATGTAACATATAATAAGGCTGTTCAGTGCACCTTATGGCTTTAATCTCAATATTGTCATTATGGATATTCATAAATATATATATTCTATGATTATTTAGCACTGCACTAACAAAACTGGTTTCTGTTTTATAAGAGGTTATATGTTGGTTCACAGAGGTTAAGATATGAAAATACACAAACATCCTTACAGTGTAACTTCATATTAAGAACATATTAACAGTGTAACTACGTATTACTGCAAAACATTACAAGATTAATGTTGTGCATTTACAAAATGTAAGTAGCCCTTAAACTAGAAGCAGAAGTGCTTCTTATCCACAGCAAGGTCATAGCCCCTCGAGGGATAACAAACTTAATGAATTACAAGTGTTTTGTGGTTTAGATTTAAATTTCAGCCTGACACCACTTTTCAGAATAAAAACTTTGCCGATAGCAGTAGACCTCTCTGTCTGGTTACATAGCTATAGCTACGTTACCTCAGCTAACATTACCTGATTTCGGTGGGTTGATAGTAAAACATATCTCTGGTAACTTGTTTAGTATTTTTTCTAATTTACGTCAATTATGTAGTTTGTCACAATCAACCAAACACACCTTAACTAATCCTAGCTGGCAGACAGTTTTTTTCACAGTAAAAGTACATTTGAGCTGACATAAGTATAGCGATATAGTAAGTTTACCTCATCAAGTTAGCCCACTAACGCTAACTAACCGTAACAGCAGCTGGCAGAGCATTTGCTTCATCGGGTTTGTTCTGACTTTTGATGAACGTGTTGTCACTCATTTTTCACCAGTATCAAAGACAGGATTACTATATTTTCAGCATTCTCCACATGATTATGATTTCAGAAAATAAATAAATAAATAAATAAACACAGTCACTAATACTATTATTAACAGTAAAACAAACCTCCAGCAGTTTGTAAAAGGTCTTGAAGCCGTTCTGGTCGACTACGTCTTGGAGGCTGAGCTGTCAATAAGAAAAAAATTACGCAAATGCAAATCTCTACTTGGATATGATTTCTAAGTATGTGTGACTGTGGATAAAGTTTGGCTTTTGTACATTCTGATGTGTGTTGCAGACAAACATTTGTTTTTATTGGCAATAAATGACCAAAAACTGAAATATTTGCTTCACTAATTTTTCATTCCATGCTTCACTTTATCCTTTATAATAGTGTTATCCATATATCCTTTATAATATAATCTTCTGTATATAGTATTGTAGTTTTATACTGATTTATAAAGTGATTTTGTACAGTACAGGTACTGGCTTAATTGGTCTGTATATTTATATACTGGTCTGGATAATTACCAGGTAAACATTGAACACCTACTATTTTTGATGAATCCTTCTCATTCAGCTTTGTGAAACTGGGTGGAATCAGGACAGTGTCGATCTCGTGGAAAATCCCATTTGTGCTCTCTGAATCGCTGTAGACCACTTTAGCGTTGTTATTGATGTATATCGTGTCCTGTAACACCAGTTCAGACTTTTACATTTACATAAACAGAGTCACATGTTTTTTTCTAATGCTGCAGTCGAGCCGAGTACCTTTGAGTAGGAGATGGTGAGGATTTCACCAGACAGCGTGGTCAGATTTTGTGGCTGCCTCAGGTCCTCAGCGAGGAGGCTCTGGCACGACACTATGTGGTACATTAGTACTGCAGAACTGGTCAGATTTTTTGTGCTTAACTAGAAACAGACAGAGGACATGGCCACAGTCAGAGCACAGCGTAAGAGATGATCTATGCACATACAGGTGGCTTCTGGATTGTGATTTCATAATCCAGATGAAATGTTTGCTCTGAGGCTGATGATGAAAAAGAAATCATATATAATTATTCTTCATGGATGGGTGAAATGCTGTGGTTACGTTTTGTTGTGGTGCACTGTGTACTGTGCTGTGCTTGTTATGACAAATACTCTCTCACTTGAAATCACTTTAAACCACTACATTGTTACAAAGATGGGTATTTTTAAACTAGCTTTAACTTCTGATTGGTGCTGAATTGACAGAAGTGGCATCTGACAGGCTACAGTGCACTCTTGGTGCACGTTCACTGCATCACATCGCACTACTGGCAGCTGCGAGATGGAGTCAGAGGATGGAATCCACCTTGGTGAAGGCCAGAAAGCTGTGACTATAGCTTCACTCTAGTCAGTTACTTTTTCTCTGTAGATGGTAGTGTAACTATCTACTATATTAAAACAGCAGCTTTACTGTAATTTTAACTACTTTAAATGATAAGAAGCTTGAGGCTCGAAAATCTACCATCTATGGATGTGTAAAAAAAAAAAAGAAAAAAGAAAAAACATGTGCAGATGAAGAAGCATGAAGGACGAAGATGCAAAGGACTGAGAAATGGAAATGGATGAGCTGCTGTGGGGACTCCAAATGGGAGGAGCCAAAACAACGAGAAGAAGTGAATTCTGTACATGTATATGTATTCATGTATTTCTTAAAATGGCAATGTTAAAAGTGTTATTTATCTTTTGGGCCCCCAAAAGTTTCAAACGGTCATGCAGTGCACACTTACTGTTGCCTTGTTGTAGGCCTTCTTGTTAGGAACAAACACTGTGTATGGACCACGCCCTTTCAAATAAAGCGCCTGAGCCCACTGAGAATATGGAAGAAAATATAGAATATCCAAATATTTTGGTATGTTACAACTCATCTTCAGTTCATCGTAACTATATTGATTGATTATATTATCAGCTTATTTTGTACATTAAAATTAATTATACATTTCAGTATCATTGAGGCAGATGATAGTAGAAGCAGGTAAATCAATAGTAAAATGTTTTGTAATAATGCAAATTGTGAAACTACTACAAACTGTGAGAATAGTGATTTTTTTTCTAAATCAACAGAGGAATTACATTCACTTTATCCAAATGACTGCTACAGAATTCTGAACAAGATGTAGTGTGATTTTAAATCTTAATTAGAAACTTTTTTGACCGGCATTGATGTGCATTTAGAGCTGCCAAAAGTAATGTTTTTTTCACAGTTTTTCCAATGTGGTGTTAGAATAAAGAAAGAATTACAATACACTACAATAATGGTAAATTTACTTGAATATAGTTATACTTACACGTAAACCATAGTAGAAGTCACTCAGCAGCCTGTGTTGAATCTCCTAAAGTCACATGACAAGACAAATTTCATTTGATCAACAAAGATTATTATATAAAACTGTGTTTTTATGCATATATTATCTAATTTTGTTTTGGCCTTTGTCATTCATTCATTATCCGAACTGCTTAATCCCATTCAGGGTCACGACAGGGACTGGAGCCTATCCCGGGAACTACGGGCACAAGGCTGGAACCAACCCTGAGCAGGCGCTAACACACCGCACACCAGACACACTCACACAATCACCCTCATACTCGCACCTTACAGGGCCAATTTAGAGTTGCCAAGTAAAGTATACTGCATGCTTTTGGTCCGTGGGAGGAAACTGGAGCAAACTCGAGGAGAGCATGCAAACTTCACACAGAAAGACCTCATGGCTGACCCAGGGATCGAACCCAAGACCTTCTTGCTGTCCTTCAACAGTTCTACCCACTGCCTCACTGTGTTACCCTTATAAATTTACATTTAAGGCATTTAGCTGGTGCTCTTATCCAGAGCAACTTTCATTTTCCTAATTTAAGGGACAGTTTCCCTGGAACAACTTGGTACTAAGGGTCTTGCTAAGGGTCTTGCTCACGGACCCAGTGGTGGTAGTGATTGAGGTAGGACTTATATCCACAACTCAGAGCTGAGTATTTTAACCACTATCTTAAACATCACTCCATTATAATTAAATCATGATGCTTTTTGGTAGCATAACAGTTAGGGCATTTGCCCCATGCTCGGAACGTCGCTGATTCGAATCCCGGATCGGCAAAGGTTCCACTGAGGTGCTCATGAGCAAGGTACTGTGCTCAAGTGCTGCTCTCTGGGTGCTGCCCATGTCAGCTGCCCACTGCTCCTTCATGGATGGGTCAAATGCAGAGGTCAAATTTTGTTGTGGTGCACTGTGTGCTGTGCTTTGTTCACAATGACAATCACTGACTTTCACTTTTACAGGTCAGTAGTGAGGAATTAAAAATATGACATTTTCTTGTTAATAAAGCTACTCAGAAAGTGAACATACTGTATGTGTATATATTAGCAGAGAATACTGTGTGTATTTTAACAAATATTACACAACATGCCAATGAAAAATCTCAGTGTGTAAAAACTCTTGACTGGTTGTGTATGTGCGCAAGAGAGAAAGTGAGACCCGTAGGACGGTTTCCTTGCAGGTGAATCCATCTCCGACTGATGACTCACGGCAGGTGCAGTTTCTCTCTCCTGGTCCGGTTGTGGTACAGAGTGCGTTCTTAAAGCAGCCGCCGTTGTTCTGCCCAGAGTTAGAAGACAAGGTGAGTTTCTTTAAAGCTTATTTATATAGCACATTATTAGAATTAGAGGCCATTCAGTGTGCATTACAGAAGTGCACTAAAAGTGCAAATAATACTAATAACAACAACAACAACAACAACAACAACAAAATAATAATAATAATAATAATAATAATAATAATAATAATAATAAATAATACAAACAAGAAAATGCAAAACAGATAATAGCGTTAAGAATTTACCAAATGTAATAAAATAAAAAAAACACGCCAAAAGCAGCAAAAAATAGGGATCTGTTTAAATCATGCTGCACTTGAGGGCAGATCACAAAGGAGCTGTATGAAGAAATGTATGAAGTAATCATAAAATGAACACAATATTAGCACAGCCAGAATATTCACATTTATAAATGTAACTTACAGCACGTAAATCGCTTTTTATGTTTTTGGTTTGTGTTTGACCTGTAACTCCACCCACCGCTATCGTTAATCATATGAAGCAAGCTTGCAGCATTTCAGCATCCAGGCTACAGTTCCCCACTGATCTGCAGCTACAAGCATTCTGATTACAAATGTCTGACGCATTAAAACTAAAAGGCCTCTACTATGACTCTCAAAAAACGCCTGACCACAGCAGAAAGGAGAGGATCAGCACAGGAGATGCGTTTGAAAGATGGAGACGACTGAAAGCGGAGAAGAAATTGAAGACAGACGCTGAAGTGGCTAATTTTCTACTGGACAGGTAAGATGCGGTCAAGATTATTAACGCATCAACACCACCGACGTAGTGAGGATTTTACTGATTTTTATTACGGTTTATTCCCACTTTTATTTTATTTTCATTCATTGTATCTTCAAGTCATCTCTGTTCCAAAAGCCTGTGTGTAGCTGAGTATCTTTGGAATGCCGGGTCATTTTTCTTATCTCCTGCTCTCTCCGCTTCCCTGGGTGCAGCACCTTTTTCGTCATCCATAGCTCCCCTATTCTTTTTTGCTCCCCCTGACACCTTTTGCCACCCTAGATCCCCTCTTCGAGTCCCTCTTTAGACCCTATGACCCCTCAAGGTCAAGGGTTGTTTTATAACTTTCTCCCTGCCCATGACCCCTTTATGGACCCTTTCCAATCTTCAAACACGATCTTCTGCCAAAAGGCCCTAGTCACAACAACATCCTGATAACAGGCCCGTCACCCAGACTTACAGGCTCCGGAAAAGGGACCTTGGGCAGAGGAGCGCGAGATAAAGACACATCTTGGGCGAAATCAGAGCGAGTTTTGGAATACACAGAGAGAGAAACACTGACCCGGGTCAATGAACATCTTGTAAGAACATCGCTTCCTGTAATAAAGCTTTTAAAAAGACAACTCGCCGCCTATCACTGGCTCTTTTCATCATTCTCAAACCGAGAACTGTGTCAACAGTTACGCCACGGTAACAGGATTGGCCTGGAGGAAAGGAACGGGAGAAAGAAGGAAAGACGAATTCGTGAACATCTGGGTGGCTGGGCCAGTAGGATCAACGCGGGTTCTTTGACGAATTGACGAAGGAAGCGGACTCAAAAGACGAAAGAGAGAAAGGCCTCCAAGGAGAGTGTGTAAGACCGGTTTTTGCTCAACCTGCTAAGGAAAAGAAAGAAGAAGATCCTCTAGACCCGAATCTCAAAGAATCTAAAGAGTCTGTGGTGAAGAAACAAGCAATCTGTAACTAACAAAGGGGGAAAACTGCAGCATTTGTAATACACAAACGTAAAGCTTGAGAAGTTGTCTGCCCACGCTTCACAACAGTGATATTTGCTGGAAGCGGTATTTTTTGAAGTAAAGCCTAGGTAAAAGTAAAAGTGGAAGTGCACGAAGTGGTGGAGTCGTAACATATGGTTGAGACAAAGTTCCAGAACATATCATATGGTTGTGTAAATCGCACCATCAATAGACATCGAGTATGGCTATTCCACCCCGTGGAGCAGAGTTGTGCCATAGTGTGTAAATCGACCCAGGAAACAAATAGTGGGAGTCAGACAGATTGTGGATCTGAGTAAAGAGGAGTTGTATCGCATCCATGAGTAAAGCGGCCGGACCCAATGGTGGGAAGACGGGGGAGTTGTCTTCGAAATCAGTGCTGAGCGGAGGATGTTGACCCCAAGTGAATATGTAATACCGTCTCTTTGAAATTAGCTTAATGTTGCCAAGGTCAATTCAGAAATTCTGCCATGACAACTGATACCAAAAGTGTGGTCGCGGAAGACATCCGGAAAGTTCAAAAAATTCAGATACATGTCAAATGGCGATAAAAGGTTGAAATGGGATTTATGGTTGTGTTGGAGCCAGTCGCACTGGTGGATGAAATGATGAGAAAGCGGGCGCTTTGACAGGAACCAGTGAGCAAACAAGAACAAGTGGCTGCTGTTGATGCCGATGTGCGTGGACACAGGTCCGAAATGGCAAGAAAAAGAAACCGAAGAACTAAAGCTGAATTGTTGCAAAAAGAAGCCGAACTGCTGAAGTGTGAGAAGAGGTGTTCAAACGAGAGAGATTTTGGCAGTCGCTCTCACCACAATGCACTGACTGAACAACGAAGTGCGGGCGGAGTGACCAGGGGGCGGAGATTTCCTCCCTCTCTCGAGTCACCAGCCCAAGAGGAGAGAGAAGTTCCAACAGCCCCTTCAGCTCTGGGAGAAAATCAGCCTGCCGACAAAGGAAATGGTGGGCCCCACCCCAGCGTGTGGGTCAGAGAGAAAAGGGAAAAGTAGCAACGGTGAGTGAAAAACTTCTGGGGTAAGCAGCACGCACAGAGAGACCATTGATGAAATAACAGCAAATGGAAGTGAAAGCGGAGGAGGACCCTGATCACGCCACTTCCCGGTTTCTATCCGGCAAAAGAGGGAAAGATAGAAGATGGTGTCGGTTACCGACTTGCGACACAATGAACAGGAAAATGACAAATGGTCCAAGGAACTGCCTCTATCCCAAACTTGGGGCAGAAAACATGGAGCGAACTGAACCGCCTGAAACCATTTATCACCCATCCAGAAGATGCGCCTCCCAGATCTTAGCATCGGTCGCGTCACTCGGGAAAGAGAAGTGTGAGAAAATTGGCAACAAGCTTCAAAGACGGGGTTCCAGAACCTGAATTCAGGATGGAACGTAAGAATGTGGCTTGAAGAGTACAACCCTCGACCTAACCGACCATGGTTGCATCCTGCCGTCAGGTAGAAACCGGAAAGAAACCATCTCAATATGTTGATCGCTTCAAACAAACTTGCTTGAATATGCATGCGCACTGAGCAGAATGGAGAAAACTACTACACCACAGCATATCCTCCCAGAAACCAATGGTTGATGACCTCACCTAGAGACCTGAAATTGCTGAAGGTTGCAATACCCTAACTGTGATAACGATGGCAGCACAGATACTCTGAAGCTCATCATGAATGCCATATTCGACTCGAAATGACCCAGTATCAGTTAGAGTGAGCTGCCCAACTAGCAAAAGCCCAGAAGGAAGAAAAGAAGAACAAAATGAAAGAGGAGGAAAGGACAAAAGATTCCTCGAGGGCCTGTTATATTTGGTGGAAAAATAAAGTCATTGGGCAAGAAATGCTGGTTCAAGAACAACAAAAGGCCAAAACTGCAAAATAAGGACATGGCCTCTGGCAGTGAGACTACAGAGTAATTTGACAATTTCGATATTTGGCGACAAATTGAACGATTTTTGCTAGCTATCCAATGACCAGCGAGACCAACTCCTCTCAACAGACAACATGATTCCACCGAAATTGGTAACAACCTTTAAATAAACTGCTGAAAGGACGGAAATTGGCGATCCATTGAGTTGAACAAAGAACAAAACACAGGCATTCCAGAAGTTGAAACAAAGTACCTGCCAAGCGCTCATGCCCTAATTCCGGACACGGGACAACAAACATTCAATCTTGGGGGTCGTCCATGAAAAGACAGTTATGATGACCGCAGTATTGTCACAAGAACATGGGTGGTCTATAGAGACCTGTTAAATTACTCAGCAAAATTGGGATACTGTGGCCCCGGATAGTCCCCGCTTCCTCGGCCGCATACAAACATATACTTGGTGCAGTCGCCACAGTATCAAGTTTAGTGTTAACGTCAGTTCTGGCGCAGTTCACACCTGCTAACGCGGAGTTTAGCCACAAGTAACCGCTTATGCAGCAAAGGGTCCGCTGTTTTGAACTCTACATCATCATTGCGCAAGTTTGACCAATCCGCCACTTGCCCCAGAAAATGCCGGAAATGATGAGCACGCATTGCCTGAAATAGTTGCTGTTAATGAAAAATGCCACTCCCCACCATGAAACACCCCCGCAGAACCCGCCCCATGTGTTGTAAGCACGACAACATCCATGGTAAAGGAAGGAGGAGACGCAAGGATGGGTAGTCACAACGGAGACGGAAATTTCGCCGCAAGCGCAGCTTTTCTTATGCCAAAGGACTTCCGCCCAACAGGGCAGAATTGAAAGCACCTATTGAAGCCTGCACTGGGTAAAATCAGACAGCAAAGATTCACACCGTATTCAAGATACACAAAAGTTATCCACGACGGGAGTCTTAGGAAACAAAGAGGATTCCTCACAGTAGGGAACCCAGGAAAAATGGAGAACTAGTTGGAAGAAACTGCCATGGCAATAACTCCCAAAAGAAGTATCGATCATGAAATGCAAAGCCCACACCACAAAAACCTACATGGCTGGCAGTAGAGAGGGAATGCCTTGCCGACAAAGCTGCAAAATCCGCAGAGAAAGAAGAGACTTGTGAGACACAACTATGGCAATTTCTACAAACACCTTGACTTAATTCCCCAAACCATGCAAAAAAGATATCCCGCTGAAGAAAATGGCCCGTGATGAAAAAAAGGTGCCAAACTCCATCGAGACAACGTTGAGATTGGAGACTCCCAAAGGGTCAGGCCCAGCACTCTTAGTTCCAGTTATCTGGCACAACAACCACCCATAGGGACACACATATAGGGCTCAAAAAATGATCACTTGTCTTCAACCACTGGCTGGTAGGAGCCTACAATTCAGAAACCCACGCACAACAAGTTGTCGGTCAATGCACATGACCTGCCAGAAAACAATACGGGACCTGGGAATTTATTCCAACACTGGCTGCACCAGCGCCGCCGGGTCCGTTCCTGCATCAGGCGACAAGCATCACACTTCCTAAGAGCCATGATATCGCCAGACGGCCGCCGTGGACAAGCGAAGATGGGTAGAAGCCTCACCAGCGGAAAGCAACAGCGGCGCACACAGCAAAACTTTGTGAAAGATTTCGTCCAAGATGGGCCTACCCTACATTGACTCCGACCAAGGGACCCACTTCACGGGTAGTTTAAGCGCTAAATTTGCCGATTGATGCAAGGCTGAATGTCTCCATTGCCCCCACCACCTCGACAAGTGGAACGGATGAATGGAGGATCAAGAATCGACTTCCAACAACACCAGAAATTTGTTGGGTCTTGGCTCAATCGTTTTGTGTAGCATCAGAGCAACAGCAACAAGAAAAAAAAAAACTGACCGAGTCCATTTGAGATATCACTGGCTGACCCATGAACCTGCCAGAGTTTTTGACTGATATGCTAGATGCATCTTGCTAGCGATGCTTGGTTGACTACTGCGACAAACTGACACATGCCGTACAATGTGCCTCTCAACAGGTGGCCGGTGCCTGGGCTCAGCTAGAAGGAGGAGGTCACTCACTGGTTCCTGTGAGTGGGTGCTGGTGCGAAACCACAAAAAGAACCATATACTGGAGCCAAGGGAAGGATCAGATGGCGCGTTGATCAAGCAAATAGCCGAAAGCGGTAAAGTGGCTAAGGCAAAAAGAGGTGGATACAATGCCAAATACTGCAAAGAGAGAGCGAAATACATCCTGATGCAGAGAAAGTTTCATAGAAGGCGCAACTTCCCGGCGGAAGCCGGCGCTGCCAAGGACGTAAGAAAAACTTCAACCAGCCAGAATTGCAGAACACGGTTTGTTGCTATAGACTCCATACACACACTCACACACTTGAAAGAAAAAAAAAGAGGCAAAATACTCACACAATGGAGCATATGTCAACTTTGTTTGTGTTTGTATTTAACAGTCGTGATCAGTCATGACGATGGGGTGAAAGTAAATACCTCTCAGCCGCAGAGCTCAGGTTTTGCCAAGGCCTCAATAAAAACAAGTTGTCTGTGGACTCCACATGGTGTGTGAAACCTTTTCCCACAAATCACAGTCCCCCTAGCCATTACTGATCATTTACAGCACACCTGGCCTTTTCCCAACCGATCAATTTGGGTACGAAACTGTGGTAACTGTTAAAACATCAATAGACCAATAAATAGACCAGATACACCTATTAAATTAGCATATGCAACTCAAGGGAATTTATGTTAGTACAATAATGGAACAGGGTTATTCCTGGGTACAAGTACATGTCATTTGATTCTTTTTTCAGCTAAGGTACCTTCAGTCGCCAGAGCATGAGATCAGTCAGGTGCTCACTCACAAATTTCACAAACAATTTTCAGGAGACATCTAAGCCATCAACGTGGACCATGTAATGCTTAGGTAAACAGCTCATAATTAAGCTTCAAGGTTGTGAGCAATGGTCTGGCAATATGTTATTCTGCTTATGTTATACCAGCCATGAGACACACTATTATTGATCCCAAATCTGGACCATGAATCAAATCATTTGCATAAACGTGATCTGTTCAACATCACAAATTAGTTGCATTCCCACAACGATTCTTTTTTCTGCTCTAGTTTCTCACTTATGGTATGACTGTAGCTTTAGATGAAATCAGAAGTAGTTAGAATGATGGATCATGTTAACAATGATATTGCAGGCTAAATCCACCAATATGAGACATATGACTCTTCAGAACAGGTTGGCCTGGATTCTGGGTTGTTTGTTAGCGACGCAGTAATGGGTTTACATAGAATCACAGGGGGAGTGATGGATTTTACCATTCTTGGCTACGGCTTATTCCACGTTTTATTTTATCTTTTATCCATTGTATCTTCTCAAGTCATCTCTTGTTCCAAAAAGCATTCCTGTGTAGCCGAGTATCTTGGAATGCGCCGGGTCAGACGACTTTTCCGTCTCCCTTGCTCCTGCCTGCTCCGCCCCCACCCCGGTCATCCTTAGCCCCCCTGACACCTTTGCTCCCCGACACCTTTGCCACCCTAGATCCCCGGATCCCCCTAGACCCCTATGACCCTGTCAAGGTTATTTATACCCTTTTTATGGACCCTTCCCTATAACTTTTCCTTTTCTATTGAGTAAACGATTCTCTTACAACAAAAGGCCCTAGTCATATAACATCCTGATAACAGCCCCGTCACCCAGACTTACAGGCTCCGAAAAGGGACCTTGGGCAGAGAGGAGCGAGATAAAAAGGTGTGAGAATCAGAGCAAGTTTCGACACAGAGAGAGAAACACTGACCGGTCGAATGAACATCTTGTAAGAACATCGTTACTCTTTCCTGTAATAAAGCTTTTAAAAAGACAACTCGCCGCCTCATCACTGGCTCTTCATCATTCTCAAACCTGAGAATCCAACAGTAGGGATGAATATTTCAAATATTTTCAACAGTTGAATAACGTTATTCATGTTGGATCATAGACTGTAGCCCATGTGCAGGTGGGTCATGGAACCGACTGAATTGTGTGAGAAACAAAAACGTTGACTTGTGATGGCTAACATCAGCATTGTGTTACGCTAAGACAGTGTGGTAACAGTGCTAACATTAGCACGCTAATCATATCAATACCAAACATAACATTAGACACTAGATTGGCCCATTATGAGGATCCGCCAACCTATCTGGCAACCTCGAGTCTGGAGAGAAGATACAACGCGCTACAGTATTTAGAATTTGACTGCAGTACCAGTTTTGGCGACAATCTTACATACAGCTCCTTTAAGAAAAGTTTGTATTCACCCTAATCTCACCTAATATTGGATCTGGGTTTCACAAGCTGATATGTTTTTGCAGATCTAAGAGATCTACGTGTTGGGTATTCTTTAAAGGTTTCAGTTCTCCAGTTTGGATGCGGTTATAAGAGTCAGAGTTACTGAAACTTGTTAAATGATCATTGAGGTCACACTACCTTTTCACACAGGTTAATAGGTGAACACGTCCTTCCATTTCCAGTGTGGCCCGGCTTGCACACACACGCTGTCTGGAAACGTACAAACATATTTCATTTGAAAGGTAATATATTTTCTTTGAAACTTCAAGCATTTAACACCCTGCACCATGTTATGGGAAATTTTGCTTTATAAAGCTTGTGTTCTATGAATATTCCCAGGTTTAGGTTGTTAAAGTTGTAATATCACATTTTATACAGCTGTCCTATGCACAATATGCTTCTCCAGCCTTTCACAATTGGACCTGATTAAAGAGATTTTGCATTTTTTCCCTTCTCTGTGTGTTCAACGGGTTATATTTGACTCGTCAGGTTTACAGGGCTTAACCACTCTGCGCTCTTTAGTTTTGAAGCAGTGCATCAGTGCATGAATGAGTTTAAACTACAGGGCAGAATATCTCATTAGTGATTATTCTTAAATAAAAAGCATGATCTGAAGGTGAGAACATTTCTTGGGACTCTCAATGCAAAAAATAAACATAAACAAGCTGCAACACACCCAAATATCCAGTTTAACTACAAACATGCTTTGTTAATATATTGCCAACAAAACTCAAGAATTATTGCCAGTTATGTAAAAAGGACTGATGAACACATACTTTGTTGGGGCCGGTATGTATGCAGTCTGAATTTTCACCACAGCCATGATTTCCGTCCAGACAGGGGTTGATCGCTGGAATAATACAGATTATCACAGATATGAAGATTGATCACAAAGTACACTGCAACAAGACAAGGCAAGAAAGTCATTCTTTGGAAGTCAAACATGAAGAAATGAGGGACGTCTCAAGACTCAGTACTGTATTTCACAACACACGAGCAAGGAGCAGTGCAACTTAAAAAGGAAAACCTGCCAAACTTACACACACACACTGTTCCATTCCCAGCATAGCCGGGTTTACACACACACTGCCTGCGTCCTGGAAGAGTTCTCTTACACACTGCATCGGAGGAGCAGCCACCGTTATCTACAGCACACGCATCAATTGCTACACACACACACAAACAAAGAGAGGGAGAAAATAATATACATGAGGTGAAAGTGAGAGAGAAAGTATGTACAATGCAATTATTGTACAATGCAATTATATGTACAATTGCAATATGTTAGAGATGGAGAGATTCTGAGCAGCTCCTACCTGTGCAATATGTACCGT
This sequence comes from Distichodus sexfasciatus, assembly GCA_032718565.1. Taxonomy (NCBI): domain Eukaryota; kingdom Metazoa; phylum Chordata; class Actinopteri; order Characiformes; family Distichodontidae; genus Distichodus; species Distichodus sexfasciatus. The sequence goes on from JAVGVS010000080.1 coordinate 400,826, forward strand.
TACCCTGATATCCAGCCGCACAGCTACAGTAATACGAATTATCTTGTACTTTCAGCAGGCAACTGGTCAACACACACATACACACAAACTTACAGGACTGCACACAATATTTTCTGCACACACTGAGGATTTCTACGTTTGTACGTCATTTCTGCAATACTAAATAAAAACTAAAAATGCATTTAATATTCTTTTCTCACATATACAGTAGTTGTGCAATACATTTGAGTACCTTCATTAGCAAGGCAGTACTTGGGAGCTTGGTTCTCGTGCGTAAAAAATGGCTGAACAATGAGTTGTCCAATAGAATTAAAAATTCTACTCAGTCTAAGTAGAATTCCAACTTCAGATTGAACAGTTAAGCAGTCTATGTAGTACGGGTGCACGATTCAGAAAGTATCACAAGTCGATACGATTCTTCAGCTCGCGAATCATTTCAAAACCAATTCACAAGCGAGTCATGATTCATAAACGATTCACAAGTAAACTTTTTGAGTTTACTTTTTCCATTTTTATTGTGGAAAATCCATTTTTTTTTAATTCACACTGAATGCTAAATGTAATGCATATGTACACATACTGCATTTTCTCCATGCTTACGCGAAGGAGGTCTATCTGCAGATTTCAACATTGCACCATCTACAGGTTTAACAAGCTGAACTTGTGTTGGTGAAAAAGTAAACTAGGGTTCAGAGGTGAGCATCCTAACCACATCACTAAACACAGTTTCTGAACTGAACTCTCTGAACTGAAGAAGAAATGAAGAAAAAGCCTTTTGAATAAGAGGTGAAACAACTTCAAGATTTTTGAAGTCGAGTTGCCTTATATATTAACAAGTCCTCATAATTGTTAAAGTGATAAAACAACAACTAATTAACAGGATGTCAGGCATGCATTGTAATATACGCTTATATATTTTGATTCATAGTTTTTCAGACAGACAGACAGAGAAAGAGTGAGTGAAAGAAAGGCGGAGCGGGAGAGAGAGTTGGACGTACAGACAGAGAGCAGCCTATGGAGGGCACACTTACTTTGCGCTTGTGTGACATTTCCCTCCACATGAGTCTGAGGTGATGGCTGAAATACAATGATGGCATGCTTGTATTTAGTGATCATTTGGAACACATGAAAAGTGTGTGTGTGTGTGTGTGTGTGTAAATGCCTACCTGTGGAGCACAGTATTCCTCTCCATCCCACATCACAATCACAGGTTCCATCCCCCTGCTGCCCTTCATTACAGCGACCATGAACACACTTACAGTCTAGAGACACAGAGAGAGAGAGAGAGAGAGAGAGAGAGAGAAGGGACGAAAGAGAAAGAAAGAAAGAAAGAAAGAAAGAGGGAGGTGGAGAGAGAGAAAGAGGGTTAGAGGGGTGACAGAAAGACAATGAGGGACAGAGAGCAAAAAAGAGAGAAATGAGAGAAAGAGAAAAGGGGCGGAGAAATAAATAAAGGGAGAGTGGAAGAAAGAAAGAGGGTGAAAGAGGAGAGAAAGAATGAGGGATGGAGAGAGAGAGGGAGAAAAAGAAAGAGGAAGAAATAGAGGGAGAGTGAGAGAAAGAAAAAGTGGAGTAGAGCAAGCGAGGTGGGAAGGAGAAAAGGATAGAGAGAGAGACACCTTTGAATATGAAAGAATAAAACTGAACTGAACAGTCGTCTGTCAGCTGAGAGATTTTGCAGTTAAGTCTATATCTAACAAACCAACACACCTCCAACGTTCTGCAGTGAAACGCTTTGAAGTGAGGATTTAATACTGGCTTGAGTGCGTGAATCAAATGCAACGGGTCTTATTTTAAGTTCTTAAAGACATCTAACCTCTTATCTGAAAGCCTTTTTTTAGTTCTGAAGAACATGAACCTAAAAAGCCAAGCAGCCTTCAATTCAAGCCCTGAAGACTACCAGGGTTTCCTCTTTATTTTTGGTTTGCTTCCTGTCTATATATTTTTGTCTCATGTTAGCGAACCACATCCTGCCTTGTTTGTTCCCTCGTTCTGAATAATTACCTTAATAATTATTAATATAGCACTTTTAATACATCTGAATGCAGCTCAAAGTGCTAAAGAGGTAGTGTAAATACACAAGAAAAGAACAGTAAAAACAAAGTAGAGACAAAGTAGAAGTTAAAATAAAGAGACCAGCAATAAAAATAATATGTTAAAAGAAATAAAAATAATAAAGAGCCACCAATCAATGCAGCAGTGTGCAGAATCCGAGCTCACGCGGTAGTTCAGCCCTTGAGTAACAGACCTGTGAAACCACAAAATCAATTCCTCACCCTCCCTGGAAACCGGCCACACACCAAAAGCGCACCGACCCCACACCAAAAAGAATTCACAGGCCTGCACGGGCACTAATAACTTCACCTCTGCTGTTATTCAATCCCCTCTTTATTTCCTTCACCTGTGCCTCGTTTGTGTTTTTCCATATTTAAGCCAAGTCAATCCGAAGCGTCTATCGTCCGATCTTTCTCATTTCCACAAGAGTGTATGTGAATGTGTCTGACTTTTATTTTAAACTGCTTTCTTCTTAACGCTGCACTGTTGCCGTGGACTGAAGTGGAGTGATTCTTTCATTTTGAGCATGCGCCTGTGTTTTCAGGTTGCTCCATCATTGGAATAATTGTCACCGTTTGGTAAATCAAAGTGTTGCACTAACTTCTGCCTGTTTTCATCGCTCTTACAATTTGACAACACCCAGAATAGAAAATATGTTGTTGGTACCTTGGTCACAGTGGATGCCGTATTTCCCCGTTTGGCAGCTCTCGCAGGCCGCGCCGCTAAATCCAGGGTTGCACTGACACACGCCCGTGCCGTTAATACCATCGGAACACACACCGTTACCAAAACAGGGCTGACCCTGAGGCCCGGGACAGTCCTCACAGTTTAGTCCATAAAAACCTGTACAGCACTTTCTTACCTGGTGAGTAGAGAGAAAATGAGAGAATAAGATATTAATGCAACCACACTGAGTATCTTAATACTCTTAAAAACTGCATTGCACATTTCTACTGCTAGTTTACAGGTTATTAATGTAGGTATATTCTATGTGCATTTTTGGTGGAATGAACCTAGTACTATAAATAGATAACACAAATAAAACAGTGTAACAGTGGAGATTGAATGGGATGTAAACCTTAATGACTGATATTGCACAAGTCAGTAGCATTAAAACCACATTGAGAGAATGGGAATTATACAGTTAAAATTAAGAATACAGAATGTGGGTGTGGCTGCTGTGGCAGAAAAACATTCAACTGTTTACATACAATGTTAACTTTTTGACACGAAGCCTTGCAGCCGATGAACCACCCGTGGTTCTTCCTGCTGTATGTACATCTTTCTTTCAATGACTATGGGCGAGACACACAATCAGCTCATTTTAGTACAATATTACATGTCGTTCATGATCATACATTAAAGGTCTACAGTGACTGATGGTTACATGTAGCTGATTTTAATAATGCAATATTAAAAGAATATAGGAAGGAGTCAAAAGGAACTTCTGTACCTTTGTCCAACATTTTGGCAAATGTTGACTGATTTGAGATTTTTTCACTGTGACTTTCAGAATGAAACCACTTGGGGTAGTTTATAGCATAACGCTTAGGTCATTCGCCACTTGATCAGAAGGTCGACGGTTCGAATACCAGGACCAGTAAAGTTACCACTGAGGTACTCACGAGCAAGGTACCGTACCCAAGCACTGCTCCCTGGGTGCTGCCCACTGCTCCTTCAAGGATGGGTCAAATGCAGAGGTCACATTTGGTTTTGGTGCATTGTGTGCTGTGCTGTGGTGTGTTCACAATGACTTACATTTACTTTCACTTCTGATTATTGTGCTGATTACCACACCTTAAATATGCAGTTACAATACCTTGTGGAATGATATAATAATCACTTCATTGCAAATTTAATTCTGAATGCCAGAAGAAAAGATTTTTTGAAAAATCGGTTAACATTTGCCAAAAGTGTGGACAACAGTCCATTTTGGAATCACAGTGTATTATTTCAGGAATTTACCACCTTAATTTCCTTTCTGTCAGGTGGACAACGGCTCTCAGTTGGATGGAAACAGTCCATACAGCTGCCCTGAGAACAACAGAATTTAAACATTACTCCACACAAAGGAACAGAAGCTAATGAAAATAAGGCTGAAGTCATAGTATAAGAGACTGCTGATCATTTAGCATTGTAAGTGTTTTTATTTGTCAGCAAAGTAGTCAATCAGAACACATCAAACTCAATAAGAGCCATACACAAGGACAATGGAAAAGAATATTAGTGGACATGTGATAGTAATATACAGACTTTAGATTGGGAGATGCTGGAACAATGTGGTGTGTTCAGCTTCAACTCAAATTTATGATGTGATTAAATGAGGTGGTCATTGTGTATTGTAACTGTCCTGCAGCTGGATGAAGCATCTGAAAGAGTGTCAGGTCTCGTACCTGGACGATGGTTCTGAAGCCGGAGTCACAGCGGTTATTAGGAATCTTCAGCACAGCAGAGAGGCCATGTATCACTCCATTGGCACTGCGTATGTCTGTAGCACTGACTGCTGCCTTATTCACAAACCACTGAGGAGGAGGGAGAGAGAGAGAGAGAGAGAGAGAGAGAGAGAACAGGAGTGTGAAGAAGGAAGAGAGAGGGCAAAGGAGGGAGAGAAAGAAAGAGCAAGAGTGAGAAAGGGAGATTTAGAGGAGATAGAGAAAAAAAAGAAAAATTTGGGAGAGAGAGAGAGTGAGAGAAAGAGTGAGAGAGAGAGAGAGAGAGAGAGAGAGAAAGGAGAGACAGAGGGAGAGAGAGATAGAAAGGACAGAAAGAGGGAGAGAGAAGGAGGGAGACAGAAATAACAGGAGAGGGAAGGAAGAAGAGAGAAAGAAGGAGGGAGATGAGAGAAGGAGATTTAGAAAGATAGAAAAAGAAAGTAAGTGGGGATAGGGAGAGAGAGAGAGGAAGGGAAAGGAGAGAAAGCGGGAGAGAGAAAGAATGAGAGGGAAAGAGGCAGAAAGAGAGGGCAAAGGGGTGGAGAGAAAGAAGGAGCGAGGGAGAGAGAAAAGAGAGGGAGATGAAAAAGAAAGAAAGAGAGAGGGAAGAAGTGAAAAAGAGAAGGAGATAAATCACTCTCTCAACAGCTTTTCAAAGCTTGACAAGAATAAAGAATCTGCAGTTTATGAAATAAACAGGAAAAACCCTGTGGTGTGGAAAATCTTGAGCTTTAGTATACAGTCTGCATTATCTCAGCAGAACATCCTAATGATAATTAACATACTTTGCTGTCGCTGTTGAAGACGGCCAGTTGGTAGGAGAATCCCAGCATGGTGTCTTTATACAGACCATCTCGCAGGTCAGTTTGGGCCAAACTCTCACCCAGGATTATGTGGTACTGAGTAACATTCACATCCTGGCAAAGAGACACAAGTCAATACATTCTTAATCACAAATAATATTACATGTGGATTACTGTATGAGGAGTGGGTTTTAAGTTGGTTTTATGGTTCTGTCTGTAATAAAGGTAAACAATAGATTTGTTCTTCTTTGACTTTGTGGGGAACATTTGTGACCCGAACATTTGTGCCGTAATGAGTCGGAAGTCGGCGTTCTATTTATTTAGATACGGGCCGATTATGTTGAAAAACATAAAAAATATCGATTATTCTTTTTTGGTCTTATATGAAAGAAAAGGTCTTCAAAATTAATCTGGTCTCCGAAAAGGAAAAACTGATATTTTTGAAGTTTTTCAACATAATCGGCCCGTATCTAAATAAATAGAACGCCGACTTCTGACTCATTACGGCAGATCGGGTCACATTTGTATTAATTAGAGGTCGACTGATATTGTTTTTTCAGGACCGATATCGATACTGATTAACATTGTTGATAACCGATATTTGGAACCAATATACAAATTATTTTTTACAAACCCCAAGCTCAGCTGAAACTCTTCTCTCTCATCTTCTCCTTCTCTTAGCTTCATGCTGCGTTTGTGTGTGAGTGTGGTGTGAGCGAAAACAAGGCTTCAGCATTGATTGGCTACTACTTGCGTGACATATAGCCAATCAGAGACGGTTGTGGGTGGGGCATTAAATGGAGCAGCGAGTCAAAATTAAACACTGATACTGATAATGCCTAATATCGGCCGCTGATTTTGTCGGGGAGGATTCTTAAGGTTAGACCACTAAAAACTCAAGCAGCAGGAAACTAAAGTGAGCAAACAAACTTTATAACAATCCAAACCAACAATGCCCTGGCCAGCCCATGGATCCACGCAGACTGGTTTCAGGGTCCCGACTTTTTACACACTTCTAACCTTAAACACACCCATTTCATTTCTGTTCCCCACCCCTAGGCTCATGCCACTGTTAAACATAATATAGATTTACATACGTCTCACCAATAAGGTATAGATGTCCTCCGCCCCCTGTAAGTTTTAACCAAATAAGGTAGAAAAAAAAAAATAGAGATGCAACAAAACAAGGATGCTACTCAGCTGTTCCCTACAATAAAATTGAACAGCTGCTCAGGATGCCTAACAATAGCTGCTGCTTAAGCTGTTCCTTGCAATAAAGGTGGAGTACATTTAGAAACAACACAACCTTGCTAAATATACCATAATAATCGACCCGGCCGATAATCAGTCGACCCTTAGTATAAGTGAGAAAAAATGATTTGAGAGAACACACCTTAAAGAAATTCAAAAATGAAGCATCAGAACAATGGAATAGGTCATGTTTAGGTTTTGGAGGAAGCCATAGATTTTTCAGCTACAGTAATCATTTTATCTATGTAGAGACCCCTAAAGTGTACTGAAGAAAAAGTGTGTGTGTGTGTATGTGTGTGTTTACCATTAGATCCTCTCCTGTGCTTTTGAGGTACTCAGTGACTGCAGTGTCTGTCGGTGCAAACACAGTATAACCGGAGGAATTCTCAATCTCTTCTGTCAAGTTGTACTTCTAAAATGAAAATCACATTCCTTCCGGTCAGTAACATTTTCACTGCTTTTCAACACAAAGAACAACGTTATAAAGACGCCCGTGATGTCAGTGACAACTGAGAGTCAGGTATTTGGGATATAATAACTCACAATAAGTGCACTTCTGAAGAGGGAATACTCCATTCTCTGGTTCAGCACCTCGAGTAAACCTTCACTTAGCTTGTGGTCTGGAAGGAGCACCTTAAATAGAGACATCAACATTTTAAAAGCTATGTCCACTATGTGGAAAAGTCCATATTTAAAGAAAAAGTTACTTACAGAGTCAATCAGGTGAATGATGCCATTCTTTGCGACCATATCTCCTGATATAATTTCCGCTCCGCCAACTCTGGTGGTCTAAAGATAAAAGATGGATGAGATCTGGTGGCAGCAGATACACCAATCAGCCATACCATAATGACCAATAATATTGCTTTAACAACCAAACGTATCTGGACGCCTGCCAGCAGACACACATGAATTTTAATGAAATGTATAGGCTTGAGGAGTTTAAGGAGTTGGCACACCATTTCCAACTATAACAATTGTCCAAAATCTCTTAATATTCTGAAGCATTACAGGTTCCTTTCACAGGAACTAAGGGGTCCAAGCCCAACCCCTTAAAAACCATCCATTTGTATCATCTGAATTCAATGATTTGGTTGCTGTCCCAATTCTTTTGGCAATATAGTGTTTGTCTAATATTAACTAGTTTAATGGCTACGCAGCTCTTTACACAACAAAATGAAATGTCTGTGTCTTCTGGCACATTTCTCTTGTAACAATCATTACTCTGTTTTCAGCCTCAGTCGTCCATAATCCTGTCACTGGTTCCCCGGTTCTCCTTCCTTGGACCACTTTTTTGGTAGCTCTTGACCACCTCTTGCCAGGTGCCACAGTAATGAGGTAGTCAATGTTATTCACTTTACCAGTCAGTGATCATAATGTTATGGCTGATTAGTGTATGGGAGTCAATAAATGTATAAATGTGATGACTGTTCAGGTCAAGATCTAAAAACTGCTTTTGTATAGATAAGGCCATCAATGAGTTAATGCACAGTCAATACAAATCACCAGATAGACACATCAGATGACCATATAAAGCTTGAGTCAGTGCAGTAAAAAATTACAAAAATAAGGTAACTACATCCTACTTATCGTAGCCGGTTCCAAGCAAATCCAACTTTACAGAAATCATCACAATTTTAAAGGCAAAGGCCTCACAACACATGTGAATGGAGTTTGCCAAGTTGGATCAAGGTTGTTGGGGGGAAAAAATGGGAAGCAGATATGGTGCAGTCTGTAAACCTGTTTTACCTCATTGGTCCAGGAAACCGGAAGTTCTTTTTTCAAAAGGGAAACCAGTTGTGGAGTTGTGAAGATACGCAGATCAGCCAAACTGTAAAGTCCAGACACCATGTGATTCCTACAGACAGGAACAAAAAAACATTTGTTTCACAGTTTCTTATGTTTCCTGTGTTTCCTGGTTAAATGGGTGAAGTTTTTAATCCAAACTATAACAATCATCTCACTTGATCAGACTCTGCAGGTTGCCTCTGGACAGCCAGAAATCATTCTCTTCTTTGCTCATATTGCTGATGGCTTTTGTTGAGGGCAAGAAAAGTGTCATGTTCTGGCTCTCTGACAGCATCTGTGTTAGGCCTGCTGTCTGTGGATCGTTCCAGTATTGTAGTTATTAATAACAACCGTAACAACACAGCAAACATGGTAGTCATATTATCATATGGAAGTTATAATTTTCTTGTTTATTTTAATTGGATGAATGCAAGGTTTTTCTTAGACCATTACGGACCAGTTGAATGAACCTAAACAACAATTCTACACTGCAAAAAATGAAATCTTAACAACTGGAAAATCTTAAAAAGAAAAAATAGTTCTTGTTTTTTTAATTTTAAGAATGACTTGATTAGACTTGTATGTGATACTGATTATAAGAACTTCTTAAAATGAAATAAGAAATTTAATTATGAGAACAGAAAGGTTCTCATGCTCTCCACTACGAGTTAAGAAATTCATGACAAATTTTCTTATTTTAAGAATATTTAAGCTAAAACATGAAAAAATGGAAAGATTTTTTTCTTGTTTTAGGTGATCTTTATGAGATAAATTTTCTCACTATATTGGCAGATAATTTAGCTTGATTCTGGTACCTTTTTTCTTATTATGCTTTTCTTTTTCTTATTTTCTGAGACTGATTTTTTGAGAATTCCTTTTGGTCACAGTCGAAACTTACTGTAATCCATGTACTGAATTCACTCAGCTCAGGATTGTTTTCCACTTCCTAAAGAAAGAAAATAAAAGGCACAATCACCAACAAAATGTTGAATGGAATAGAAAGGGCTCATCCTCAAACTCTTTCCACAAAGTTGGGAGCATAACACTGTCCAAAATCTCTTGGTGTGCAGAAACATTAATGGTTCCTTCACTGAAACTAAGAGATCAAGCCCAACCCAGAAAAACCTGAATTCAGTGATTTGGAGGGGCATCGCAATATTTTTTGGCAATATACTGTATATGCAGTCTAATACATGAAATTTGCATTATTTGCACTAAAATTCATTTTACCACCTTTCCTTGGTAGATCATGACCACTGCAGACCAGGAACATCCTATAAGAGCAGCTGCTGCAGTTTTAGAGATGCTCTGACCCAGTCTTCTAGCCATCATCACAATTTGACCCTTATCAAATTTGCTCAAATCCTTACTATTGGCCAGGTTTTATGCTTCCAATATCAATTCCTAGGACAAAAGGTTCCCTTGCTGACCAATATGCCTCACACAATGTCAGGTGCTATTGTAACCACTATAAAGAGAAGTTGGCGGTGCTTCTAGTGGTTAGTATAATTGGCTCTGGACCAAGAGGCCATGTGTTCAAATCCTACCTCCAGCATTACTATCATCTTTGTGTAAGACCCTTAAACCCAAGTTGGACAGAGTGGTGATAGAGTTGGAGTCAAGCTGGAACCCACAATTTCTTGGTTCAAAGTTGCTAGCTCTGCTACCTGTGCTAGATTTCCATAACAGACTGTCCCATCTCCAGAGTATCCAGCCAGACATTCACACTTATAGCCCTCTGGACCCCCAGATATGCATGTCGCCTGCAGAAACAATCAAGTTAAAAAATGAAATGGAATGTCCACATGCTGACGGCAGATACAGATTTGAATCTCGTTAAAATGTTTGTAAATGTGTGTGAGATTTTCACCTGCTGATGGCATCCTCCCATCTGTACTACACACTGGTTGATAGGCTCACATTCTCTCCCATTGCCGAGGAAGTATTTCTTGCAGACACAGTAATTCTGAATAAGGCAGACAAATAAGAATGATCCAGGGACTAAATGAACTAGAAGAGGCATTTGCTCGACAAAATGTGTGATGGATGTGTGGTAAAAAGCATAGAAAGGAAGGTGAATAAGGTAAAAGAAGGAGTGAAGTAAACTAGCTGAAGGTGGAAGGAGTTTCATGCCAAAAACTGAGACGTAAAAGCTAAACAGGTGAAATAAGGTTAAAAAAAAATTTCCCCAAATATGTCAATGGGGCAACAGTTTACCATTTCCCCCAATGGTAAAAGGGAGAAATAAAGTTAAACCATAAGGTATAAAGTGGTTTAGCAGGAGGAAAAGATCAAGATTTCAAGTTTCCTTCATTAAAGCCTATGGAAAAGTCTGACCACACTTTGGGACCTCATCTGACAGGAAAGAAGGGGGAAAAGGGATACAGTTGGACTACATTTATGAGCAAGACCGTCGTCCTCCAGAGCAAAGTGCGATACATGCGTGAGCTACTAACGCCTCCATTTTTAATGTCATCAGTCGTCCCACAGATATGACGTTTTTTGTTGGTATAATTAGAAAAATGCAAGTGGCTCTGGATAAGAGTGTCTGCTAAATAGACTTGGTACAATACCACAATATACAATATGTTGAGTATGATTCTGATATTGTAAATTTGGATATCTGCCGATACGATGCAAATATGATACAGTTTCTTAGTCTTGTTTTCAACAGAAATTAATGTTGTAAAAATGTCTGAATACATGGCTGAGATTATTCTGTTATGCTTAAGGAAATACTTGACTTAAATACTGTGTTCCTAATTTAAACAATGCAATAATTACACATCCATATGTATATTATCGTAATTTATTTATTATTAAAATACATTTAAAAAATTATTCACTTAAACACAGTTGTGTAATTTTGCAATGGTCCCTAATCCTGCGGCCCTAAAATCATCAGGAATTGAGTGAACGCTCAATCAGTGAACGCTCAGATTGGAATTCATGTGGCTTTTTGCTTATACGCATGCGCTGACATCATCAGCCTGCAGCGGCAGCGCGGGAAGGTAAAAATGGAGGAGAGCTGCGATAACAGTCAGTGGAAGGATGGAGAAGTTGGGGATTTAATTGACTTTTTTTCTCCTTTTCGACCTGCTCATGTACAGCTGATTCACTGTTTGTCGTCCTCCAGAGCAAAGTGCGATACATGCGTGAGCTACTAACGCCTCCATTTTTAATGTCATCAGTCGTCCCACAGATATGACGTTTTTTGTTGTTGGTGACGCAGTTGACCCGTGTAAAAACGTATCAATGTGCGCATGCGTGATGTTTTGGAAGGCCGATGCGTTTACATTACAGTCAGATACAGGTCACTTGTAGTTATGAATGTGAACCGTCAAGATAGACCAATCCGATTTGAGCAAAAAATCGGAATTGAACGATGTGGCTGGCAGTGTGAACATAGCATTAGAGAAACAATACTGGTGAATGAAGTCTGTTGTTCATATCATGGTACTTATACATACATTTCCCAAGCCTGCTTCTTGTTGATGCATAACATAACCGATGCCGTCATGTAGTGTGTAGATAGTAGGAAGGATGAATCAACTGCTGTGTTACAACACTGTTATAATAAAGAAGTCCCTCTCACCTGTCCCGGACCCAGATGGATGCAGGTGGCGTTTGGGTGGCATCCTCCTCTAGACGGCTCCACACAGTTATTAACCGGCTGGCAGTCATCACCGTCCTCTTTCCACCCCATCATACACTCGCACCTCCGCACACCCAGCCCCGTCTTTACACACTTAGCCTGGGGCACAGCACATTAACGCACACAGCAATATGACCGCAACTCAACATCATGAAATATTTTGTGTTCAGCGATTTATAGACATGTGCATGGTACAATTTCTGTCACAGAAGAACATTCTATTTACGGAACATTCTACAGCTTATTACAATTTTAAAAATGCATTTTCACAAATGGAATATTATTGATCTCTGGAATATAGTTAGGGTATAGTTCATGAACATACATGTGCTAACATATTAACTGAATTCTTCTTTAACAAGTATTAACAGAACTTTTAAAATAGCTGAAATGACCATTGTGGGCAAGATTACATTGATTGGATGTTATGTATGTCAGTATCAAGTAATTTTCAATTAATTGCCTTTCCCCACAAATACACAGGTTTAGTTCACTATACTTTTTGGAACATTCCATAGACATAATTGTGACTGTAGTTTAATAACTGTGACTGTCCCTTATTCTAACCATAACCTCAGTAATGAACATAAAACTGTTTTGCACTTTTATTTTCCTTACATTGTTTTAACAGAAAAGACATCTCAGCAAAAACTCAATGGTGATGCAAAAGTAGATCTATCCCCAAACTGCAGGCATAGAGTCTTAAATTTCTCAAACACAAACATGCATGTATGCACATAAGCACTTACACACATGCATACACAACCTACATTGATACTGCAGCCCCCATTTGGAGGTGAAGCACACGGGTCCATTTCCACACACATGAATCCATTTCCTTGAAAACCAGGCTTGCACACGCATCTGTAACGGTTAAAAAACATGAAAAATTTTAACACACACCGTAGCAAACTTCCCATAACTTAACATCACCATAAAAGTAGATTCTGCAGGAGAAAAGCAATGCTTGATGATGATGAAAGCATGATATGAAAATGACATGAAAACATAATACTACATTTTTCTTAAACGTCACTGTTACTTTGCCCAGTGTGTGTCTTCATTCTAATGATCTGTTATCAGATTTGCTCCTCTTTATAAGAATTGCCATGCTACACCACTGTCGGAAAAAAGTTATATTTTACATTTAAAGCTACAGTGTTTTAAAAGGATAAGCTACGGATAAGCTTCATTAAAAAGTAGTTCAGTTAGCAGTGTTGCTACTTGTAGTTATTTCCCCAACACTGATGATAAGCCCCTCTGATTATGACCCAACCACAATTCCCACCTTAGCCCTACCCCTAGATTTGGAGTTGCCTTGCTTTGACTGTGGCCCTTCAGAATGGAGCAACGGGGTTGCAATCTTTGCCTAGGTAATGGGACACCACTCATTACATTGTCAGCAGTCAAAACTCAGAAATTTTGCTGCTTGATTTTTTTTTTTTTTTCAAAATTCATTAACAGTGCATATGCCGTACCAATGCTGTTGCTCACAGATCGTAATTCACACAAGTATCACAAATGGCGATTTCTGAAACGTGCGTTAGAACAATTTCATACTCATATTCAGTTGCACAACACTGAACTAAGAGATTGCAGAATTTGTCCACTTTTACTTATGAAAACATGCTACCTTTACGGTCTTCCTTCCCCACATTTCAATCTTTGTGATCTTGGTATGCAACACATTTTGAGCATTTTTGTCTTCTCCCGGACATGAAGTTGGCATCTGTAATCCCCTGTTCTGAGGGCTATCTAGAGGGCGGGATGCTTAGCGAGGGCTAACTGTGAGAGAATTGGGTTTGACTTATGACTCTTCCCAGGTTGACTGGTAGGAATTGGGAAACTCACGTGAGCCCTCTGTCGCCCAGCACACAGTTTGCGTGAGCGTGACACGGCTGATGAGGTCCACACGGATACATGTGTTTATCGCAGAGCTGACCGGCAAAGCCTTGCTTACATGAGCCCGGCTTACACACGCCGTGTGCTTCTGGACGGTTGTCACACACACCCTGAACACACCCACAAGCTGACAAATAAGTAAGAAACAGGGAAAGAAAAGGGTTATTATCACACACCTTCATTCATTCACCATATCAGATCACGAGATATACTGAGTATACTTTTCTATTGGTTTCGTGCAAAATGCATATAATAACTTTTAACTTTTTCAAAATATCTATTCATTCATTCTGCTTATTCGCGTCCAAATCACAAATATTAGTCAGGCAAAATTCTGACAATTACAACCATTTCATCCATAATTTATCAATTTAATACCATAATTTTACCATTTTTATTCACCATAATTTGCCGGCATTGCTGGCATTAACAGAGACTTTAGTGATTTCATTTGTTGACTATAATGTATTTAAAATGTTATGTTTTTACCCTACAATTTATTGCACATATAGCTGAATGAGGTATTAACTGTATTATTTTTATTACAATATTTAGTGGAAGAGGTGTCATAGTTTTTACCTTTACTATGCAATACATTTACATAGTAAATGGCTTTTATCAGACGCTCTTATCCAAAGCGACTGGCATGTCCAAATTTCAAGGACAGTCTCCCTGAGAGGGTTACGGGTCTTGCTCAGGGACCCAGTTTTGGTAATGCCAGAGGTCAGATTTGAACCCACAACCTTCTGGTCCAGAGGTGAGTGTCCTACCACTAGGCCAGGAATACAGTCCAACACTGTTTTACATACTGGGTATGCAATACATAATAAACTGCATATTGCAGTGCTTCAAATTCAGACAAAGTTACACAGTGTGTGCTGTAGTTATGACAGTTTGAAGTGTTTTAGTGGTTTTAGTGAATCTTGCACAGAAAGTTAACTGAGGTGTTCAGATGTGTTTTGTACAACTCGCAATGTGAAGTGTTTTGAAAAATTGGTATTGAGACGAGTGTGAAAATGAATGTAAAAAACTCTTGAGTGTCATCTGCTGTGTCATTTGTGAAGGTGAAATTGTTGAGTCTTACTTTGGTCGCAGGATGGACCGTATTTGTTTGGGTCGGCACAGTACTGGCAGCGCGATCCCTTGAACCTGGGATCACACTGGCACGTGCCATTTCCGTCTATACCATCAAAGCACTAAAACACAGAGGAAAAGATGTTATGAGGTGTGTGTGTGCATGACAGAATTTTAAGCAATAAATTTAAATACAATAAATGAAATACAATTTACTCTTCCATTTCTGCAAAGAAAGAGAACACTTGTTGAGAAAGTTCCATTGTGTATGTGTGTTGTATGTACTGGTTTCCAACTACTTCTGGGGAAAAATTTCTATAGCTGCCTACTGGGGACCAACCCACTTGTGGAGACTTTGGCATTCCTGATTGGCTTTTACTACAATATGTGTGTGTGTTTGATGACTAACCTGCCTAATGAGGACCAACCTACTTGTGGGGACTTTGAACTCTCCCTTTTTTGTATTAAAAACAATAATGAAAAGTGTGTGTGTGTGTGTTCATGTATTTGTCACATTGTGGGGACCTTTTTGTCCCCTAAAATCACTTTTATCTGTTTTTTGGGACTTTGTAGGTACATTTGAGAGGTCCCCATGAGGAAAAATGACTTTATAGAAAATGTGCTTGTTTTATTTGAGAAACTAAAAGAGGTAAAAGATGTGCTTTTAGTTACTGAGGTTAAGGTTAGGGTTAGGATTAGGTGTAAAAATATATACATCTAGTCATTATGGGAGCCTATGGAAAGACCTCACAAAGATAGTAATACAAGACTCTGTGTGTGTGTGTGTGTGTGTGTGTGAGAGAGAGAGAGAGAGAGAGAGAGAGAGGGAGAGAGAGCAAGAGAGAGAGAGAGAGTGTGTGTGTGTGTGTGTGTGTGAGAGAGAGAGAGTGTGTGTGTGTGTACCTTGCCATGTGAAGAGCAAGGGGCAGTAAATCCACCAGGGCAGGGGGAACATTCTGGGCCAAAAAAGCCTTTACAGCATTGGGGAGTCTTAATGAAGTGTAAAGACAAATATAAACATATTTTTCCATATACATCTTATTTTTTGCTTCAATAATTTATACATCTTCTTGCTTTAATATAAACATTCTAAAGCTGTTTAGAATTTTTTACAATTATTTTCTATTAAATGAGGACAATACTGTATTAGACTTAATATTCATTGGATTACTGGCATTTAGATGATTAGATTACTGTATTATGTAAAGCACCAGCTGCTTATTTTGAGGCACAGAATAAAGCAATTAAACATACTTGCAGATTTTCTATTATGTTTACTTCTGAAAAGCAGTGACATTTTCCCTTAATGAGATTTTGTCAAGCCAAATATGTTTTGGGATATTGATGTTACTCACTTCACGAGTCTCATTGCAGAGCATACTGCAGCCTAGAGACGGTATCTTCATCCCGAACCGGTTGCTCACAGTCGCACAGTTTCTATAAAAGGTTTTCTTCAAACAGTGACCATAAGGGGAAATTTCCAAATAAAAACATGACATAGATTAATTTCACAATAATCAGTATATTGTTTCCTGTATATACCTTTGATTTTTTTTTTTTAAGCTCTGTTCTTTTTTTGCCAATGCACTTTCATTTATTAGACTGTCATACAAACATCCCATTGTTCTGACTAATCTTCTTACCACTGAGACCCCAGTTGGACATGTGGACTTGCTGATCAATGCACAGCTGTAACAATGACTCTGAGGATAAAAGACAAGACAGTGCTCAACAAGAGGCATAGCTCCAAAAATAACAGCTTTTATCATAAAGGGCCTCTTGAGTTTATTACACCGTGAGTCACAAAAGGGAAGCTCTATACCTTTTACCTTGGTAAATATTTTCACAAATCTTTCACTGTTGCAGTGATTGAATTGATTATTATACTGCCCACTACATGATAAATGTGTAGCTATGATGCCTTGCAAATCCACAAAACAGTTAAAAATTGTCTGGTGCAAAAGTTACTTGACATTAAAAGGTGTTGGCAAATCCATGCCTGTGTCCATGTGAAAAGGGAACATTTTTAACATTCTTTGTCATTTCTACTTGCAAAAAAAACTGTTGAATTTGGTCAAAAATATATATTTTATTGTTAAACAATGTCTGATGCTGATAAAAAAAATACTGATAAAAGCTGTCATGTATTGCTAACATTAAAAAAATTGTTAGTGATAATTGCTATTTCACATAATTATTAAGCTACACATTTAAGGTGTGGTGGGTAAAATAAAAAAATAAAAAAAAATTAATAATTGCAGTAATGATTGCTAATTTAATTCTAAACTCAAAAGGGAAAGGAAAGTTTAAAAAGTGAAAAATAATGAAAAAGTTATGAGCAAAAGCAAAGTTGACAGTTTTTTTTGGCTCACAGTGTATACTGTATGTCTACATCAGAAATGAAATTTTAAAATTACTACCACTGCAAGTGTGATTTTCTGACACTCACCATGTAAACACGATTCTCTTTGACATCACAGCGATGAGGAAGGACTGGCTCAATGGACGGAGGGATTAAAACACCATCCAGTGAGTAGAGACGTCCGTTCTTTGCCTCAACATCTGCCTCAATCACTGTTACCCCATTGACCAGGAACTGACCCTGATTAAGAGCCAAAACCAAATTCACAAAGCAATGATATCATTTCCCATCATTTGGTTTGTGAGATTATGTGACATGGCTAGCTACTGATCAAAATGATTTTACCATTTAAGACGACTGGAACATTACACTCAATTAATTTGTCTGTTGCTGTCTGAGCATTGCTTGGTTGTACAGTATAATAATAACTGAATCCAGTTCATTTCATTCTTTATATACAGAACCATGAAAAGTATTTGCCCCCTTCTTGAATTCTTCCATTTGGGTTAATTCACAGCTCCATAGTGAACAACATTGAATTGATAAAGGTTTCATTTAGACGAGCCATGCCCAAGATTGATCGCTGCCAGCCCTTTTATTCCTAGTCATCACTTAAATAATGACCTTTCCAGCAAAGTGAATTTTCCTAAGAACATCATCAAACAGCACACTATGCCTCAAGGAAGTTCTAGAAGATCTGAGAAAGAAAGTCATTGAAATACATCAGTCAGGAAATGGTTATAAATCAGTCACTCAAACTCTGGGACTCCAGCCAATCACCATGAGTCATCATCTTTAATGGAGAAAACATGGTATTAACCTGAGAGGGCAGTTGCTTTTTCAAAAGGATGATACAGCTCTGCTGGAGTTTTTATTCTGCATGAAATCACAGGATGTATTGTGTCTTCATAATTTGTTTGAAATAGAGGCGCTCAGGAAGGGCACAAAAACTCTTTCATAGCAGTGTATCATCATAGATCACAGAGAGATTATTCTGAATGTACAAAAAGTCAGCTACACTTACAACAGACGTCACATTAAATGCCAGGACCTGATTAGCCATGGACTCGGCCCGTGTGCTTGAAGCGATGTAGGTTGCTTTCAGCTGACATGGTTATAGTAAAAGACATCAATTTAATTTCATTAGAAAATAATTTCTCATGTATGTGTGGTTTCTAAATATACTTAATAAAGTTTGGTACAAACCTCAGCTTTGGGCACAATGTGGTTCCTCAAAAGTTCCAAAAGTTTAGCATTACCCTACAAAAAGAAAGCAAAGGTCTATTTTCTAGTATCAGTAATAAGACAAACATGACGTTTGCACTGTGAACTCACATCATCAGAACTGAGGTAGTCCAGATAGCCGTCCTTCAGTAGAGAAAACGCAGTATTTGTGGGAGCGAACAGTGTGTATGGACCTGCATCCTCTAAAACATTCACCAGGTTGGTTTTCTGAGGGAAGTCAACAAACAGTTAAAACCTTCCACACAGATTTACTGGATGTGTGAGTGTCAAGTCAATTTACCTCAATTAATGACTTCAGCTGGGAGAACTTCGAATTGTCTGAGAGAATCTTCATCAGGTTTTCCTGAAGGAAAATGTTCATAAATGAATCAATGCACATTAATTTTTATACATTAATATGAGAGATGGAAGATAGAACCATTATTATATCTGTTTATAATCCAAACCTGGGAAGAACAAACCTTATTGTCACTGATGACAGTGGATGGAACAGTGTCCATCATTTTATCAATGATGTGGATGATTCCATTTGAAGCGATGATATCCGACTCCAACAGTGTCCCTTTCCTGCGGCTGCCATGGAGGCGGACTTTCACCTGTGTCATCTGAACAGAAATGACAAACTAAGAAACTAGTGTTGTGAAAGGGGAAGAGAATCGCATTAATCACAGCAACTAATTACACAAGTCAATAGAAGACATGCATCAATGTTATTTTTCCTCTTGTTATCTCCAGATCAAGTCATTTTTGGCTTGATCTCAACAAGTTGTTTTCTCCAGAACCAGAGTCATTTTTGTCTGTGATATTATGATAGGTTTAGTAACTTGGCTACACATTGTCTTCATAATGGATGAAAGTGTTTGATTTTACTTTATTAATGGACTGTCACAAGTTGAAACAGCAGTATGGAGGAAAAACCATCAGAGAAATTACCAAAAAAGTTGTGATTTAGAGAAATTAACATATATTAAAACCGTAAAAAGTAGCTTCCCCAACGCTGGCAGGTAGTTGATAAATAAGTCAATATTTCAGACGCTCAGGTTCAGAGTATTTGTGAAGAGTGTATCAACTGCATACCATTACTGTGGGTTCCATGCAGCCGTAGTGACCTTGAAATGTATGAACCTATTTGAAAAGCTTTGTGCGATCTCACAAAGTGCATCCTCTTTTTCCCTTCAGGGTCTCTCTATCAGACTCTTTTCAGATGTAAGTGTACATAAACTCCCTGTTATCACACACAAACCCACACATACGCTCCTCTACCTCGGAGATTGACTCAGCAGATTTCCCAGTCAGGGTGTAATAGAGAATTCCCTTTTGTAAGGCCTCGAAGTTCACCTCCCCAGCCACCATGTGCATCTTGACCAGGTAGCGCGCATTTGCTTCATCGGCCAGCAGAGTTTGCACCTGAAATCAAAACGGTGTAAGTCACAACACCTGCTGTGGAGGATGCCGAGGAGATTATAAAAATATAATCAATATAAACGTATCAGGTATATTCATGTGTTTGGGTGAACTCACAGACGACTTGAAAGCCTTGTTGTTTGGCACAAACAGAGTGAAGGGTCCTTGTGAGGTTAAGGGCCAGGACATGATGGTTTCTGAAATATGAACAGCTTGTCTGTGTGTGCATGATTAAGGATATGAACATGGATTTAACAGAACAAAACCACAAGGAAATTGAGTGACTTGCTATTTTGTAAATCTGAAATCAATATTCAACAAATCACTGGCATTGCACCCTGTCTGATCTCATTAAATGTAAAAATTCTAATAAAAAACTTGCACGTTTCATTTTTAAGCAGTGATATTATGGTCACAGACGGCAATGGAAAGCTAAGAATGATACCAAACTGCATGCAAAACAATCACATAAGTCACTCACCATAAAAACGAATGGCACTGGACAGCTGGCCAGTCCACCGGCTGCCAGGTTCTGAGTTCAGATCTTGCAGTCGTCTCATTATGTTTCCAAAGCAGATTTTACCATTTCCAAGAAATCCATCCTGACAATTACACCTGTACGGGAACAATGCTGTTATAAACTATCCTGCAAATCAAAAAGGGAACCTCTATACTTTTGACAAATGTTGACCAATTTTCTAAAATTATGTCTTTTTCATTAAGAATTACATTTACAACAAAGTGGTTAATATATTATGTTATATTATATTATACTATATTATATCCATCACACCAGAAATTCATAGCTAGAATATTTTGCCAAACTCTAAAAAAGTAAATATTTGCCAGGAGCAAAATGTCCTTGACATTAAAAGGTGTTGGTGACATTATGCCTGTGTCTGTGCAAATGTGGGGCATTTTGAATATTCTTTGTAAATAGGAATTGCAAAAACAGATAATTGTTGTTGAATTTGGTGATTAATTGAAATGTTCTTGTTCATGTATTGTTAACTAAGTCTCATTTCGCAAGATATTGTAGCTGCACGCTTAAGGTGTGTTGGAAATTATAATGGTCACTTATTACAGATGTAATTCAGAATCTAACTGTGAAAAAAATGTTGAATAATAGACAACATTTGCCAAAGAACATGTTGCTGCCATTTATGACCTTCCAAACCCAAAACTGTTAAAAATAATCTGCACTGAAGTGCCATTCATTATGCTGATGACCAGTGGCATTCATGAGTTTTAAAAGTGAAAAATAAAATGTATGACCAAATTCAGCAAACGGTTATATGTTTTTTGCAATTACAATTTAAACAAACTCTGTCCCCCTTTTCTGATAGACACACAAAGTCATGAACCCCGCTGGTTGCTTGCATCATCAATGTCGCTTTGCTACAGACAATTTTTAGTTTTCGTGTTTTGCAAGGTATCGTAGGTGAGGTGTGGTGGGCCATATAATAATCACTTAATTCTAAATAAAACTGTGAAAGAATTTTGAAAAATTGGGCAACATTTGCCATAGCTGTGGACAAAGCTACAGAGCTTCCTTTTTGATCTCCTGTGTATAAAGTAGGTCTGTGTAATTAGTATGTAATTTCACATACATTTTAATGTGCAGGGGCACAATTTGTGATTGTGTTAAAGCAAACCTACTCGACAGTTTCTGGTGCCACAGTGGTGCAGGTGGCATATTTATGGCAGGAGTTGGGTTTACATGCTTCCTTCAGACTGCAGCCCAAACCCAGAACCAGCTCCTCAAACCCGGACAGACACTCACAGTGAGCCTGAGGAGTTGATTAAAGCACAACAACATCATTCATAGTGGACTTATTAAGGAAATATAATGAGAAATAACAACACACGCGCACACACACACACACCTTGCCAGGGCTGTCGTACACACACTGTGTGGAGTTACTGTTGCAGCCTCCGAAGTCTCTTTGGCAGGGATCAACAGCCATGCACACCACACCGTCTCCCTGGTAACCATCTACACATGAACACGTGTGCTGGCCCGGCCCCATGTGTGTACACACTGCGAATTGATGACACACACCCCTCCTCAGGCAGGGGTTAATTGCTGCAAATGGGCAATAAAGGGAATATGAATTATTTGTACCAACTTTAAAAGACAAAGTTATACAAAGACACATAATATAAAATATATGCATAGTTTATAATAAAATACACTTTGGATTAGCACAATGATACAATAATTTATATTACAATAAAATGCTCAATAATAATAATAATAATAATAATAAACATTAGCGCTGAGCAAAATATAATATAAAGTGTAAATGTGTATGTGATCGTAGATATGGATAATAGCATTAATACAATTCAGTTATGTCAACAGCAAATTAAAAGTTAAATAATGAATGTGTTCTTTTACTTAGATATGAAAACATGAACAATTACATAAAAACAAGATATTATAATTTTGGTTAGTTTCCTTAATAATATTATGTGTATTATTTTGTGAACACTGTGTGTATTTTTGATACAAATCTATTTCATTTTTTGCATGGTAACATCACGTTACTGTGTACAAGACATGCATAAATGTCTGAAGCTCAGTCAGGTTCTCACATGTGCACTGGACACCATCGCCGAGGTAACCCGGTTTACATTTGCACGTCAGTTTTCCAGATGATATGTCTTCAGAACAGAGAGAATCAGGGCCACAGCGTAGCGCAGTACAACCTGGGAGCTCTGGAACAACACACACACTTATATACAGTACATTTGCAAATGCACATACACACAGACCATTTTGCAAGTAGATGCTGAGATTTGAGATGAACTTAACTCACCCTGGTCACATTCTAACCCTGTATATCCTGAAAAACAAGTGCACTGTCCACTCCCCT
Source organism: Distichodus sexfasciatus (assembly GCA_032718565.1). Taxonomy (NCBI): domain Eukaryota; kingdom Metazoa; phylum Chordata; class Actinopteri; order Characiformes; family Distichodontidae; genus Distichodus; species Distichodus sexfasciatus. Next base: position 423,676 of record JAVGVS010000080.1, read on the forward strand.
TCAAGCCACTGTTACACAGTCCATGCTTGCAGGAGCAAACTGCACACACATCGTCGTCATCATCAGTTAAGTTCCAAAAGGTTACAATTTTCTAAAATGTTCATTAAGTTCTGCAGAAGACTGATTGATGTTGTTGTGCTTACTGTTGCTGCATGTGGGTCCGTACAGATTCTCCTCACATTTCTCACATGCTGTTCCCATAAACCCAGCCTGCAAAACATTAACACCCATACATCATGGCAATTACTTGCGTGTGTTTGTGTGTGTTAATGTATGTTTCTGGCTTAGACATACTGCTTTTTTTGATTAAATTTCATTCCACACTGACAGATTGGATATTGAAATTTGCTAAAATCTCCTTTGTATAAAATTAATTAAAAAAAATAATTTAAGTGAATTATTATTCATAGCGAACACAGACAGCACACAGTGCACCGCAATGAAATGTGACCTCTGCATTTGACCCATCCAAGAAGGAGTGTTGGGCAACTTTTTTAGCCACAGACATCATTATGTTTGTAATGTTCCCAAAAGTATAGCGAAGTGGATGTTTGTGTGGTGAGTGTGGGAGAAAGAGAGGGAGAGAGAGAGTTTAGAGTGAAGACCATGGAGTCCACAGAAAGATAGTAGTGTGTGTGTGTGTGCTGGAGGAAGACTTACTTTACAAGTGCAAGTGCCGTTACCCCCCATGCCATCAGAACACACCCCGTTATTGTTGCAGGGGGCAGCAGCTGACCCTGGACATTCTGGAGAGAGAGGACAGATGGAGAGAGTTGAAAAGAGATAAAAAGAATCATCAAAAAGAGGTCTTAACCCCAGTCTGCGCTCACTCTCTCTCCTGTTCCACACACACAAAACACTCTGTCTGCTTATCTCTCACTTCCTTCTACAGACTTAATGGCCTCCTTTTTTCTTCTTTTATTCTACTTCCTGTTATTGTCCGTCTGAACACTTATCACCCCAAAGCATCTCCTTAAATCACTCGTTTCCTGGCACAGTCAGGCTTAAAGCATTCCACCTCTTTGGCATGGAACCATCTCTTAATATGTAACCGCACAGTGTGTGAGATGTGATAAGAGGAGGGAAGTGTATTTGAGAGTTATAAGGTAGTGAGCGGTGCACGAAGCAGAAAATCTCACAATTTGATTCGATTCTGATTCTTGGGCTCAAGGTTTGATTCAAAATTGAGTAACAATTCATGAGTTACTTTTCCCATTTTACTGTAGCAAATCAATGAAAACATCACACCAAATCAAATGTAGTTTACCAAATGTAATGCATATGTACGCATACTGACTAGAGATGGCACGTGATACGTGGATGGGATAATGGTCTGATAACAACTCAAATGCCTGGTTCGGGTATCGTGGCATTGGGCCGATCTATGGAGCCGATCTGTAAACGCTGCTCGAACAATTTCTTATGCATCAGAAGTGGCACTGTAGTAAAGCTGGTTTATTGTTCGACATTCACGCTAATGTGTACATATTGATATGACAATGATCAGAACAAGCAACGCAACACACCATAACCCCAAAAGCAAATCATACCATTACACTGTTTAATTTCCTTAACATCAGCTGTTGCCCGCAATTTCTGTGCTCCTGATGGTTTTAGCCCCACAGGATCATTTTTGAGATGTTATCTTAATAATTAATAATTTTTGGTATACATATGGGCAGAGGTGGGCAAAGTAGCTAACTTCATTACTTAAGTGAAAGTACAGATACCACTAGTCAAATGTTACTCCAATACAAATGAAGGTCCTACAGCCAAATTTTTGAAGTACTTGTTTTAAGAAATACTTAAGTATTAAAAGTACATCTTCTTTCACCACATTGTTGCATTATTACCACAACACTTATAACACCTAATGCCTCTGACTAGCTTGTAGAAGCTGTAGAATAAGGAGTTGGTAGAATGTTACAGAATGAAACACAACCCCAACTGATAAAGAAAACCAGTCTTTAGTTTATTTTATTAATTAATTGTAAGACTGTGCACCCCCACAAAACAGCATGGTAGTGTTCTGACCCAGCTCTGGCAGTGTGCGCACACGTATATGTGTATGTTAATCAGGAGGACAGTGCAGTAGCTGTAAATGCAGATCACAACATCAAATCAACATTCCAACCTGCGAAAAAACCCAGCTCTACTCCTCTAGCTTCATGACTTTCCAACAGCAACAATGTTTTAATCAAGACAGAAAACAGCAGAACTGTCTGAACTTGGTTTTATAGTTCCAGTCTACAGGCGTGACGTTACCCTGCTGATTACTGATAGACTGTCACCTGCCAAACAACCAATCACCTTTTAGAAAAGGGGGAAAAACATCCACTTCATCCACAGATCAGAAAGTAACGAGTAACGAGAACCTTGATAGAAATGTAGTGAAGTAAAAGTACAGTATTGTCTTTAAAATGTAGTGAAGTGGAAGTCATAAGTTTCCAAATAAAATACTACTCAAGTGAAGTACAGATACTCAAACTCTACTAAAATACAGTACTCAAGTAAATGTACTTAGTTACTGTCCACCTCTGCATATGGGTGTGTAATTATTACATTGTTTTAGGAAAATAATATTTAAGTCAAGTACTTCAATAAGCATAAGAAAATAATCTCAGTCATGTTTTCTGTTTAAAAAAAGACTCGGAGACTATCAGATTTGATTCGTATTGGCACATGTTCAGAATTACAATATAAGTGTCGTATCGGACATAAAAAAGTGGTATTGTGCCATGTTTAATACACATTTAATAGATTTTTTGGAATGCATGAATCAACTTTGAATCAACAGGGAACGAATCACAATTCATTTCAATTTGTGCGCACCCCTTTGCTCCGTGTGTGTGTGTGTGTGTGTGTACATGCAGCAGAGTGAGGAAGTAGTGGAAGTGGAGCTCAGCTCAGCACATTCCCCTGTGAAGAGGCACAGCAGCTCAGCACCAGCACCAGGGAGGAAGTGTCTCTTAAACACACACGCACACGCACGCACACACACACACACACACACAGGTGTGAATATATACAGTACACACACTCAGAGTCAAACACAGAAAAGTACACACATACACACAGGTGTGCATATATACACATATACACACTTGCAAACACACAAAAGTGCACACACCTACCGACACATACACACATACAGAAAGACACACATGCACATATACACACACTTGAACACAAACCTGTGCAGATACATGAAGACACACACACACACACACAGAGATGCATACATCATTGCAAACTCTCACACATCACAAATGCAAACATACACACCCTACTACAACAGCTGTGCGTAGACACAGACAAACACACATACACAGGTGCACATACACACACATCCTCACATAATGTGGGTCACCTGTTCACTACTATCATCAACCCCATGGGGAGTTAAACATTTCCTTTCTTTCTTTTTCTTCCTCTCTACCCCTTTCTCTTTCACACACACACACGCACACACACACAAATACAGATACAGACACAGACAAAGGCACACACATACATGTAGTCCTGGAATAGCTAAAGATAACCCCATTTTTACACCTTCCCCTAACTTTCTCCTGTTCATGTGCGCTCAGCGTGATCCGGCTCTTCCTCTTGTTTTTGTCACACATTCTTTTAACTGTCCCTAACTTCCTGTCAAAATATTCCCTCAGTGTCCAGCGCTGACCACATTGGACCACGTGAAGGAAATTTGACCAAACCAGCATAAAACACAACACATAACCGTCTTATTTAAAACTCAAAAAAAGAAAAATGCAACACTGCAGCTCTTCCACTGTGTACGTGCAGTATAATATGAAGTGTATTATCTTGTGGTTTTATAAAAATGGCTTTTCTGCCTTTTCATCAATCTCTTCCTCCTTTCTCTTTCCTGTGCCATAACACACGGGGACCAGCTCCTTCCCCTCAGACCCCCACGTCCAGAACACACGTCAGCAACCAGGAAAGGGTCTTTGTTGTTTTGTGTAGTTTTGTGTCTGTGTACCAATGAGTGTGAATGTGTGTAAAGAACAGTGTGAAATCATGACCATTATCTACATAGTCTCTATCATTTCTGATTAAGGGTTTACTTTAAGTGAATATTTTATTGCATTATAGGATGATTTTAACCAGAAAAAAATGACAACTAGGACCACGCCCTTCCCATTGGACCACCACATCCACAACACACACTGTCAGTTTGTTTCATACGTTTTTTACGCCAGTTGGTGGCGTAACGGTAGGGTGTTCACCCCGTGATCAGAAGGTCGCAGGTTCGTATCCAGGGCCAGGAAAGTTACCACTGAGGTACTCATGAGCAAGGTACTGTCCCCAAGCACTGCTGACCGGGCGCTTGTTAGCTGCCCAATGCTTCTTCACAGATGGGTTAAATGCAGAGTTCACATTTGGTTGTGGTGCACTGTGTGCTGTGCTGTGGTGTGTTTACAATGACAAATAATCACTCACTTTCACTAAATGAAAACATTTGTAAGTAAAAGTGTATGATTATATGTTATTGTGAACACAGCACACAGTGCATCACAACCAAATGTGAATTCTGCATTTGAACCATCTGTGAAGGAGCAGTGGGCAGCTTTTTGGCAGTGCTTGGGGACGGTACCATGCTCATGAGTACCTCAGGGGTACCTTTAGTGAACATTCATTTGAATCCCACAAAAATATGAAAGAGTAAAACTCACCAATACAGTCGTTGCCCCAGTACCCTGGACAGCAGCCTTCCTCCAAAACCTCCTTGTAACACTCATGAGAACAGCCAGCGAAGGACACGCCCAGGGCTTTTATATAATACCTTCAAGGGTAAAATAAAAACAAAGACATAACATTCACTAACTAGATGGAGAGTTCCTGAAGAAATTGTAGAAGTACTGTGTGTGCAGACAAAAGGGGAAAGAGATTTTGTGAAAGAGTGTTGTGAAAAATGTAAAAAGGCAAAATGATAAAGGCAGTCTATTACTGTTTCTGTTGATAGTAGTTTACCTAGCAGTTGAAGAATAAGTTGCCGAATGGATGTTACTCAGAAAAAAAGCAGAAAGGATGAAGGAGGAGAAAAGAAAAAAGTATACATTAATAAATGCTGATAAAAGCTGCTAAAGTGTAACAATCCTCAACATAATTTATCCTCCTCATCACTAGGGGATGCTCAAGTCAGCAACGGGTTCCCCACAAGAAAAAGTAATACCACAGTTCTCCTTAAAGGAGACAAACTTGAGAATGACCATTTTTTCACTTGGGGGGGAGAAGGGGGGCAAATAAAAAGGGGCGTGGTTAAGCTATCGACAAGAAAAGTACTATTCAACTTTTCCTTGCTAAACTGAAATTTTTAGCCATGAACGAAGGATCTTCAACAAAACCTGTGGAAGAAATGAAAGGCACAAAAAGCAAGGGGAAGAGAAAGGGAAGGAAAAAGAAGAAATAATTCGAATAATAATAAAAAATAATTACTCATTAATTACCCAAACTGCTTAATCCCTATCGGGTCGCAGGGCCCGGAGCCTATGCTGGGAACTGCGAGGGCAAGGCAGTGACACACTCAATTAACCTGTAGTGCATGCTTTTGGAGTGTGGGAGGAAACCGGAGCACCCAGAGGAAACCCACGCAAACACAGGGAGAGCATCCAAACTCCACACAGAAAGGCCCTACGGCCATCCTGGGGACTGAACCCAGGACCTCCTCGCGGTGATGAGAGACACACACACACACCTGCACACACACACACACCTGCAGTCTTGATTTCCTTTGCCACTGGTCTTCTTGCTGTAACCGTCCGGGCAGCTGGTGACAGTGCTTATGGTGCAGGACATGCATTCTGTCTTTGTTATCACCGGAATATTTTTGTCACAGCGGTTCTATCAAACACACACACACAAATTAATTTAAAATATCATCATGAAAAGTTGAAATTTGAGAACACTCACAAAATGACATTCCATTAACATCTCAAAAACAGAATTTTTTTAGTTCTCTACAAGAACTGATGTGATTGACTGATGTGAAGAACATGCTGAAACTGAAGGTTGAAGTCAGAAGGTCGGGTACTGCTTAGCTGTCCCCATACTGCAGTGAATTACAGTGAGTGATTATTTGTCATGATGAACACATCACAGCACAGCACGCAGTGCACCACGACCAAATGTGACCTCTCGATGTGATTTAGAAGTACCTCTACTGGTCTGGGACTTGAACCGGCAACCTTCCGACCACAGGCCCAACATCCCTAACCGTTACACTACCAACTGTAGAGAGTCAGTAAGAAAGTTATAAGCCTTGGTTTAATAACTGTGTCTATGTTATCTAAATGTAGTCGGACTATTCAGATCAGTCCTCAGCTCAATCTTATTGTGAGCCTAGTCAAAGAAAGTATTAACTTTGGCAAATGACTGATTTTCAAAATTCTTACATTATTGCATTCATAATTAAAATTTGGGAAGGTGCAATACATTACTGTTGGCATTTAGAACATTATTTGTAACTTGGCAAAATCTTTTTTAAAAATTGAATTTGGTCATAAATTGACATTGCATTGTTCACTGTTAAAGTTGTCTGTACTGTTAATATGAAAATAAAGTTATAAATATATTCTAGCGACACCCTTAAGGTGTGGTGAGCAATATATTTGTGGCAAATGTAATTCTGAATGCATCAATGAAAGCATTTTGAAAAATGGCTAATATTTTTCAAAGTTACACTCACACCCCACAACAGTAGACATTTTGACCTGCAGAATATATTGCCAAAAAGAGACCTCCGTACCATTGCCTCTGTTATTTTTTAAATGCTTTCACGGTTATATTCACAATACAATTTTCAACAATCTGATTATTGTACAGTGTGCAACCTGCACTTCTGGAAGAAGGACAGCAAGCAGTGAGCATGCCTGAAAGTCTGTTAATAAAAGGTGTTTTCTTTTTCTTCCTTGTTTTGAACATCAGCATTGTGAGTAAAATCTAAAATGTGCCTCACCATAATAAAACCCAAACACTTGCAAATGACTAAGCGACAATGCCGTCACATAAACTGTCCAAATCACCATGAACACAAGACCACCTGAGGTGATTACGTGAATGTTGTCTGTAATTAACTGATTTAATGTGGGTGTGTTTCTTACCTGAGCAGCAGTAGCGGTGTGTATCTGTGTTGCTACACAGAGAAGTATGAAGACCAGGCCACTTCCATACGCACACTTCATCCCGAGCTGCATGATTATGTGTGTGTGTGTGTGTGAACTCCGTCTTCTCTCGGTCAGGCTCTTCTCTGGACTGGGGCCACTTGTGATACTTCTCTGCCTTTTCATCACTCTTTTCCTCTTGTTTCTCTTTCCTGTGCCATAACACATGGAGACCCAGAGGCCAGCTCCTTCCCCTCAGACCCCCATGTCCAGAACACACTGTCAGCAACCGGGAAAGAGTCTGTGGTATGTTTTGTGTCTGTGTGTAGATCAGCAAAAAACATGACCATATTAAAAAAACCTATACATTATCTCAACATTCAGTGTTTTCCAAACATAACTGACCCAATGTAAAGTTATCTGACATCTCCTGACCTATGTTCTAGTAGTGAGGAAAATGATGTATTCATAATAAATCATCAGCATTCTAAATTCTTGTTGAAAATGACGTTGAGTCAAGCGCTGTGTGTGTGTGTGTGTGCGCGCGTGTGGGTTTGTTTTAGGAATTTGTGAGGACTTGATTTTCCCCAGGAACAATTTGAGATTTGTCTGATTTTTGTGGCTTTTGGAGTACATTTTTGAAAGTGTAGACAGTATAAATTCTTTTATAACAAATATTTTCTTACACAATAGTGGTACTATTGTTTAAATGTAGTCATTGTGTGTGTGTGTGTGTGTGAGACATGGGGCAGCAAGTGGGAGCTGCAGGCAGCAGAATTACAGGATGTCCTCCTTCATAAATAAGCAGGGAACACAAGGTGAAGATTCCCACACACACTTCCTGCACAATCTGCTGTGTCACAACTTTTTAAGGCTCAGACGTTGCTAACTGAGCAGCAGCGTTCAGAGTGTGAGCATGTGATAAGAGCTCTAGGCTCTACGTGGATTTTTAAGTCTGTGCTGTTTCAGTGTTGAGATGTTGACCTTGGCGTCCTGACTTCGACGTTGAATCGTGACCTCAGAACCAAACTCAGTCACATACACAAACCTTCCTGAAATGTACAGCTTGTATAGGCTACAGACACTAAACATGCTGCACGATGGAGGGCAGCAGGTGATTGTGGTCAACTCTGTTTGGGACAGTTTAACGTGAACAGAATTTATACCATCCACTGTTACTCAGGTTAGAAAATCATTTCTAGTTGTTAAACCTTTATACTTGTTAATTAAGGTCATATTTAGAAATTAAGGTCATTGATCAGACAGACCAGATAGATAGATAGACATATAGATCAGACAGATCAGACATAGATAGATCAGACATATAGATAGATAGACAGACAGACACACAGACAAATAGATAGACACACAGACAAATAGATAGATAGATAGATAGATAGATAGATAGATAGATAGATAGATAGATAGATAGATAGATAGATAGATAGATCAGACATATAGATAGATAGATAGATAGATAGATAGATAGATAGATAGATAGATAGATAGATAGATAGATAGATAGATAGATAGATAGATAGATGGATCAGACATATAGATAGATAGATCAGACATAGATAGATAGATCAGACATATAGATAGATAGACAGACAGACAGACAGACAGACAAATAGATAGATAGATAGATAGATAGATAGATAGATAGATAGATAGATAGATAGATAGATAGATAGATAGATAGATCAGACAAAGATAGATAGATAGATAGATAGATAGATCAGACATATATAGATAGATCAGACATAGATAGATAGATCAGACATAGATAGATAGATCAGACATATAGATAGATAGACAGAGACACAGACAAATAGACAGACAGACAGACAGACAGACAGACAGACAGACAGATAGATAGATAGATAGATAGATAAGCCATATAGATAGATAGATCAGACATAGATAGATCGATCAGACATATAGATAGACATAGACTGATAGATAGATGTACTGTTACACAAAACGTCTGAAATGAAATCATCATTAATTAATACTCTCATGTTTAAGACTCATGAAAATTATATAAGAAGTCATCTGACAGATGGTACCTTCTGCCCTTTGAAAGCATTGCTTCCTAATTACCGTGTATAATCTGGATTTGGATTTTAGATCCGGGCTGCACCAGAGATTAAATTATTATATTGCTCATTTTCCATTGGCTCTTGAGCTCCGCGAATCTGGGGTCCGTTTTGGCGCCTGAGAAGTGCATCTTCAAGGATAAAGGAGGAAAACAGGTCAAACAGCCATGAAACTTGCTTTTGCTTCAGCGTTGAACCGACGAGGCATGGATTTGGGACGAGGCGCAGAGGAAGCAATGGAGGAAGCAGCAGCAGATGTATTTCCATCTCCGACCCTGCTGCCTCCATCCGGATACATCGCCATAGCAGCATGGATGTTCCTCATCACCATCTTCTCCGTCTTCAACAACTCGCTGGTCATTATGGTGATGCTGCGCAACCGCCAGCTCTTCTTCCCCATGAACATCCTCATCCTCAGCTTGGCCATCTCCGACCTGCTCATGACTCTCTGTGGCTCGGCCATCGCTGCTGTTACCAACTACTACGGCCAGTTCTTCATGGGGAGAGAGCTGTGCATCTTCCAGGGATTCACTGTTAATTACTTTGGTGAGTGAAGAGCTGTTATGTTACAATAAGTATCATTTACTTTTATGGCATTTAGCACACACACTTATCTAGAGAAACCTAATATCATCATCATCATCATCATCATCATCATCATCACAGTTAGTACGGATTCCAAACAGGTTGGAGCTTGTTATAATGATGCTCCATCTCTTTTTAAAAGTCTGCACGCCACATTACAGGAGAACTGGTTTTGATGTGTTGGTGTCAGGTCCGATGAATGATTGAATTGTTCACATCTTCATGGCTCAAAGAGGATGTAGAACTGACCAGTAAATTTTAACAGAGCGTTCAAGTCAGAGAACTACAATCTAACTAAATTTAGATTATGAATCTACTGCGTTTACATTTACATTTGCAGCATTTAGTAGGTCTTAACCAGAGCAACCAAAAACATCATCATCACAGTTAGGATGGATTCCAGATTTGGTTTGAGCTTATTATAGCATTTTTTTCTTTTATAAAGGTCTGCAAGCCATGTTCTAGGGGAGGTAGTTTGATGCGTTGTTGTTGCGTGACCAACATAAAATCTAGAAATGGCCACCTCCCTAACCGTCACCCTACCAACTGCCCCAAATATCGATGGTACTTGGGATAAAAGACTTCTTAAAAATGTTTTCTGTTGCCATAGAGACCCTAGAACACCCTCCTAAGTTCACAAGCTCAAACTTGCAGTGAGACGGGCAACAGTTTTCTACCAGCATAATGCTCACCGATCTTGTTTCTTGGCTGTTTAAATATGAATTTGGGAATTTTGAGATTTCTCAACTATTTCATTAATACCTTAATATTCCTGAGGAGAGAAAGTCGATGCAAGCATTTCCTACATTTACATTTAAGGCATTAAGCACATGCTTTTGTCCAGAGTGACTTCCATTTATAACTACAGGGACAGTCTTCCTGGAGCAACTTGGGGAGTTCGTAGTGTAACAGTTAGGCGCTTGGCCCCGTGATCAGATAGTCAACGATTCAAGTCGCAGACTGGTAAAGGTACCATTGAGGTTCAAAAGCACTGCACCCCGGGCACTGCCAAAAATCTGCCCACTGCTCCTTCATGGACGGGTCAAATGCAGAGGTCAAATTTGGTTGTGGTGCAATATGTGCTGTGCTGTGTTCACAATGACAAATACTTACTCACTTAATCACTCATATTTCGTAAGAAGAGAAGGAAAGCTACAACAAATCCCATTTTCCTCTGAACTGTTACAGGTTGTGAATGTTTTCTTTTTGTCTTTAGGTCTCGTCTCTCTCTGCACACTGACCCTACTGGCGTACGAGCGCTACCACGTGGTGTGTAAGCCGATGGGTGGATTTAAAATCAGCATTCGTCGCAGTGCCAAGGGTCTACTGCTGGTGTGGCTGCACTGCCTGTTCTGGGCCACAGCGCCCCTGCTGGGCTGGAGCTCATACGGGCCTGAGGGGGTGCAGACATCCTGCTCACTTGCCTGGGAGGAGCGCACCTTGAGCAGTTACAGCTATCTTTTACCATACTGGATCTTCTGCTTCCTGCTGCCCACCGCCATGATCATATACTGCTACTGTCACATACTCACCTCCATGAGGAGGGTAAGAGAAAAAATTGAGAAAGATGTGTTGCTAACACTGGCTCTAAATTGGTGTTTTCAATTTCAAACCAAAACCCAAAAATGTGTTATGTTAATTTCCAAAAGTCGATTTCCAATTTCCCACTTTGAGCTCAAATAAAAAATGGAAATAATGTGAATATTATGCAAATTGAGAATTTAAAAACAACTGAAATAACAGTCACAGGAAAGATTACGTTGATAAGAGGTTCTGAATGTTAGTTTCGGTTAATTGCCCCAGCCCAACTTTGACACAACATTTGCGTTAAAGGACTGTACTAACACAGTATGAGCACTGTTTGAGACTGGTTGAGAAATGCATTTGGCAAGTGCATTCCATTTTGTTTCCAAGTGGCAAGTGACTCAGAAGTGACAGTTACACGCAGAAGGCTATAAAAGAAGCACCAAAAAAGGCTTGATCCCAGATGAAGAAGCTTTGACAAAAGGCAGGCTGATTTGACCTCAGATCAATATCAAGAATAATTGAACGTTTTATTTATATTACAATTAATGAACAATTACTTTGTCTGGGACATTTTTTGACCTCACAGTTCACTGACAAGGTCTGTACTGTGAATATACTCAACTATTAAAACCTGTCAACATTTTTAAGGAGACAGTACATAAAGTACATAACACTGGGGAAAGTGTTAATAGATTTATTTTTTGAAAAAGTATTAAAAGACTTAAAAATAATAGAAATAATTGTCCATTCATATATATATATATATATATATATTATATATATATATATATATATATATATATATATATATATATATATATTTGGTCCGAGCACAGTTTGAGATTGGCTAAAATGTAGAGAGACATGAGACCTAATTTGTTATTGATTTAATAAACGTTCTTGTTTTTGGTTCTAATTGAAAAAAAAAATGACACACAGACTCAAAATGGGAACTTGGGAGAACGACTCCTTATTTTTTAGTTTTGATATTTTGGTTTTGGAAAAAATGCAGCGAGAGACTAGGGCTAATTGTTTTTTGTTTTTTTAAATAATAAGTAAACACACACACATAAAGGGATGTTGTATGCATTGTTCTGAACTGTACATGGACATGTTGCTCTCTATTTCTGGTGCATTGTAACTTTTAGTGAATGTGTTTGTGTGTGTGTTTAGCTGAACCTAAGTGTGGAGAGTCAGGGAGGCAGGTCCAGGCAGCAGGAGGACCGGCGGGCCACATGTATGGTAGGAGCCATGATCGGTTCCTTCTTCTTTTGCTGGTTTCCCTACGCTCTCGTCTCCCTTCTGGTCATCCTCCTGCCAGACCTGCACATTTACTCCTCATGCATCCCTGCCAACACCTGGCAAAACCAGCCAACATACAACCCCGTCATCTTCTTTCCTCCTCAACAAACTGGGTGAGAGAAGATTACAATCCGGTTCCCAAACTGAGGTCGGTTTCCAAAAAGCAACGCATCACAGTGAACAATGAACAAACTTAAGTAATAACCTCGGTCAGCTGCGTCTCATTTTGTAAGCGTTTAAAATCGTAATCAATATTTAAACGCTTGTGACTCCTTCCCTCGTGGATAATACAAGCATGGATGAGAGTCGGAACACTGAGGCATCGATGTACTAAATGCCAAATAAATTATTATTAGTAGTAGTAGTGTTACACATTATTAAATATATTGAAGTTAGTTAATTAATTAGGGGATTATACTTACTTGCCGACCGATGTGTATATTAGATACAAGTTAAAAGCGAGGTGGAAACCTGGCAACAGCAGTTTCCCAAATAATGTTGAAAAATAGGCTATATAATTAAGAACGCTTTAATAAATTAGTTCCACAAGAATGTGATCAATTAGTTTCACCTCTGTAAATAAGCTCAACATGCGGTGAATGGCGGATAGTAATAAAATAAGTCAACACTCTTCTCACACAGATAATCATTTAAGAGATAAAAACGCGATGAGACTGCAATACAAATGTACATGTGGTGCTTTTTAATTGATTTATACAAGAAATTGTATAAAAGATTACACAATTTAGCGATTGTCTGAAAAGAAAACATACAAAATATCCGAAGAAAATTAATTGAGGTTAATCGGACTAGATTAATTAAATTATATTAATAAGTGTTCTCAGTTAACCAAGACTGTTAGCTATTTTTTATCTATTTACCATCTATCACTCTAAAATCTGTGGTAATAAACAGATTCGATTCTGTGACTTGTTAAACTGCAGATAATTGCGTCTGAATACGATTGTTGTGTGTATTATTATTATTATTATTATTATTATTATTATTATTATTATTATTATTATTGATTCAATGCCCTCTTCTCCTCCTGGTTCACGCAGAGGCAGTGCCGCTGGAGGTTGTGTTGTGTGGCTGCTACAAAGCAGCATCCACCTTGTCCAGAGATGATGCTGATGAATCGTCCGTCGAGGAAAACAACAGCAAACGTCTTTCACCCAACAGCGTCCAGCCTGAAGCAAAAAACACCAACTAAAACCAGCTGCTGGGTGGAACACACACAGCCTGGACATAAGACACAGGTGTAACATGTTAACTACATATTGTGACAGACCAGAACACTGCTGAAAAGAAATTCAAAAACAAAAATGATCTGATTTGTCATAAGAAAACCTAATGGAAACTGGACTAACAGAGTACTCTAATGACTTTACATTTGAAGTGTTATATATAGTTCCATGAGATTTTAGAGTTGGCATTAGTATTACATTTTATATTAATGTTCATTAGAATATGAACTTTTGCGTGTGTATTTAATACTACATGGTTTTATGATATTATAAAAAGTAAAAGCACACACTCCAGTAGAACCTTCTAGAAATGCTAAGTGCTATTAAAATAAATGTGATCTTATTTATTATATTTTTAGTATATGACATGACTGATATTTTCCTGTAGTGAGTGCAAAGTAGCATAATTTTGAATGTAAGTGTATTATGGTTTAACATTGTAATATGCGTCCAAGTGCTTATTGTTCTGACCACTTTCACCACTGGGTGGAGACAAATAACCACACAAACAAAAAATACAAGACAATACAGTAGACTACCACATTTCAAACACGAAATAGTAAAAAGAAAACAAAAAAGAAAGAAGAAGGAAAGAGATAAAGAAAGACATAGAGAGAGGGGGGGGGAAAGGAGAGGAAAATATAGAGAGTTGAAGGAAGGAGAATGAGAATGAGAGCGAGTAGGAAAAGGAATGTGAAGAATGAGCGATAAAGAAAGAAAACGAGAAAAGAGCGCGAGACAGATGAAGAGAGAGACAGAGGTAAAGAAAGACAAGAAGAGAAAATAGACATAAGAGAAAACAGATGTAGGCTATAGTAAGAGAGAATTAGAGGACTGACTAAAGAGAGAAAACGAAAAGAGAAGGGAAACATAGTCAGATATAGATAGAGAGAAAAGGGGAAAAAAGGAGAGAGAGACCATGTGGACATGATGATGTCTCCCACTTTGGCAAACCCTCGCCCTAATTCTCTCTTTATTTCCATAACACTGGTTCCTTCTAATCAGTCTTACTCTGTGAAAGAACAGAATTATGACGCACACGTACCTCAAATCCACCGTGACCGAGCCTTAAGGCGGAGGAAAATATTACATTTTTTATTATATTAAGTGATTAAGTGATTAAGTGGAGTGAAGAGTTTCCAGAAACTTTGACAATTGTGTGCATTGTGTTTCACTTAATGCAATGGGGGGAAATCCTTATTTTGACAGTCAGCATCGCTCATGTGGTTTTCTCTGATCATTGTACCAGCAATGTTTTAGGATTAAAGCATCATAGCGTGCCGTTGCTAAAAATAAAGGAAATTGTAATTTATAATCTGAAACTGCACATATCTTTTTAAAAAAAGGAAAGGTGTGCTTCCTTTCAAATGTCGATTGACCAAAAATAGAGGACTATAACTAGTGCATCTCACAATTACTAAATCGCTATCACGATATTATATCAGCTCAAAGAACAGCAGATCGTCTGCTCATATCACAAAGTCTGTCATGGTTCAGTTCAGGAGCCAGTCATTGATATGAGAATATTACATTAACACAAGCACTTCCATTCCTATCAAATCACTGTCATTTGACATTTTTATTTTTGAACTGAACCAGATATTAAAATGAAAAAAAAAAAGTATTTTATCTTTTAGTAGAAACAGACATCATATTAAATATGACCCATCAATCAGTGAATAAATGTATAGTGAACTATAACAACTTTTATAAAATTATTGCAATGCCGTTTATCCCATATTGTGCATCTCTTGCCAAATGTCATCCCTTTAACAAGACAAAAACCACAGCAACTTCCAGTAAAAACAAGATGATCATGAAGGAGTGAGAGAAGAAATTACTTGGCAGTCTCATTTGTAGCTGGCAAACTCAGCAACCCGATGCCGCAACATGGACTCGTTCATCTGGATTGTGTGTCTTCAGATTCCGGCTCCTTCTAGGTCTCCTCCTCATGGTTTTTCCTAGCCTCAAACCATACTTTTTACACTGGTTAGTGTTCACTAATGTGCATCTGATTTTTACTTTTCTGTAGCTTCTTTTATTGGTATCTCAATATTCATTCCTAATGTTTTATTGTTCTTCCTATTAATTCTAAATTGTTTTTATTTTGTTTTTATTCTTATTGACCCTCATTTTTATTTTTATTATTTGTATATGTTTTAAGGACTTAAAAAATTAAATTGTACAACTATAGAATTAAAGAAAACCCAATAAGACGCCATATATTTTGCACAAAGGTGCATGCAATAATATTTGGGTAATTGTGCTCTTCAGCAAAAAACTTTGGTAAATTTTAAGAAGTTTTAAGAAAAATTTTAAGGACGGTTAGTGAATCAGGCCGCTGTTTATTTGTACTCTCTGTATAGCATTTGAGCTCCAATTCAAATGCATGAAAAATGCTATGAAAATAAAATAACCCATAATTAGCTTATTTTACATGACTATTCCTATTTTTTCTCTTCGTCTTTGTGGTGTTATTGCATGTACACAGAAAACGCACAGACCAATTTAATGCAACATATTTTTTTTTCTCAAACACCTTATTTTAAGATGTCTTTTTCAAAGGCTCATATTTAGTTAAATAAATTTTGTTAATTTACTTTCATTTTATTATTGTGCCATCCAGTTCCATGTGAACGCTAATATGAAATACTTTATTTTTTTAAAACTACAATGAGATGTTGTTACAGCTACGAGGCAGTTTCAGAATATAGCACTGAGCCGTAATGCCAGTTACACAAGGTGATATTCACAGCTTTGCTCAGGGAAATTGGAATTAGATTTAAGCTGAACGCGCTGTTCTCGGTTATTCCTGAATCGCTTTGCTCAGCCTGGCCTTCAGAATCTAAACTCAGACGATCTGAGATCAGACGATCAACACCAAATACCTCTTTACTGCTCTAAAGTTCAACCAGCTTCCCTTAGCAAAAAGTAGTATACTTGAAGTTCATTTTATTAAGTATGCTTGACTATAAGTGTAAGTATAGCAAGTTTACTACGGACCATGTACCATGTACCTTGTAGTGTACTAGAAATTATACTAATTTAATAATCCTTAATTGAAACATTTTTAAGTTTATAAAAGTATACTTTAAGTATACTTTATAAGGTCATTTTAAGATTAGAAAAGTATACTTTTAGACTTTAGTAGACTTGACTTATACTGATAAGTATAAAGAAAAGTATACTTCACTATACTATTCTTAAGCATATAAAATATAGTATATAAAAAGTAAACTTCAAGTATACTGCCTCTGTTTTAGTATATAATAAGTATACTCGTAGTACACTTGAATAAACTACTTTTTGCTAAGGGTAACCAGAAACCCCGAGTGATGATGTCGAGTCACAACACAAAGAGGGGAGCATGTTGTTTTCTGCGCACTGCATTCCGTTCTGGAGTAAACTTGTGTGGTCACTCCACTGAATTGGATGGAACAAGCGATCAACCCCCATTTAGACTTTGTTCGGCAAAATCTGGGGGTCAAAAGTATGAAAGACAGTTACCATAAACAAGTTTCATGCAAACACAACAGCGAGATGTCCGCATTAAATCATTTTTTGGACTGTGAGTAGGAGATGTGACTGACTTGCTCTGTTCCTCATTTACTCCGGAACGCTAATGCGGCTTCTCATGAAATGACCCGACAGCTCACCCTGAACCAGACGAAGAGAAACAACACTCACTCCTAAAACAAGCACATTAACAACTGTACAGTAAGAAACTGTTAAATACATTAGAAATAATTTGGTTGATTTCTCATAAAGCACTGCAACACAATTCAAGACAACCTGTCTTTTTTAGACATAACTAACAGACGTCTTCTTTCAACAAAATTTAAATGTGGAAGTAAAACTACCAAATTACACATTACCACATTACCATCATTACTGCAATTAAGTGTATTTGGGGAGGTGCATGTATTCAGTATTTTCTCAAGTCTGTAATTTTACTATTACTTAATTATGCATTACTGTAAGTAATCTACATCACTACTTTTAAAAATCTTAGTTCACTACTGAGGAGTCCAGAAATGAGCCGAACACCTCCAGACCAAACCCCATCTGCCAGGTCTGTATGCTTCTTAAGGTTATCAAGCACCTGCTAACTTAACATTATTAAAATAAAATACAAGACATACAGAGAAGCAGCCCTTCTGCTTTTATCCACCAAAAGTTTGAACAGCCTGTCCTTAGATATTCTCCGGCCACTTCTCTTAGAATGTTTAGGCTTTTAGTTTTTACTGCATTATATACAGTCTTTTTGCCTTTACCTCTCTTCATTTTATGTATATTAATGTGACTACTTAATGTTTGATTGTCTTCTTCTTATTATTATTGTTATTATTATTATTATTGTCTTTTAGTATTTGTTTGCACTCTCTGTAAAGTCCTTTAAGCTGCAATTAAGAGGAACAGATATGGAAGGTGCAATATAAACATGAGCAGCAGATTTACCTGTTTCCCTGCTATATTTTCTGTAATATACAAATCCTTTCGTCGGCATTGTAAAAGCCATTAACATTTATTCTTTTAAGCATTTTTGATATGTATTTTTGATTATCTTAGTTAATATAATGCCAGCTCACAGCACTCCAGTGTCATCAGTTGGCTGGGTTTCCCCTAGGACAGAGAGATAATATGCATGTAAAAGGAAACAAATACAAATAAATACAATTCTTGCAACACATATTAGGATGTTCATTACAGCAGGTTAAATCACTAGCCATTTAACCAACGTTGCCACTTTAACATCATGCTTAACATTGAACGATTTATGTGAAGAATGACATCAGTTGAACATTTTTACTCAGTGGTCCTTTCAGTGTTAACAGTAGTGAAATAATTTATTTGGGCAGTTAGTAGCATAATGGTTAGGGTGTTTGCTCTGTGATCAGAATGTCTCCAGTTCGAATCCCAGGACCAGTAAAGATATCACTGGGGTACACATGAGTAAGGTACTGTCCCCAAGCACTTTACCCGTAAGAAAGTAGTCAATTGTAGTTTAATAATATTTGAGTGAAGTACAAGCACTTTTGAGTAAAGGTTTTAAATACTCTCCACCCCTTAATAGAAGACCTTTGTGTGTCTGTGTATGTTTCTGACCTAGACTGGTGTTAGAGCCCAATTTCAGACTCAACACCTGCAGTCTGGGGACAGACCTACTGTCAGATGAAAAATGGTGTCCCTCTTTGGTTTTTGCAAAGATAATTAAAATGAATGTAGGAAAACTAAAAGTTTGATTTTCATTACTGCGCTTATGGTTAGGTTTAGGTTTAAGGGTTGAAATATAGTTTTTAGTAATCATTGTCTACGGCGTGTCCCCAAAAGTATAGTCAAGTAAACATCTGCGTAAGTGTGTGTGTGTGTGTGCGTTGCCTGTGACAGTTTAGCTCCAGCTCTAAATGAGTGCCATCCTCTTGCTTACTTAGAAAACAGCCTTGTGTTAAAGGGGTGACTTGTGTTAGCTTTTAAGGGCTGTTCTTTAAAATAAAGCGCTTGTGGTATTTGGCGAGAGGCTGCCACTTTTAGCAAATCACTTCTCCGTACAGGGAAGAAGGAAGAGAGTGTGGAAAAAAGGATTTTAGATCATACCGTAAGACAAGAAAAATGCACAAATTGGAAATTTACTACACACATGATGCTGGACATGAAACATAATTTAATATGTACAACCTTCAAACAAGTCACATTTATAATAAAAAACGTTTTTCCATGTATAAGTTTAAAAAATCTACTTTGTTAAGCAGCCAGTATTTTACATCTATGCACTTTATATTACTACACAAAAATACACACTTTATCATTTTCTGAGATTTTCAAACGGTCTTAGATAATTTGATTTATTCATTATTTAATTACTGTAATTAATTACTGTACTGACCATCAAGTATCTATTTACACCAACACCATAGGATCAGCATTTCTATTCCCTTTGTTTTCCTGTCTGATTACTGCACAGTGCGTCTGTCGAGTCGGCCAGCTTAAGACTGAATAAAAGAAAATAAACAGCGAGTCAAAAAAATGGAATGTACCTTCATCCATAGCTTTGGCAAATGTTGATGCAAATATCTAAAAATTAATACAAAAAATATTCCCCCCAGCACTCACAAAGCTTAGTCTGGGATGGTTCCCAGGACAGAAGCAGCTGAAAACCCCTGAATTATATCATACTGACATTGTTTGGTTATTTTCTGGCTACGGCATAAAAATTCTAGTTAAAATGAACATCACAGTAGCAACTGTGGATCTGCATGCAATGTAAATTAATGTAGAAAAATTGATGGCATGCAACGTGATATCGTATTGTGATCGAATCGTGAGACCACTGAAGGTTCACAGCTCTACTGGATTCAGAATTCAGAATGATTATTATACTGCCCACCCACCTTAAACGTGTAGCTACAATCACTTGCAAAATCCCCCCAAAAATGTTTAAAAAAATGTCAGCAGCAACGCATCACTGATAATATGATGGACCAGTGCGTTGGCGTTGCTTGTGTCTGTGTGAAAGTGGGGCATTTAGAACATTCTTTTAACTTGTAGTTGATAAATCAGACTGTTGAATTTTGTTATAAATTGGTAAATTACGCTTTTCTTTTAATGTTGCCATGCATCATTAATATGAAAGTGTGGTTTATTATAATTGTTGTACCATAAATATCATTGTAGCTGCACGTTGAAGGTGTGGACCAAATGAGGACTGATTTTCACACATTCAATAGGATTATAGGATTAGGATTAGGGTTTGAGTTCAAAATGTCTTATTTTATTTACAGTTTTTTCCTCAACTAAATCATTCCTAATCATTCTACAGTGTTTAATTAATGAATTTATTTCCATATAAATTTTTACAATTTCGGCTTTTTGCACAATGTTATAGCTACAAATGTGAGATGTGGTGGGAAACCTAATAATCGCACTGTTGCAAATTTAATTATGAATGCAACAGGGAAAGAATTTATAAAACTGCTCAACATTTGCATTTGGTCAACGAGGGTATCTGGGACTCACAGTGTATTTTAAGGAGCTTAATGCATCGTTTTAATCCAGATTTGTCAAACCAAACCAGACACACAGACACTGGATTCCAAATAGGAGCTCATGGTTTTCACACTGGAAGTGAGTTTCTGGTCGGAAGTGTTCTGGGTTGTCTTGGCTACTCTGTCCACAGTCATGTTTGTGTAGGCAGAGAGTCATTAAAAGAGGATCATCCCTCCATCATTAAGGAGAAGAGAAACCGCCTCCGCCGTCGCTCCTCACAGTAACATCTGAGCAAAATTAGCCAACAGCTGACTTTACCCACTTCCTGAGGATTCAGCTTTAATGAAAACCAAACAAAAAACCCTATGCTTGTCTCTTCCCCATCCAAAATGATCTCTCCAAAGCCAGAACGAAACGCCTCCAGTTCTTCAGATCAGACTCAGAGATGGAAGTCAAGACCTTCTTTAACGGATCAAATAGTCTTTCCTCTAATTTGTACGTGTGAATGTCATTCATGGATTCACACCTACAACATAGAAACATCGAAACATCTCCGGGCAGTTGGTAGTGTAACGGTTAGGGAGTGATCAGAAGGTCGCCGGCTCGAATCCCGGACTGGAAAAGGTACCAGATGGGTCAAATGCAGAGGTCACATTTGGTTGTGGTGCACTGTGTGCTGTGCTGTGTTCACGATGACAAATAAAAAGTGAAAGTTTGGAGAACTTTCACCTCCAGTTCTCCAAATCAGACTCAAAGGTGGAAGTAAAGACCTTCTTTGTCAGATCAGATTGTCTTTTCTCTTACTTGCTTGTGTGAATGTCATTTATGGTTTTTGCATCACCGGCAGCGAGTGTGTCCAGTGTCCAGATCAGATTCGGAAGTGGATGTAAAGGTCTCCCGCATTTGATCAAACCCATTTCTCTTATTCATGTGTGAACGTCTTCATGGTTTCACACCTTTTACAGCAAAGCACTAAATTTCTCCAGTTCTCAGATCAGACTTGGAGGTGGAAGTAAAGAGCTTCTTTATTTCATTGTTTCTCTCCAGAATCTAGAACGAAGTCTAGAAAACACTTCCAGTTCTTCAGATCCGACTTGAGAGTGAAACTGAAGACTTTCGTTGTCAGACCAAGTCGCCTTTTCTCTTACTTGCACGTGTGAATGTCGTTCATGGTTTCGCACCTCCGGCATCGTACGTAGCAGCACCAGACAAATTTGCATTCGCAGCGCTCCACGTGCCGCACCACGTGTGTGTTGTATCCGCGGCCGCAGCACAACAGGTTGCAGCCGTCCGGCCCGGCCGAGGTGCGGTTGCAGCGGCGGCCCCTCGTTCCGGCCACGCCCAGGTGCCGGTCCTCCAGGCAGTAGTTGGGAGACTTGTTGAGGAAGACCAGCTCATCAAGGCTGATTGGAACCCGCCGTTGCTCTTTCTCTTTGCGCCGGAACTTGCGCTTGATGCGCTCCGACACCTGAACACTGGTCTCGTAGCGCTCCTTCAGGTAGTTCCCGACGCGCTGGAACGAGGCCATCGACCGCCAGCATGTCTTCACGGCGCAGGAACCCGAAACACCGTGACAGCGGCAGTCCGTCGACATCGTCTTGGCCACGGCCTGTGGACGAGGAGGAGGGGGATTGAGACAACAGATACAGGTACCTTTACATTGACCGCATTAAACAGGCGTTCTTAATCGAACAATTAATCGAAAATAAATCAAAACCGACTTTTGTAGCACTAATCAACCTAATCTTCCCCATGACCATTATTTTGATTATTTTCTAAATTATGTTAATATTTCCCAAGTGTTTTCTGAGTGTTCAAGTTCTGTCCCCTTTATAACATACAACGGGATAAGATTTCACGAGACTGCATCTGTGTGTATTTCCTTTAATTATTTTAAAATCACAAAATTTTCAATTATTTTAAAATCAAAAAGTTACACACTTATCCCCCCACAAATATCCCAGCTTTAATAATTAAGCATGATTACAGTACAAGCCTTGTCAGTGAAATATGAGGGCAAAAACAAAAGAAAATAAATGTTTATTAACTGTAATCAAGGGAAAATGTTCAATTAATTGCTTTGAGGTCACATCGCCCAGCCCTACTCTAATCCAGAGCAACGTACATCAGTGTGTTGTAGTCCATCTGTTCTTCAAATGTGTTACAGTAGACTTATCAACATCAACTTATTAACATCAACAGCCAGTTGGTAGCGTAACGACGGTTAAGGAGCTGGCTCTGTGATTGGAGGGTTGTCTGTTCAAGTCCCAATCCGGATAAAGCAATCACTGAGGTACTCATGAGCAAGGTACCCTCTCCACAAACTGCTCTTGGAGCACTGCCCACTGCTCCTTAATGGATGGGTCAAATGCAGAGTTCACATTTCATTGTGGTGCACTGTGCTGTGGTGTGTTCACAATGACAAACTAGACCTGCAGCAAGACTTGCAAGGTGATTGGTACGCTGTTGCTAAATGGTTGCTAGAGTGTTCCTAGTCGGTTCCTGGCTAGTTGTTAAGGTGTTGCTAGGGAGTTGCATGGTGGTTGCCAGGGTATGGCTAGGGTGTTGCTAGGTGGTTGCTAGGATGTTGCTAGACATTGCTAGGGGGTTGCTAGCCGGAACAGGAGCAGTGGGCAGCTTGGGGACAGTACCTTGCTCAGGGGTATCTCAGCGGTATGTTTACCGATCCTGAGGTTCGAACCAGTGACCTGATCACAGGGTGAACGCCCAAACCGTTACGCTATCAACTGCCCCAGTAATGTTTCTGCCCGATTGCAGAATGGTGCAGTGCTGGTGTAACTGTTAGGGAGTTGGCCCCCGGGTCATCGGATCAAATTTCGGACCAGTAAAGGCACAACTGAGGTACCAGTGAGTAAGGTACTGTTCCCAAGCACCGTTCCCAAGCAAGGGACTCTGCAGTTCTGGAAGCAAGAAGAAGTTTGTTCTACCACTGAAAAGTAAGGACTGAAAGAGTCCTGATGCGTGTTTGAGTAGCCGAGGTTCAAGACGAGCAGTGCAGGATGTTTAGAGAGGACGAGAAGTGACACAGTACTTGGTCAGAGCCAAAAAGTAAAGAGGTGTGAGACCATTTTTGGCCCTGAATGTCAGTATTAAGGATTTGAACCTGATACAAATGGCCAGAGGTGTTTGGAATCCATTTGTTCTGATTGCATGACAAGAAAAAAGTTTTACAGGAAATGCACTAGACTCCAAGCGTGTGTTTGCATGAACATGAGTTGTAACAGGAATGAGCTTCAAGCGAACAAATAGAAAACTAAACTCCAGCGCAACCATAAAAACAAAGTTTGTTGAAGAGTCGAAATGGAATCCAGCATGTTTTCCAGATTACTGTCGTATGTTTTAGCCAAAAAATATTCCCCTTTCTTATTCAGTTTATTCAACAACGCCAGTGAAATGTTCTGTTTGTCCACGGCTCACATTGCTGATTTTTAGCGTGAGAATTTTCTCTCACAAGAGCAATATATATTCGCTGTGTCATCAGCCCTGAAGATGCTTGTGAATGAAAGTCAGAAGTAAAGGACTGGCTAATTTTTAAACTCAAAAACATATAAAAATAAAAATACATATAAACACACACGCGGTGTTCAACGTTATACTCATGTTAATATTTAAATAGTACAAAGCTATGTCAATGAAAACAAATTAAAACGTGTCTTCCATTTCACTGGTATGGTAAATGTTAGCTGCTACAACAGATTTTTGTAAAAAGTAAACATACCAGTAAGTTTATTATTTATCAGCAAGTACAAAAATGTTACTACTTATAGTGTCTCAAGTGTCTGATAAGCACATAGTGTTGCAACCCTAAAATGAATCATTATTAGTCATTATTTGAGAAAAGAGCTGCGGATCAGGCCATTGAGCTTACTGACGGATCATCTTTTGTACTTCGATATCAGAGTCTGTCACTTGAGAAGGAGGCTTGAAATTTCATTTTCTTGAGATCACGAGTTATTTTGTTTATTTCTCTGCCAGAAAAGTTGCAGATGTCTGAGCCTCCTTCTCAAGTGATAGACAGTGACTGATATGAATATTGTCCAGCTCCGACAAACATACATCTTGATCAAAGTCATGCTGAAAGACATGACTTTGAGAAAACAGCTTTCTTTATATTGAGATCACAAGAAAAATTACTGGGTCAGATGATTTGCACTTAAACATTTGACCCCCTCAAACCACCCCAACCCTTCCCCCCACACACCCTCCAAATCCCCCAAGCCCTCCAAACTACACACCCTCCAAATCCCCCAAGACTTTAAAACCCAAACATTTATCAACCCCACATTCCCTCCAAAGCCTCAACCCCTAAAAATTAATCATACCCTCCAAACCCTTCCAAACCCCCCAAACTTCCAAGCCCTTATAAAATAAACCCCACACATCCTCCAAACCACCAAACCATTCCAAACCTCCATCCCTTACAATCCCCATACACCCTCCAAATCCCCCAAGCCCTCCAAACGACACAGTCTCCAAACCCTCAACCCTTCCAAACCCCTCATACCCTCCAAACCCCCCAGCTCTTATAAATCCCCCAAACCCTTTTAACCCCACCAACCCTTATAAACCCCCAACCCGTATAACCCCCAAACCCTTCCACACCCCACACTCCCTTCTCTCTACCAACCCTTATAAATTCCCAACCCATATAACCCTCCCAAACCCTTCCAAACCTCATACCCCTCCAAACCCCAAACCATTTCAAACCCCCAGCACTTCCAAACCCTTACATCCCCCCAACCCGTTCAAACCCTTCCAGATTGCACACTTACTTCAAACCCCCAAACCCTTCAAACCCCACAAACCCTTTCAAACCCTTCCACACCCATATAGCCTCCAATGCCCTCAACAGCCCCAACACACACACACACCCAAACCACCTCAAATTTGGTGCTAATCAGCCCCCCTGCCAAACCCCTGAAAACCCCACACACTCTCCCCAAACCCCCCAAACACCAACAGAAATTTCCAACTGGCAGTCGTAACCCTCTTGGTAATGGAGAACAGACTGGGAAGGAGAAGGAGTGTAACTCATTTGACAGACAAATTGCTGGAGTGCTAGCCGTCCGTTTGCATTATTCTCCTCACTCTTCTCTTTTGAAATGTTTTTTTGTTTACAGGCAGCTCGTACCAAATGCAGACGAAATGAAGCGAGGTTTTGAGCGCTGTGTAGAGTTTCATAAAGACAAGGACAGATGGAGTGCGAGAGGAAAAGGCCGGAAAAGAGTGATGTGGGACAGTTTAGATGTGGTTAGACAAGGCTGGCGTTTTTCAGAAGGAATTCGTGTGTGTGTGTATGTGTGTGTGTGTGTGTGTGTGTGTGATGTGTCTGTATGTCAGGAATTTATCTGAGTGAATAGAGCAAGGCAGAGATTTTCCAGACTGTCATGCCTTACATATTTACTCATATTAGTGTGAATTAGCATTACACACACGCCTACGCACAAAAACACACTACTCCTCTCGTTCACACACTCCATCTGTCCTTACTCTCTGCTGTCATCATCTTTCTCTCTGGTCTTTTCTTTCTCTATCTCTCTTTTATTCAGTCTCTCTCTCTCTCTCTCTCTCTCTCTCTCTCATTCCTGTCTCACTCTCCAACTAGCCTTTGTCATTTTACTCTGCTTTTCTCTTTCTCTAAATCCTGTCTTTCTCTGTCACTCCTGTTTCTCTCTCTTACTGACCTTTGCCCTTCTCTCTCAGTCTCTCTTATCTCTCTTTCACGTTTTTCTTTCTCACTTGTCTTTTTCTCTCTCATTCCTTCCTCTATCTCTTTCTATTTCATCGCTTCTCTCCCTCTTTCACACCATCTCTTTCCTTCTCTCACTCCTTCTGTCTTGTCTCTTCCTCTTGTTCCAGTCTTTCTTTCTCTATCTCCAACCAGTCTTTCTCTCTCACTCCTGTATTTCTCTCTCTCGCTCTCTCACTCAGTCACTCCTGTCTGTTTAAAGTAACATTTGTGATTTCGAGGACAAATGTGCAATTTTGGTTCAGTTCAACATTGGACAAATGTAAGTTTAAATCCCCATCTAGGCCCGCTCCTCACCTGTCTCCCCGCTTCGCTGTTGTGCAGGTTGAGGGCGAGCAGGGTCTGGTCCCCACGTGCCGAAGCGTTCATCGCCCCTGTGTCCATGAAGCGGCGGCTGAACCAGGTCCCGTAGGCGATGTGGTCGGAGCAGCCGCCCCAGTGCCAGCCCTCTCCGGCTGAGCTGCTGCCCGTCAGCTTGGCGTCACACGAGCACTCCGTCATGTTGCCGGCGCTGCAGGAGCGCGTCACCGCATGCACCAGCCCCGCCGCCATCACCGAGTATAGGAACGCCGTCTCCTTTGTTCCTGCCCAAAAATGAGAGGGGGAGGAGGAGGAGAAAATTATGAAATAAAGCAGACTTCCTGGTGTTTAGAGTCACAATCAGAAGCAGGGTTATTGCTGAGATGTTTGCTCATGTAATTATTTTCTCTTCCTTCTCCACAGGAAACTGTTACTGACCTTATACACACTCTGTGTAAAAGACTGCAAAACTATAACTGTAGGCTGAGTACCGCATTCTAATTGTCTCTCTTTCTATTTCTAGTTTAACGTTTACATTTTATATTCCACTTCCAGTTTAAAGTGTATATTTTATATTCTATTGTATGTGCCTTACTTGTTCTTTGTACTGTAAAACTGAAGTCACAACGTCTCATCTCTCTGTATACTTCTACAGTAAATTGAGCAGACCAGACCCAGAACAAGACCCTTAACCCAAGTAACCCTAATATTAGGCCCCTCAAGGTCTTCATCACTGAGTACTTTGTCATCATCAACCTGCTTAGGTACAATAATAATCTCAAACAAAAATAAATTAAGATGGGAATAAATTTTCTAGCAATGCTGGAATGTGTATAAAACACATCACCCATCACCACAGTGTGAACTCTGAGGTAAAAATGATAAATTGTTCTGAAATTTGAATGGGATGATCTGAAATACCAAAATTAGTATTCTATAACATTCAGTAAACCTGGCTTAGAGTCAATGGTAACAACATTGAATTGTAATTGTAGAAAAACCATTTCTAAACGTAAATGATCTTTTGAGAAGCTAAACTCCCAGTTGCGATATCAGCATGGTTACCTGTGTAATCAATACGTAGTAGTTCAATAGATACACAGTATGGATCAGGGGCGTTTCCAGCCTTGAAGAACTCCCTGGGCTTAGCGCGGACCACATGTAAATTCAAACAGGAGCCGAGGGGTTTTTTCCTCGTAAAAAGGACTATGGTTGTTAAATAATTTATGATGAATCAAATAGGGGGTTAGCTTTTTAAGCCTTATCAAGTAACATCAAACATCTGAAAACCAAGCTTATTATCACTGTTAGAAATAATTCTGACAATCAACAGTTTATTAAAACGTTAAATTAATCACGTTTACACGAGCAAAAAAGTTAAATTCCCACAGAATTTGTACGAATTTAACAAAACTTTTAGACTGCAGGTCGTAATCATTTCGGCCGACACGGTAGAAGATGAAATATTCTGCAGTGTAACTGGGACGCGATTCGAATTAGCTTTGGAGGAAAAATTCAGTTTGAAACACTTGAAATTAAACGTTTTGCAACAGCAGTAACGCCGCGGCACTAAGACGCGCTCACCCACACACACACACACACACACACACACATACATACATACACACACACCCACACACACACACACACACACACACACACACACACACATACATACACACACACCCACACACACACACACACACACATACACACACACACACATACACACACGTGTGATTCACGCTGACGCGCTTCAACAGAACCAGATGTGGAGCCGCGAGGCCCGGAGCCGATTACTTTAGAACAATGGAAGGGGAAACGGACCTTTTCTCTATCTAATTAATCTAATTAAATCGATAAATGCATTCATGTGCATTTGTCATTTAGCAGCTTTTCACACATTAATAAACTCTGTTTATAATATAAATAAACAATTACACAAATGTAGACAATAAACCAGAAGAAGCAAAATGATGGACTAATCCATCAAACTGTGCTCTGTCCAAATAGATCTACCTCTGTGTATCTACCTATATATATTTTTAAGGTGTTAAGGGTTTTGCTCAGGGACCCAATGTTGGTAAAACCAGAGGACCGATTCGAACCCAACCTCTTGGTCCAAAGGCGAGTGTCCTACCACTAGGCCACCAACACCCTATGTTTAATTGAAGCACATATGATCTTCCGTTTGCATAGAGAGACAGAGTGCAATGCAGGGAGACAGATACTTCGCAGGAAATAAAATGAAAAATGTTTTCTTACATATCAACAAAATAAGTACAGTTTTGATATACAGTACCTTCATTTTTAGAGAGAGAGAGAGAGAGAGAGAGAGAGTGTTCCCGCTGGTGAATTCTTACCGCTGGTGAGCTCGTATCCAAACACCGCCTGGTCTCGGCTCGTACTGCAGTTCCATCTTTCGTGCTTGAACTGACTCTGACACTCGCTGATGCCAAGACGCGCCGCCTCCCGGACACTGGGCAGCAGATGAGACTTCCGCCTGCACACCTCCTTCTGCTTGGGGGACAGGGGCAGATTTGCACAGGCCGACCTGTCCGATACCCCCACCACGGGCGCGATGCCCAGCCACCTGCCATGCACAGCGGGACGAAAAAGAGAGATGAGTAATGATGAAGGTCCTGGTCTAGCGGTGGGATGCATTTCTCTGGGTTCAAATGCCACCTCCAGCACTATCACCACCGCAAGGAAAACTGTCGCTGTAAGCTGCTCTGGATAAGAGCGTCTGCTAAATCAGAATCAGAATTTATTAGCCAATATGGGTCAGTGAACTTCAAAGGAATTTGACTTGACGGTTTGCTCCAATACAAATGATGTTATTAAATAAAATTAAGTAAAATTAATAACGACATCAATAATGCATTGGACAGTGAGTAGTTGTGCAATTGTTCTGCATGTGCAAAATTGGAACACAGTACAAATACAATTGGACTGGAATATGAAATATGAATGAGATTGATAGTAAAAACTCTTCAGGCTACTTACATCCAGCTCCCTTGGCAGCGCAGAGGGTAACCCGAGAGGAAGGCGAGGAGGAAAAGGTAAAATAAATGTATTCCCCAGCAGCTTCTTCTCTCCATTTCCACCTCATTTAAAAGCGCGGCAGTTGACGTTGCAGCTCCACCGAGCACCGAAATAAAGTTGATAAATCGGACTCATACCAGGTCGAGATCATCTCCAGGTAATCCAAACGTGACGCTTATTTTCTCTGCAAGTTCTTTCCAAGTTTATCCATCAAGAACTGCTCGAGACACAGCAGCTGTCAACATCTCGACGCCGTCACGGCAGTAATAAGATCACTTTCCGCCGCAGCGCGCCCCTGATAAGCAGTTGCGTGACGTCAGCACCGCGTTGTATTCCCCTGTCTCCCGAGGGTCGCCTCTAAATTGCACACTGGCGTACTACGTAGTAAGCTATATTGCAAAAAACGCTACTTTCCCGAACTACCTAGTACGCTAGTGTATAGATTCGGTTGCAGGCGAAAGAAATCGAATGGAAATTCTCTCGCGCTGCGCTTTTTCTGCGTTCTGATTGGCTGATCGAGTCTATGCATATTCAGGAGTGGAGTTGAAGCTCGACGTTTATTGGTTATCGTGAGAAAAGCCCCGCCCCTTTCGTACAAGAACGGCAGTGCGACCAGTGTGACTGCCACAGAATGGCCAGAAGAAAACGCGCTGAAAAACTTTATTAACGATTTAAATTATACCACATATTAGCATAGAACATTTTAACAAATATTGACTAAAAATACTTATCTAAAAATGTTTGAATGATTTGTTTTCATTTTCTTTTAACGTATATTCACATTCTTATTTTTAATCTTATTATATTTTTAGGTATCATTGAGGTAATTGTATGCACATTTAAAAATGTACAAAATTTAGTAAAAAGAAATATAAAACAAATATAAAAATATCGCAAGTCTCGAAGAAGTCTAAATGGGAATATTGAATACGTTTAGAAAAATATTATTATAACTGTATGTTACTATTTGAAAACAACTGAGTTGAAATATCTATATGACTTGCACTAAATTCATATTAAACTAAAATATTAAAATATTATTGTAAAACGTATTTAGACGCGTGGTTTAAAAAGTGCATGGTCACTATTATTACTAAACTATATATTCATGTACAGCAACGTGTGTTGCTTGAAAATAATAATAATAATAATAATAATAATAATAATAATAATAATAATAATAATAATAATATTAATAATAATAATATAAAATGATTCAAGTACTCTAAACTATTAATGTCTGGTAATTAGGTGATTTTAGGATAAAAATCAAGGGAAAATCATACAAAATAATAAACACGACCTGTTTACATTAAGAAAATATACGTTTTATATATTCATACAGATTTTGTTGCATTTATACAGGATTGTCTTATTTGTAATGTACACGAAACTGAAGCTTTTGAACAGATTTTTGTCCAAAGTCCCTAACCACTCAAACACATTTTAAAAGCACTTAGGAAATAAAGATGACGAAGGAGGCACGAAAAACGAAGGAGGCACAGCCGTCATGGAGCAAACGGAAACTGAACAAGCAGCTTAATGCAAAAATCCCACAGAAGACATTACAGCATCACTCACGGTTTAAACAGAAAGGATATTTCACAAAATTTAGAAATAACATTCGTGGTTTTATGCCTATCTTCCTGGCTGGATTGAAAGGAATAATTTATGTCATATTTAATTTTCCATTGTTTTCCTTCAGCCTCTCTAAGTCCAGTTAATTTCTTAAGTCCATTGTTTCGATATGGAAAATATGCTTATGATTAAATACAATAAGAGGAATATTCCAGCAAAGCAGAAAAAAAATCATGAGCAATATACATCAGTAAACTAAACCAATATGTTCTTTCTTGTAAACATAAGTATAAAAAATATTATTATTTTACATTGCTCACCAGAGACCCAGAAATAATGCACATTGATATAAAAATGTAAAGGTTATAAAAATGTGAGGTACAACTGAGAGACAAACATGAAACTTCAAATAACCTTCATAAGACCTTTGGCATAAAACGAGCTCAGCACCTGAGGAGGAGGTTTGTGAAGTCAGGGGTTGGGTGCCCACTTCAAAAAAGGCCTGGAGCATCCATAAAAGTGACAATGTGATGCTGTGCGACATCAAAGGCACTCCAAGACAAGCATGAAACCTGTCCAAAAGCATCCTGGGAACGCATTGTCCCGTAGCAGTTACGGGATCATTATGGGAATGTTGCGGGTGGCCAAAGGACTGGACCAGGCAACCGTCTTTTAGACATTAGTTTTGCTCAGCGACACACATGACAGCTGCAGAGGTCACACACAGACACAGACACACATCTTGAGTACTACGATCAAACTAAGCTTTAGAATTCGGAATTGGTTTCATACTATTATATATACTGAACAGGCACTTTTTCAATGGACACATAAACACACATTTCTACTTCAATTGCACTCAGGGGACTTCCATTCCATAATGATACTGAAGCAAAAATAGTTTCCATGCCCAGCCGAAGTATCAATAATAATAATAATAATAATAATTAATAATAATAATAATAATAATAATAATAATAATAATAATAATAAACTTTTCTGCTCTTTCAGTTTTCTTACATTCATTTCAATACAAAATATATCTTATCAAAACCAAAAGAGATGTCTGTTTTTGTTTCCAAAGGTAGGGACCAAAAAACAGTCTAGGTCACACACACTTGACCAGCCACTAGCTCAGTCTCTGCCTGTGCTGGACAGGCCCATTGTGGATGGAAGACACACACAGTCTGCTGAGCAAGATTTCGGAGTAGACTTGGTTCACTGCTCCTTTCACATGGTACGTTGAGCTGGACCCAGACCCGGAGCTGGGCTGCTCTTCTACATCCTCCTCCTCCTCCTCCTGGCCCCTCGGTCGCTGTACAGACGCTGACCGTGTGTCGGTCCGGGTCACGCCTTCTCCAGCAGGCCCCACTATGCGCAGGCTCATTTGGCCAGAATCAGTGGGAGATGAGCTCTTAGCAACCTGGAAAAGACATCAGCTCTTTTTAACACACTCCTTCTCCTGCTGAAGCTTGATGCTGTGGGGGTGTTGGGGGAGGTCCAGCAGAGGTAAGACTCTTAATAAAAATAAAACACACTCAGTTGTGCTTTGGGGAAACAAGCACTCTGAGAAAAAAGGAAATAATAAAGTCCATGCGCTGTGAGTAGGATCTGATATTAATAATATAATTTATTTTGTGTTGTTTTTTTAAAAGTATTTTATTCGTTTTTTTAAAATATTTATTTTCTTTTCTCTAGGTAGTAGACAGTAGTAGATATTATTATTACAAAAGTATTGAACTTTGTTAATGTGATAAAATGTTGTATATAATGTATTTATTTTTATATTATTTGTCTAATGAAATCAAGGTGAACAGTTAAAATTATGTTACTATAAATTACAGAAGAACTCAAGCTGATTTTAATCAGAGAGTGTTCCGTTGTGTTACCACTGTGTCTTTTTTTCCAGCTCCATATGGAAACAGAATGTCACCACTTCACACACCCTGTGCCTCCCTCGTCAGCACCCAACTGCTCTTTACTAGCTCATAAAACTCTGCCTAATTGCTAATTACTCATTAACTGATCCAACGGCCAATCTATAGACAAATAAAAAACCCAGCAGGACTGCTCCTTTTGAACGGGAGGACTTTATTGGGCTGGAAGAGCAGGATGTGTTTCGAGTTTCTACAGTGATTTCTGCATGTGAACACACACCCACACACCAACACCCACCCACCCACCCACCCACCGACACACCAACACACACACAGCCAACAATGGGGACTGAGTGTTTCCTGGCCACATATTCCAGGAAAGTTGGATTAGGTTAAGAGATGGTGAGTCAGCGAGCATGTCATCTGGGTGGTAAATGTGGAGCATAATTCTATAATTACAGAAACAAATTCACAGCTTTAGCAGGAGGCCGGGTTGCTCTGTTCCTGCTGTGTGTTTTGGCTGCTCACGTTTCACACGCCACCAAAAAAGATTAATGTAATAACCCCAGCAACATAACGCCACCTGGCTTTCAGCAACACACTGATATTATTATTCTGACGACATGAGACATAAAAGCAAAAGTTATATAAACCAATTACAGGAGATTACTGTTAAGCTTGTTTATGTGATAACAACTTGCCCCGCACGCTGGATGCCTAGTGATATTGGTATTACAGGTGGTTTTTATTGCATACGACAGAACCGAGCCATCTTCAGTAACAACATCAACAGACCCCTACATTTGATCTCTGTCTACTGTGGGTGTGTGATGTGCCAAATATTTACCAAAACTGACATTAAGCATGTCGCACAGGCCATCATTAGCATGTGTTTTTAATCTGTACAAAGACCTAGTCATTATGTACTAATGCTCCACATGCTTTTAATTTAACCCTGTACCATATTTTTATGGTTTTTGCTTCCCCTGATAAATCAGTGAAATCTCTTATTACAAATGTCCAAAGCACAATATATTTTTCAAATATGGGCATAAATATGCAAGATGACACTAAAACCTTTGTAAATAATAAGGAAAAGCAAGTTTTCTTAGAAGTTATTTATATTCCAACAAGTGTTAAATGTTACAGTGTGGTATCCGAGGTAGTCTAAGGGCCTGCTGACAGGTGTGCAGATAATTTTTTAAACACATTTTTTTAAATACATTTGGGCTTTTCATTTACAGGTAAACTGAGTTTTAGCCCCCTTAAATGCCCTCTGAAATGAAGATTTTTCCAAAGGTTGGATTCTGTGGATATGTGTAAACAAGTAAAACACAGTTTTTCTAAAACAATGACATGTCTAGTTCTATTGTGTGCATACCTTTAAGGGCCTGTGTCCACCAAACGCGTTCGATGCGCTGAGAGCGGTTAAAACCTCACTTCCAGAGTGCTTTCTCTGCGCTTCTCTCAACTCTTGTTATTGCTAAGTTACGAAAAGCATCTTCGGTCACTTAGACGTTTGTTCCTATTTCATGTTAACATTGTAACATGTTCCTTTGAGATCGGTAGTTTTGCCCAGCGTTTCTCAGTCCCAGTCCTCATGGACCACCGCTCTGCACAGATTCGATTTTCCTGGCCCACAGCACAGCTGATGCTACTGATTAGCTAATTAGCAACGTAGGACCAGCGTGCAACAGTACAGGAAATACCGATTATGTGCAGAGCGGTGGGCCGCGAGGACTGGGATTGAGAAACACTGGTTTAGCCGACATAAAAGAGATCATCTTTACAGTGGAGAGAAATGGCATCTTGGCATTAGCGGCAGCGGCAGCATTTGAACTAGGCGCGTGAGATAAACCATGGGGAGAGTACCACCGATATATAAAAGAATTTGTTTATAAAATATCTGCATACATGTAAACAGGCCCTTAAAATATTAAGCTGGGTGTATTAAATTCTAGTGAACACTGTCATACCTCAGATTTTCCATAAATTCATTTTTAAAAGTTTAATTTTAGGATAATAATCTCATTTTAATGAGCAATCTTTGCTGAGCTCAAAAATATTTTTTACAGTGTACTATTAATGTTTTCAGCTCATCATTGCCTATCCATTTTGAAATTTTACCTCATGGAAATGACAGGCACAGCGGCCCTGTAGGAACTCCTTGTAGCGTCCCATGGTGATGCTGAACGTGTCGATTACTTGATAGCCGAGGCGCTTTGCACCATCCAGAATTTTCCTGTTCTCAGTGTAGAGCTGCTGCACTCCAGCCTTAAAAATTAGAACAGAGTTAATTCACTGCAGAAATGACGCATGGAAATACATTAGGTCTTAGTGTGTTGCTGTAGGCAAGAATTTTGATCAAGACAATTTTTGTATGAACCCAAATGTAAAAATAAAATCATTATATAATTACCTCATTATTTACATTATTATTCTCATTTCTATTATTCTCATTTCCCCTGACACCATAAATTCACTAGAATTTACTAGCTGATGTTCAAGTGAAATGTCCTTTTAGGAAAATGATATCACTCACCGGGGAGAGTGAGCGAATGCCGTCCACAGGGAGGTGGAAACCCATTCCTAAAGACTTCACCACCACTGTGATATTCTGCAGATTCTCTCTGAATAATTGGAAACAGTTACATTTCAAGGCAGAACACAGCAATGTCATAAAGCTTTTACAAACCTTTCACTCAGTCATCACGGTGGAAGCTTTTTGGCAGGGTCTGAATATTTGTGCTGCACATATGGCTTGAAAAAGGCACATTTTGACAGCACATATAGTACATGTCACATGGGAAGCAGCTATTTAAGCAGAAAAGGGAAAAATAATTCCTCTTTATATTACATAAAACATTTTCAAAGCTATTAGTAATGCTCTACATAAGAGAATTATACTAATGCATGCATCCAAAGGCATAAATAACTTACTCTGAACAAAGAGAGATTTTTGATTATAAGAATAAAGAAAGACAAAGCAGCTTGCAACCAAAATTTCTCACTTTACAAAATGCATTTAATTTATTGTCAAACTCAAAATGAAATATGAACTTTACAGCCATCTCGGCTGTGTGGCTCAAACCTGACACACTTTCATTCCTTTTGGTGTACATTCTCACTTTCTCCAGACATTATTTTTTGGAGCCAGGTAATGAGTGAATTTTAAAGATTATAATTTATAATTCATGTCAGCTTTTTTTGGACATATAGGGTTTTTTTGTTTACAAATACTTTGGTTTTCCAATGCAAAAAGAAATTCCAGAATCAAAACTTTAGTTGACTTATGCATGTAACTATTGCAGAGTCTCTTTTCCTAATATCTTTTAATATTTTATAGCCTATATATATATATAGCTATACAATGTGACTTATTGTAGTTATATATTTTATATACCTTTTACTTATGTGCCTTATCTATTTAAACTGTAGAATCTGGAGCCATGTCGTCACGTCTCTATGTACGTGTAAATAGTTGACATGAAAATAAAGTTTACTTTGACTTTGACATCACAACAACTGAGCATTTACAGCAATGTTGAGACATGCAACATAATTTAACATATACAGCAAATACACCCAAATACTAAATATATATACATATATATATACATGTACTGTGTATATATTAACTTTCTTAATGAAATATTTTTTCTTAATTGTATTTGTTATTAATTTGTTATTATTTACCTTTTACCAGGGTAAAAAGGGTTTTATTTCACTATGTGGCCAAAAAAAGAATCTTCAATCGTGGACTCAATCTGAATGAACGCAGCCATGTGCAGATGAATATTGACGCAATTGGCATCAGTTTATTTGAGCTCAATTGAAATAAAATATTCCAGCACGTTATACCACATTTCTGCAAACGGTCTCCAGTGCCGGTTCTATCCCATTAGACTCCCACAGTGCGTAAAACCACTAGTACATACTCGGGTCATTTCTTTTCAGCCTGCTTCAGCGTCACGGCCAGAGTCAACAGCACTATTTGCTGATGTGGCTCAACTTTTCTTAGGTATATTTACAATTGTGGTTTTGTTCAATGATCCGACATGCATTAAAATATGTAGAAAATACCTCCAGTCACCCTCCTGCACAGAAACAATGTAATCAGGGCTTTTATCATTTTGCCTTTAGTTTTAACCAGTCTAGTTTTAATGATTGCTTCTACTGGCACATAAAAGATTTCCCAGTAAGTGAAAGACTTCAAAATTCTCTAACTGTCACATACATAGTTATAAATATAACACAGTAAAATGCAGTCTAATTCCTTCCTAAGACTGTTGCATTTCATGCAGAGGTTACATTTGGTTGTGGTGCACTGTGTGCTGTGCTGTGGCGAGTTCGCAGTGACAAGTAATCACTTATATATTGTCAAAAATACATTAAAAATACATACATACAATTTTTTTTTGGAAATAGAAACTTTTACAGTAAACCATGACTGTAAATCTACATATTATGGGATAACCATATCTGGTAAAG
This sequence comes from Distichodus sexfasciatus, assembly GCA_032718565.1. Taxonomy (NCBI): domain Eukaryota; kingdom Metazoa; phylum Chordata; class Actinopteri; order Characiformes; family Distichodontidae; genus Distichodus; species Distichodus sexfasciatus. Next base: position 461,602 of record JAVGVS010000080.1, read on the forward strand.
TGCAGTGTGCCTTTGTTGTGTGATGGACATAAGCACACAAGTCATACACAGAAGGTATCTAACAGACTGAAGGGTTCTGAGGCTTGTAGAGATTCATGTGACCCCTGCATTTGACCCATCTGTGAAGAAGCAGTGGGCAGCTGACATGGGCAGGACCCGGCAGGACGGTACCTTGCTCATGAGTACCTCAGTGGTACCTTTACCGGTCTTTCATTCGAACAGGCGAATCATGGGGCAAACGCCCCTAACAGCTACACCATGAACTGCCCTTTGTGTGTGTGTGTGTGTGTGTGTGTTTGTGTTTGTTTTACCTCTCCAGAACCTGCTGAATGGTCTTCAGATGGTCCAGACTAAGCCACTGCACCCCGCCAGCTACCAACACTGTCTGATGGGAGTTTTGCAGAGGTCGTGACCTGGCCAAATCAACAAGAGGTGAAAGTTCAATGCCACATCTGCTGGACACAATCATCAATCCAGAGCTATACTAATGAACCATAATGCAAAAGGAAGTGTGTGCACTACACCGACATGCACACACACACACACACACACACATCAAGCACCGGACCGGAAACTACAGGCACAAGGTGCAGACCTGAGCAGGCACCAATACACAAACTCCACAGAGAAAGACCCCACGGCCAAGCTGGGGATTGCAACGCCACTAACCGCTGTTGCACTGATCAGACCTTATACATGTTGCAACATCTATTTATATTGAACAGGAATTCTATTTTTATATTAAAGGAGAAGATTTTAATTCATGGAGCATGTGCAATGCATGTGACAAATAAAGAATCCTCAATCTTAACCACCACCGCATGCTTCTTAAATTAAAATTAGGGATGCACCGAAAATTCGGCAACCAAAAATTTTCGGCCGAAAATGGCTTGACTTGAGTTTAATGCACTTTGTGTTTTATAAGAGAAGATATTTAATTTTAGAATATTTCACAAGTCAGTTATAGCTCTGTAGTCTATTCAGGAGTGGGGTCGAGTCAAACATTTTCTTTAGAATTCAATTTTATTTGATATTGTGCATTGTTGGAATGTTAGCATTCAGCTCTAAATATATATTTTCATAGTTTAGTAATTAATTAATTCTTTGAAGCATGCCTCAACGTTAGTGAGGTAAGTACACACAGTCCCAGCCAATTCAATTTGTTCAGATACAGTCAGTTAGAAAAAGCAATCAGTGATATGTACAGCAATGTTCAATGTTCAATAGTTGTGCAAATATTTAGCAGCAGTCAAGAGAAGAGGATTACAATTTTAATCGGCCGGCATTAAATGTGTGCCAGACCAGCAGCAGTTTGAAGTGACAATACTGTACCGTCTGTGAACATAGACATTATTCATAACATTATTCATGAATATCAATGTTATCATTTTGGATCAATGTTATGAGCTCGATTGAATCAATGCAAGCTCGTATCAATGCAGATCTATGCATTATGACACCCGTATTACACACAGAGACAGAGATTATTGTATGTTCAGCACAACCACGCAACCACACACACACACACACACACACACCTCTCTATCAGCTGTTGCAATGCCCTCCTAAAGGTGGGTCTCTGCTTCTTGCTCAGCCAAAACTGTGGGTAGTACGAGTAGCTGATGAGGGTTCTGCCTTGGTTCACATTGTGGTAGATGATGGTGTCATGGGCCTTGTCCCAATCCTCCAGCGTTGTGTTGACTCGCTCCATCAGGTAGTACATCATCCCCCGGTTGGTGGAGTCGCCGAGGAAGAGGACCTGAAGGAGAACGGGAGTGAGGCACTCATCAAATCTCAAATTAGGGTTTATGCTCACCTTCATGTTTCTACTCATAAATATAATTAAGTCAACAACACAACCTAGAAGGACAAACCTATGCTGCAGTTTGGATGATCGGGTTGGTTATAACCTCCAATTCCCCGCAGCTGATTCAAAAGAAAGAAAGAAAGAAAGGAAGGAAGAAGAAGGACAGAAGCAATAAAGGAAGGAAGGAAGGACAGAAGGAAAAAATTAAGCAAAGAAGGACAGAAGGAAGGAAGGAAAAAGAAATAATCTACTCCCTCGTTGATTCCCATTGACAGAAAGAAAGAAAGAAAGAAAGAAAGAAAGAAAGAAAGAAAGAAATGACAGGAGGAAAGGAATAAAGAAAACATATCCAGAAAAAGAAGAAATAAATAGAAAAGAAAGGTAAAAGAAAAGAAAGAAAAAAGAAAGACAGAAAAGAAAGAAAGATGCAATGAAGGAAGAAGGGCAGGACAAAGAAAGAATCAAGTCCGCTCTGATTCCCATAGAAAGAAAGAAAAATAAAAGAAGAAATTATAGGAGCGAGGGAAGGAAGATAAAGAAGGAAGGAGAGAGACAGAGAATAAAGAAAGACAGACGGATAGGTCCCTGGTTCCGAAGTAAGTGGCACTGAGAGACAGAGGCACACATGGTGATGAGGGTGATGGACACAGAAGAATGTGCAAGTAGAGCATACGCCAAAAAATCCAGGCTTAGAGTGCACCGGTCACACACACACACACACACACACACACACAATCACCATGACTTCAGAGACAAACAGTACAGATCGCACTGTGAGAGTCAAACAAACGCAGCACACTCCAGCATGCCGCCCTGAATGCAGGGAAGAGGGATGAATGAGAGGGAAAAAGAGCAGGCAGGAGCCGATAAACAAGCGCAGCTTTGTACCATGGGTTCAGCCAGTAGAGATCACAGGCTCCCGCCGGCAGTTCACAAGGATTTGATAAGCTGGAAACCAAAAGTGAGTGAGTGTGTGTGTGTGTGTGTGTTTCAGGACAGGCTATGCTGGCAGAAGGAAAAGGCTGCCTAAATCATAAGTATGTGTGTTTTCGGGCAGCAGGGATAAGTTGGCACAGGAAATGCCAGACTAAACCCTGAGTTAAGAGCCTTGATCTTTATTCATAATGTGCATTAGAGGGAATATGAGCTCATTTTAGTGACACTCGGGTCAGCATTCATAAACCGCCATGGATATGCGGCAAATATTATGATCTCAAAAACAGGCACAAATTCTGAGCAGGCCATCAGCTAACAAAGCAGGTCCATTCACACCACAAATACAGCTCAAAATCAACAGAATCTCACCAAAATACGCCAAGTCACGCCTAAATAAGAAAGCAAAACTGTTTCCACTAAACCACACCATGCACGGAGTGTTACAACTTGCTATGAAGCTTGTGGAAGTTATTTTAAATCAGTTCAGTCATGCAAAACTTATGGATGGATGGATGGATAGATCCAGAGAAAGAAAGAAAGAAAGAAAGAAAGAAAGAAAAAAGAAAGAAAGAAGGAAAAAGGGTATAGATAGATAGATAGATAGATAGATAGATAGATAGATAGATAGATAGATAGATAGATAGATAAAATGAAAGAAGGAACCAATAAAGGAAGAAATAAATAAAAAAAGTATACAAACAATAAAGAACAAAGGAAAAAGAAAGAAAGCAAGCAAGAAAGAAAGAAGCAATGAAGGAAGGAACAAACAAAGAAAAAGAAGGAAAAAGGATAGATAGATAGATAGATAGATAGATAGATAGATAGATAGATAGATAGATAGATAGATAGATAGATAGATAGATAGATAGATGGATGGATGGATGGATGGATGGATGGATGGAGAAGGGAGAGTGTGATAAACCGGCAAATTGTTTACACAAGTGTGTGTGTGTGTGTGTAATGAGCTCCACTAGTGAGGAAAACAAAAAAATTCAGATGATCAAGTCTTTTCAAAAGAAACAATGCATTTATTCAAAAGTTGCAAGTTTTATTTGAGAAACTAGAAGCGGTCAGTGATTTGCGTTTGGTTGAGGTGAAGGTCAGGGTCTAGCTGTAGTGTTGGAAATACCTTATAGAAATATGACTCTGTGTGTGTGTGTGTGTGTGTGTGTGCTTGATCACAGATGATCTTGTGACCACTTAATCAGGATGTGAGCTCTGCTTAGTGTGTGAGTGCTTGTGTAAGGTTGGTTAAGTGTGTGTGTGTGTAGGTAGAGAAACCGGCTGCAGTATTTTGGCTCTGAGAGCTGCTCCCCTGCTGCTTTTAATGTGATAATTTATGAGGACTCTTATAAAACACGAATACGGAATGAGTTTTTCCTCACTGGCATCCAGGCGCTCTGCGGAGACTTGTTAAACAATAACAAACTAAACTACCTAGGACATCAGAGAGAGAGAGAGAGAGGGAGACGTCTTCCTTCAATACTCAACTTTTCTTTCCTCCACCCTATTTGTACCGCTGCCCTGCCCCTCCCTCTGCCCTGCTCTTTTTCATGTCCATTTCCTCAATCCTTTATTCCTCTCTTCCCTAAACATCTGTAGTCCATGTAGACCATTATAGTTGAGAGAGCTGTCTGGTGTCCAGAAGAGTTCTGAATCACACTCCTCTTTTTACACAGGCAGCTTGATCGTCTGCTTTTAAACTCGACTGATCCAGCTGTGTGCTGGACTGCTCATCTTGGAGACCAGGCAGTTTTCCTGGTTGCCTGCATTTTACACTGCAAACACAACTTGCTTTGCTCTGGCTGTGACCGTCCACGGTGGAATAATCTCTCATCAACCCTAACTTTTTCCAAATATAAATGATACAGCTCATGTTCTTGATCAACGCTGGTAAAACTCATGCTGGATTTTGGGGGGTGCACGATTCAGAAAATCTCACGATTCAATTCGATTCTGATTCATGTGCTCACGATTCGATTTAAAATAGTTTCACGGTTCATAAGCGATTCAACATTCAATACATAGATGAATTTGTTTCCAGATTGCTGTTTTGAGTTGCTTTTTACTGTGGCAGAAAATCACACTGAATCAAATATAGTTAACTAAATGTAATGCATATGTACGCATACTGACTGCGTTTCCTTACATTAGTTGAAAAATATGAATCGATTTTTTGTAATGCGTGAATTGATTTTGATTCAACAGAGAAAGAATTGTGATTCAATTCGATTTGCACACCCCTACTGCATTCAATAGCAAGTGAGAACTCAAGAAAGAAAACAAAGAAAATGTGCCATGATGTCGGAATGTCTACTTGGCCATGCGCATGGCGAATTATGACATGAGTGGTGGGACACATGCTGGATGCTATGGGGAAGATAGACTCCTTCATCTTCATATCAGAAACATAGCATTTTAAAGACTCTCATATTCCTAATTACATGAAAAGTCTCCGTGGAGCAGTCACTCAGAAGCACCACAGTGGATGTTGTTGGGGTTTGAACCTGGGATTTGAACCCTCAGCCTTTTGGTCACCTACACAGGTCTCAGGTCTTAGACTGCTGTCGTAGTTTATGATAACTCTCTGTCTGACCTGATCATTTTTGTTTGATATACTGTATAGTTTATTTGCCAATCATTTTCTTTCATTTTACTTCTATTTAAATTGTTGTATGTCAGAAATAAAGAATCTTGAATATTGTACTGTTTTCACATGGAAAAATTAAATTAAATCACATACGGATGCATTGATCAGATTGCACAACCCCACATGATCTAACAGTCTGACAGAATGCATACAATGCAGCTTAGTGTCTTCCTTACCTTCCTGTCCATCATGCATTGCTGGAGCTGGTGCTGCTCTAACACAGGGTGGTAACAGCTGTCGGGACGCCAATCAACCTCCCTCCAATCACACGTTCTGTTGTCTGAACAGCTTAAGCAGGGCACCACCCACCGGCCTGCAAATAGACAGTAAGCAACCAGGTTCATTCACCACATAAGAAAATAAGTGTCCTGGATATCCAATAGGCAATACATTTTTATCAGACAAAATATATTAATCAAAATACAACAAACATACATTGGCTAATAAATTGAGCACATTATATGCGCTCATCACCCACACACCAACATATCAACATATTCCAAATTTTCTAAATGTACAAATAATTGCTGCTTTGGTAGTGCCTATTTTTGCAAATACCTTTATATTTCAAAAGACATGTTTATTATAGGTATTTTCAAACCCATTTTAATGTCCTCATTTCACAATTGTGTTGCATTTTGAGTATTTTCCAAAGATGATATTTCAAGTAATTATAAAACAATTATCACTAAATATGTATGTCAATGCTTTGGCTTGATCTAATCTAATTGCTTGATAAAATGAATAACAATATAATTGATTTAAACATATTTTGGTAATGTCATGGCTGTGTGTTGTGTACCCAGACTTAAAACATTTTATTTATTTCAACAACATACATTGCTATACATTGCAATAAATTTCATCTCTGTATGAGGAGCCCTCTTTGTCTCCTAAATCCTGTGTCCTGCTGTGACTTTCCGCTCTCGGTTTTGGTTCTGATTGGTTTCCAGAACAGTCCTGGATTAGTCGTTTATTTCAGTGTAAATTATCATGCAAAACAGTGTTGACTCGTGTCATTGGAGTCTAGTTTTAATAAGCTGTGAGACAGGTGATCTAGAATAAAATATTAATCGCTATTCATCAGGATCATGTTTTCAACTGGAAGAGCTGTATTAATCATCTCCACTGGAAAACAACAGGGACATTTTGGAGACACACACACACACACACACACAGATACACACACACACACACCCACCCCATCATAACTCTTCGTCTTGTGCACTAGCCTAAAGTCTCCCTTTGGGCTCTCTGCTCTACTGAGTTGTACATTTCATTTTTACAGTCACAACAGATTCCCAATGTCTGCTCTTACACTCTCACAGCAGTCATTTAAAATCATATATGCACACACACACACACACATACACACATACAAATATATATAATTCCACAGCTAATTCTAATCCTAGCCCTAACCTTAACCTCAGTAACCAAATGAACCTCTTTTACCTCTTTTAGTTTCTCAAATAAAACATGTACAGTTTCTATAAAGTCATTTCTCCTTATGGGGACCTCTCAAATGTCCCCACAAAGCCACAAAAAACGAATAAAAGTGATTTTAGGGGACAAAAAGGCCCAAAAAGGTCCCCACAACGCATAAAAACATGGTACACGGACACACACGGGTGCAAAATCCTAAGCCAAATGCACACTCTTTATTTCATTTTCACACTAAAGCTGTGGCTTTTCTATAAAATAAATTTTATTCTTATATATATTTATATATTGTCAAAGAGGAAGTGCATTTGAAGTGCATAATATTAGTAGTTTGAGGAGCTGATGTAATCGTTCCTGGATACTTTGATTTTGAGTCCCAGGCTGGACTTAATATACCATCAAAAAAGTCATTATAAACTATTAGCAAGGAACATGTCCACTTTCACCCCATGTAAAGTGGTATAAAAGTTTTCACTCTGCAAGAACACTCTATCCTGAAGGTCAAAATCATACATCATTATGCAAAGAGGAAAACAAGGAGATTGCGTAACCACAAAACTATTCCGAGCACCTGCTCTGTCCTGATGTGAGTTATAACCAGAAGCATAGCTAAGCGAGAAGCCTGTATATCAAGTGGGTGTTTCCAGGGGGGTGTGTTGATCTAAGTGCAGTGTGCTGGTGAAAATAGAGTTTCTTACAGGAGTGGACCAAGTACACAACTCCACTTCTCCAGTCCAAAGTACAAATACTTCTTGCAAAATATTACTTCAAGACAAGTGAAAGCTGTGCAGTTACAGTACTGAGTAAAAAAATATAAAGATGCTCCCCAAGTTACAATGGTTGGAAAATTTGAAAAACATTTAAAGTTTCACGCAGTTGGCAAATGTAGCAGTGTATGCAGTATGATTCGTTGGGATGCTGCTGGGATGAATTCCTCACTCTCGCCAGCAGTTGAGTTGAGTTCAGCTGTGTCATTGGTAACCTTTCTGTTATGGTCGTTTCTCAAGAACACCAATGATGTTCCTGGTCAATTTGACCCAGGGCATGTTTAAATATGCAAAAGTGTCAGAAACCAAAAAATCCCAATAAACATTATTTATATCTCATTATTAACTCTATTATCTATTCCATCAATATTTGGTGTAATGGTATAATTTACCTCTCACAGATCATGGGTTAATGAGGAGAATTCACTCGTTTTCATTTTAAAAATGCATTTTAAAACATTTTTAATGTACATTGAAAAACCTACACATAAAACACAATAGTTTTACATAATATTGATTATTTTAAATTCAAATTGACCCGAACAGTATTTATGTAATATAAACATGCGTTTCACATATGTGACCCGATCTGCCGTAATGAGTCAGAAGTCGGGCCGATTATGTTGAAAAGCATCACAAATTTTTTTCTTTTTTGGAGACCAGATTAATTTTGAAGACCTTTTCTTTCATATAAGACCAAAAAAGAAAAATCAATATTTTTTTTGTTTGTCAACATAATCGGCCCGTATCTACATAAACAGAACGTTTTTCAAATGTAGTGGAGTAAAAGTCATGATTCCAAAAATATACATACTCAAGTACAGATACTTTAGAAAACATGCTTAAATTTTTATAGTACTTATATTTTTTTAGTTTCATCAACTCACCAGGTGCATCTCCAGAAGCACACGGCCCTGCTGAAGCCTGCAGCTCGCCAGAAGATTTAAGCCCGGGAACAGGTTCCAGACCACAGGGCTGGTCAGGTCTCACCACCAAGCCACAGTCCTGGCAAAAATGAAAGAAATGAGAATAAATGTAGATAAACAAGAGAGAAAGAAACATACTTGAGTGAGATGACTGATTGAGTTTTTATTTTATTGTATGATGTGCGGGCGGCACGGTGGCACAGTGGTTAGCGCCGCTGCCTCACAGCGAGAAGCTCCTGTGTTCAATCCTCGGGTCGGCCGTAGGGCCTTTCTGTGAGGAATTTGCATGTTCTCCCCGTGCTCACGTGGGTTTCCACCAGGTGCTCCGGTTTCCTCCCACGGTCCAAAATTATGCACTATAGGTTAACTGGCGACTCTAAATTGGCCCCTTAAGGCGCGAGTGTGTGTGCCCTGCGGTGTGTTGGCGCCTGCCCAGAGTTGGTCCTCACCTTGCACTCGTAGTTTCCGGGATAGGCTCCCCCCGTGACCCCAGTTGGGATTAAGCGGCTTGGATAATGAATGAATGAATGAATGAATGAATGTATGACGTGCTCTTGCCACTTTCAGCAGCTAGAGCAATAAAACGTAAATCCCTGATATATCTTGGAGTTTATTTGTCCCACTTCCCTCTCTCACTCCTCTCTCACGAGGATGCCTCATTCGCCTGCATGGCATATCAGCTGGTAGTGTAACGGTTAAGGAGTTGGCCACATGACCAGAGGGTCACCGGTTCTAGTCCTGGACCAGTAAAGGTACCAATGAGATACCAACTGTCCTCATGCACCGCTTCCCGGGTGCTGCCAAAGTAGCTGTTCACTGCTCTTTCACGGATGGGTCAAATGCAGAGGTCACATTTCGTTGTGGTGGACTGTGTGCTGTGCTGTGGTGTGTTCACAATGACAAATAATCACTCACTTTCACTCAAAACAATAAGGGTGTAACGATACAGCGATACAGATATCAGATATCATACATCCTGTAATGTCTCTTGTCAAGCGGGCTAGGAGGTGTCGGGAAACCCCGTTTCCAAAAGTGTTTCTACAAATCTGTAATATGGTAATTCACTTGGACATTTATTTAACAGACAAAAGGATAAAGTCATTAACAATTTTAGAATCAGATGCCTGCAAAACACTCCCAAAAAGTTGGGACAAAATCCTATCAATTATTTTGTGACAAAACTTGCGATTTCCATCCCAACAACCCCTTCACCCAACGCTGCCGCCGCCGCCACCGCTGCCGTCTCCCACCCCAGGGGGTCAGAGGTCAAACATACGTAACCGTGCAGAGGGCAGGCAAAATGGACCTTCTTGGGCACGGGGCAGACGCCGTCAGGTCTGGCGCGACTACAGAGAGCCTCCGTCTCCGCCCCGTTTCTTCGCCGAGCCTTTTCTACAGAGGGCTTCGCGCTGCCGCATCACATTCCTCGCCCCAACGCCGCGGCTCTCGACAAAGTGCCACAAGATAACTTAACAGGGATTTTCTTGTTCGTACCTGCGCATGGTGTATCCGTGCAAACACGGCCCGGCTTTTTGATTCTGCACGGGGCCGCATAAATCAGCAGAATCGCTCAAAAACCCGGCCGTCTTTCTTCTGCCGCTCTTGCGCTGAAACCTCGTGCCAGGGCGCCAAAGAAAAACGTTTGTAATTACGGCACGTTTAGAGGGGGACTGTTTCTACTTCTTTGCTTTCACTTCTCTTTCTCTGCATCGCCTAATTTCTTGGAGTTTCTCAGCGAGAAAATGATTTGATCAATTAGTTTTTTTCAGATACCTCATTCCTTTATTGGCAACACTACATCACTATTTATAAAAGAAATAGTTACAGTAAAAAGTCACTGCATTTTAAAAGTAGCTTCACACTGACCAGTCCCTGCAGAATTTCGTGGGTCTTTTTTGAGATTATTGCAGCCTAAAAGGCCTATTTTTGTGGCATCTTTTTAAAAAAATTGCGATGAAAGTTGTGGCGTTTTTAGCCATTTTGTTGCAATTATATTGTGGGAGCAAGACAAAGTAACAAGGAAGTGAGTCCGCTGACGTATGGCTCAACGTTTTGTGGGAAAAGATAATGATTGGTCAAAAATTGTGGAAAAGTTGCGGTAATTGGTCAAAATCGAAAGATTGGGAGGAATTTGGGGGATTGGCTGAATTTGCGTTAATAGTTGCGATCGCAACATCGTGAAAATCCTGGAGGGTCTGACTGATACACTACTGGAAAATTAGTAATTTTAGCTGAGCTATTTCTTTTAAATCATTTACCAGTTACCTTCGATCATTCAAGTTTATGAAAATGCATCTGAAATGAGTACAAGTAACTCAGTGACAAGTACTAAAGGAGCTGTAAGGAGATTTCTGGTAATTATTCATAAAATGAACCTCATATGTCACCAGAGATTAAGGAATCATGTTCATTTGAAATACTGACCTCACTGACAAAATTAATACAGCCAGAATATTCACATTTATAAATTTATAAATGTAACTTACAGTGTTTATGTTTTGGTATTGTGTTTTGACCTGTAACTCCACCCACCGCTATCGGCCAATCATGAGGTCAGTAGCATTTCAGCATCCAGGTTGCCAGTTCCCACTGATCTGCAGCTACAAGCATTCTGGATTACAAATGTCTGACGTTACTAAAACTAAAAGGCCTCACTATGACTCTCAAAAACGTCTTGACCACAGCAGAAAGGAAACGAGGATCAGCACAGGAGATGCGTTTGAAAGATGGAGACGACTGAAAGCGGAAAAGAAATTGAAGACAGACGCTGAAGTGGCTAATTTTCTACTGGACAGGTAAGATGCGGTCAAAGTTGGCTAACTTGTATCACCACTGGACGTAGAGATGAATATTTCAAATATTTTCAACAGCTGAATAACGTTATTCATGTTGCATCATAGATTGTAGCCCATGTGCAGGTGGGTCATGGAACTGACTGTGAGAAACAAAAACGTTGACTTGTGTTGTGATGTCTAACATCAGCATCGTGTTACGCTGAGACAGTGTGGTAACAGTGCTAACATTAGCGCGCTAATTACGGCAATACCAAACGTAACACTAGACACTACATTGGCCAAATATGAGGATCTGCCAACCTATCTGGCAACCTCGAGTCTGGGGGAGGAGGGGGAGGGGAAACAACGCGCTACAGTATTTTAAATTTGACTGCAGCAACAGTTTTGGCCACAAACCTGGCTACGAATTAAATACTTTGAATGAAAGTATTTTGGACTCACATTTATAATTGTTTTACTTGTATTACATCACGTTTGCTTAAAATGATGGATTATGAGTCCAGGTTTTACAGTGCAAGAATGAGCTCTATTTAAAGAAAAACACACACATACTAATGTTTTCACTGCAGAAAATGGTTAAAGAAAGCTGCATTGTGGCCCAGTGAATAAGAGTGTGTTTCAGGTGCTTTACAAGTATGTGAACAGTTTCTTTGGAGTAGAAGCACTCAAGTCGGATACAGTGATGGCGGTTTAAAAGAAGCGGCTGTGTAATCTCCAGTGATCAAAGCAGTCCGTTAACCAGCGCCGATAGAGCCGTACGGATTATTCCCCAGCACCCGAAATCCTACATTAGATCATACACTCTTCGGCCACAGAGGCCACCGCTTTCCTCCGAGGCACCTGGCCAAACAAAGTCCCTCGTCACCCCTCAACCACCCTCCAACCCGGCTTTATCCCTTTAAAAGAATGCCACGAGATCTCTGAGACAAAAGAGCGGCTCTCACGAGCTGTGTTCCAATAAGCCAAAGAAAGAGAACGAGGACGCTCTCCACCTGCGGATGAAAGAGATGTAAACGCACATGCAGGAGATTAGAGGGCTGCTTCTCCCAAAGCTGACAAGTGAAAAGAAGCAAAAGATTGTTCAAAACAAAATAGAATTTGCAGAAGCTGAATACTTTCGAAAGTTACAGAGCCCTTAACGTCCCAAAAAGAGATTCTGTAAAATCTAAAGCCTGTTTGTTTGTCTTATGGGAACAAGTTATCATCTTAGTGCATAAGATATTTTGTTAATTTTCTAGTTTAGCCCAAGTGACAGTAATGTTCAACATTTTAATTTTTTTTGACTAAATGAAACATGCAAATTTTCATGGCTAAACAGTGGATAGTGGAATGTGAGTGATTTTTGTCATTGTGAACACTAGGGATGCACAGATCCAACTTTTTCAGTTCTGATACCGATTCCAATTTTTTGTGGGTATCGGCGGATCTTGAGTACTGATCAGATACCAGTATTTAACCTTTACAGCTTTTACTGGCAGAGTTTTTATTATGCAAAGTTATTCTATGGCTTAGTACTATGAAGAAAACACTTCTTTATCCATTTGGAATCCATTTGGATATAGAATAAAATTATTTAATAACAAATAACGCATCTATATTTGTTTTTTACTCTGTAACATTTTACAACGTAAAAATATTTTCTGATTAATTAAAAATGAAGAAATACTGAAGTTTTTGGAAATGTTTAAGTGAATTTGGACTCATTTTGGCCTACAACTCACTTTGGACTCATTTCTTGGAGAGAACATTTTTGACATGATGGCGTTGCACACGCGACGAATGCACATCTCGGAATAAACACTAAAAACATAAAGTAAGCGGCTGTATTGTGAGTAGAGCGCTGGTTGTTTATGTTATTCATCAGCAAAAAAACAAGTTTTGTCTGTAATAAAGGAGAAGATTTGACTGAACTGCAACGCTTTAGTGAATGTTGGACTTCTCTGTGAGAGACGGGCGCTATAAAAACACAGCGAGGAACACAGAGATTACGAGTGGGAGCTGGTGTTGTTAAGGAAATTAAACAGTATATTCGTGTGATTTGCTTTTGGGGTTGTACGGTGTTGCGTTGCTTGTTCTGCTCATTCTCACGTTAATATGTAGGAATTAGCGCGAATGTCAAACAATAAACCAGCTTTACCGCAGTAACTGCAATGCACACATACACAAACGTAGATAAACCTACAATTAACATATTGGCTCCAGAGATAAGCTCCATGCCACCGATACCCGATCCAGCCATTTGAGCCATTATTGGACTGGTGCATCCCTAGTGAACACACCACAGCATAGCACACAGTGCGCCCCATGAAATGTGACCTCTGCATCTGACCCATCATGAAGGAGCAGTGGGCAGCTAACAAGGGCAGCTGTCAAACAATATAGTGATACGATAGTGAGAAAAGCAAGCAAGACAACACATCATAACCCTAAAAGTATAGTTAATCACGCCATTATACTGTTTGATGTGTTTGTTTCATCATGAATAAGGAGGCAATAGCGAGTATTGAACAAATGTTGGATATTAAACCCAACTTTGCCACATTATCAAGTTTTATTTCTAACCTTTGAACATCCTACAATGAAATAGTAAGACATAGACTCATTTCCTATGCCTTCTGAAGAACAACTTGCTTCCATGAGATAAATATCTAGTGCACAAAAAAGGTTAAAAAAATCACCTTAAGGCACTTTGGAGTTCCTCCGAAACGAGGTAACACAGATGTGGTGAGAAACATAATTACGGAGAAAAACAGAAAAGGAGCTTCATGCAAGAGTCAAATATGTGCCCAGACGCCAAAAGACAACACAGAAGAAAAGTTATGACAGTCTTTTCTGAAGAGAAAAAAAATCTTTCAAGGAAAAACAGTCCTACAAATAACTGTACGTTTTCAAGATAAAACAATAAATGGAGCAAATAATCTTCGGGGGAACTTCTGGCCAAATACATTTCAAGTCTCTTTTGGCTTCTCCTGTGGTGACTGACTGATTTCATCAGCTGTGCGAAGTGGAGAAAGTGCTGTCGGGTATTTGTTGAGATCTGAATGTGATTATGCTGACAGAAATTGAATTATAGGATTGGGGAAGCCTCCAACTTCCTGCATGGCCAAACAACACGGTCCGGACAAGACAAAACCACATGGATGTGCACTCACACACTAATCGCAAACCACGATTCCCGATCGGATCAGTTCTTTATGGATCAGCTGAATGTTTAACTTAATTAATAAGCATATGGACTAATCTGAAGCCTGATTGGAGCAGGTGCGTGGTTACTCATATCCAGTTTTTGTTGTGACAAAGTGAAGTGGCCTCTCAAGAAGAATTCCACGTAATCCTATGGAAATAGGATTATATACCGTGGAAGGCTGTAAGCATATAGACTGGTGGGCTTTATGTCTAATCGCAGACTCTATAGAGTTCAGATCCTCCACTTTGTGAAAGAGAAGCCGGTGAAAGATGGCTGCTATTTACAACGTTTCAGCATTCTTTGCTGAGGGGGAAGAGCAGAAGGAAAGCCAAAAGAGATACGGTTTCCCAGTAAGAGGCGGTTTAACTTGGCTGGAAAAGAGAGGACGCTGTCCACATTTAAACCCTGGAAAAATGAAGGGAGAAGAAGTTCCTAATGGGGGTTGACAGAATGTTAAATCGTGTTAAAAATGGGAGTGGAAAATGGAAAGACCTGAAACTGATCTGGTAGAACAGAACTTCAGAGAATAAAGGATTCATCAGATAGAAACACAGCTGTGGGTGACTGTGGGCATCATTCCTCTTATTTGTCTCTTATTTTGGGGACACAATGCTCTCTTACTCTTACATAATACTCTCTTATTTGACACAGACATACAGTACCATCAGCCTATGACCCCTAACCCTAAACCCGAACTAGTTTTCATAAATTCATTTGAATATTAAAGGACTTCTTAGCAAAAACCAAACGGGGACATCATTTTGGTCTGTCTACAGGTCTAAGTACAATCTACAGGTGTAAGAGTCTACAACTTGTTCCCAAATAAAGTTTAGGCCAAAAACACACACATACTGTACACACACAAGATAAGCTTTTGTTTTATGCAGGGAGGTTTACTACATGTGATGTTTTTAGTTTGTAAAAGCTGGGAGCTGGATCATCATCATCATCATCATTATAATCTTCATCATCATCATCATCATCATCATCATCATCGTCATCATCATCATCATCATCATCATCATCATCATTACCATCACCACCACCATCATCATTATTACCATAATCTTCATCATCATCATCATCATCACCACCATAATCATCATCATCATCATCATCATCATCATTACCATCACCACCACCACCACCATCATCACCATCATCATCATCATCATCATCATCATCATCATCCTCATCATCACCACCAACATCATTACTCACCATCATCATCGTCATCATCATCATCATCATCATCATCATCATCATCATCATCATCATCATCATCATCATCATCATCATCATCATAATCTTCACCATCTTCATCCTTATTATCATAATCTTCATCATCATGGTAATCATCATCATCATCATCATCATCACCATCACTACCATCATCATCACCACCACCGCAACCATAATCGTCATTTTCATCTTCATCATCATCATCATCATCATCATCATCATCACCAACATCATTACTCACATCATCATAATCATCATAATCATCACCATCATCATCATCACCATCATCTTCATCATCTTCATCATCATAATTTTCATTGCTATCATTACCATCACCATCATCATCATCATCATTATCATCATTGTCATCATTACCATCATCATAATCTTCATCACTATCATCACCATCATCATCATCACCATCATCTTCATCATCATCATATCATGCTATCATTACCATCACCATCATCATCATTCCCATCATCATCATCATCATCGTCATCGTCATTACCATCATCATAATCTTCATCACTATCATCACCATCATCATCACCATCATCTTCATCATCATCACCATCAATAGGCCAAGCTGAAGCCCGCAGTGTATTTTGGTGCAGGTGGAGTTTAGCTGCGGTTAAGCTGCAGGTTTTATTCCAGCTCCGTCCTGCACCGAGAACGCAGGAGGAATTCTACACACAGACACGCTCACTAAATATATATCAAAACACAGCGAGAGAGAGCGCGAAAGAGGATACAGACTACAAACACACTCACACCCACGCATACACACTAACCTACATACAAAGACACACACACACCCTCACACACACTTTGAGACAAACAACACACACACATACACACAAAGCTGCATCCATGCTCTCTTTTGCAATCCTCCACTTTGTGCAGCTGGACTCAATGCAGTACATTCACACATGCATATGGATGTAATCAGGTGTGTGTGTGTGTGTGTGTGTGTGGGTGTGTTGTGCAAAGGCCAAGCTACCATGTTGGGTGAGTATGAGTGAGGAGGCGCTTGTTCCAGGTTAAGTAGCGTGAGGCACCTCAGCTCTGGCCCTGGTCTCTATTAGAGGTGAGAGAGTAATCGCTAGCAACTCTACACACACACACACATACACACACACCCTCACACACACACACACACATACACACACACCCTCACACACACACACATGCATGAGTGAAAGAGATAATACAACTGGACAGATAGAATTTGGCTGGATTGATGTACAAGCACACACAAGCACATGGACACATGTACACATGCTTATTTAAGTATCACAGGGTTGTTATATGAATTTGATAATTACATTTTTCAATTCTGATCCTTAACCAGCAACAATACAAATGTAACACACACACACACACGCTCAGGGATTTTTAAAGACTATTTTTTCCTGCTAATCTGATTTTGATAAACGCTGAACATAACACAGACTCTTCCACATGTTCACAACACAAACACACACACACACACACAGTCTTGTATTACTATCTTTATGAGATCTTTCCATAGACTACCATAATAACTAAAGTATATAATTTTACACCTACACCTAACCCTAACCCTAACCTTAACCTCAGTAACCAAAAACACATCTTTTACCTCTTTTAGTTTCTCAAATAAAACAAGCACATTTTCTATAAAGTCATTTCTCCTCATGGGGACCTCTCAAATGTCCCCACAAAGCCCAAAAAAACAGATAAAAGTGATTTTAGGGGACAAAAGGTCCCCGCAATGCAATAAATACGTGTTCGCACACACGCACACACACACACACACAGGTGTCCAGGTGTAGTAGTTTCATGACTACAGGGCTGGGGCTGTGAGTTGGGGCTGTAGTTAGGGGGAACAGTGAGAGCAGGGGGGAGATGTGAGTCTCCCATGGGGGGTGGCAGGGTTAGGACGAGGTGAATGTTACACAACCACACTGACTACAGCAGGAGCAGGAGATGCACTAACGACAAAAAGCTGCTGCTGGGTTTATGATTATGAAAGAGCTGGAGCACAGTGTTAGAGAAGATGCTTTCAAACTGAAGCTTTTAAGATACAAGCTACTTTTGATTAAAAGTAGCAAATCTGTAACCAAGCTGCTGTTTTAGTAGTTAACTACACTAAAATTACAGAGTTTAACTACATCAAAGCTAACTCACTGGCATCTTGACCAAGGTAGACTCCTTCGTCTTCATGCAAAAATATCACACATTTTGCTACACATGGCAAGGAATTCTTGCTTCCACCTTGGCCAAGGTGCACTTGATCCTTAGACTCAATCTCACAGCTGCCAACAGCAAACTGTGATGTAATGAGAACAAGCACCACCAATCACAATATATATATATTTGCAATATACAAATTTGTCTACATTTCTTTTGTATCAATGTAGCGTTTTAAAAGTAGCCTTGCTACTCAGAAGCTACTGAAAAAAGTAGTTAATGTAGTAATTTAGTCATTAATTAATTTAAGCTAGCTACTCCTCAACACTGGTGTTTAATCTGCCCCCAGCGGAGCCCCATCGCTTTACTTCAGACACTAAACACATAAACTAACACTGACTATGCTGTAGCTTTGGGACACCAATTCCATTGCAACTGCAGGATGAAAGCAAACGGAGCCCAGAGGTCGCCTCGGGGTGGGGGTCAGAGTTCCCGACCCCTTATTGCATCATCAGCCTGAGGAGTCGAGTTTTAGGACAGATCAAAGCATGTTTGGTCAGATTTAGAGGCGTTTCTCCTCTTCCAGGCTGAAGCTGTGTGTTTGACAGGCCTGTCTGAGCCCATCTGAGCCGCGATGGAAACAGAGAACACTCAGGACAAAGCAGGATTACTTTAGACACTGTTAAGAGTCGGACATGCAGCAAAGCAAGGACGGGGTTAAATGTTAATTTAAGATTCTTTGTTTGACACATACACAGTTCTACAAGTACAACAAAGAGTGAAATGTGTCATGAACTGGCCATGAGACTCTGCTATAAAGTTTAAGGAATGAATTAAGAAAAAGATTTAAAAATGATAAACTATCAGAAAAATAATAGATTGTAGAGCAGAATATATACAATAAAAATGTAAGCACAATCCATAGACAGATACACAAATAGACAAATAGACAGACAGACACACAGACAGACAGACAGATAGATAGATACACACACATACAAACACACCCTCACTCTACTGATCAGCACACTGCAGTTCTGTCTCGGTGGGGGGCTGCTGCATTAAAGCGAGCATTCGTCATTCTGGAAAGTTCTAAGAAATTTTACACCCCCAAGTTTTACAAGCCTCGGGGATGCGTCTAATAGAGTTCAACCGTACCAGACTTATGGTCAAGCCATTGATGCAGAAAATGCAAAACGGCTACAACAGACATTTCAGAGGGCTGAGGTTTGCATCACGTACAGCCTTCGAGTGACGCGGCATCAATCACACCAGCCAGAATTCCACTGTAAACTCATCCGAGCTCTGAAACGGGATTGTTTTAACTCGAGCATCACGGTTTTCTCGTCCAAACACATCATTATTTTTTTGCTGTTAATGCATAAAAAAATTGAATAGAAAACAATCAGGAATTTGCCGTGTGGAGAAGCTCCACACACACCAGCAAACCGCCAGTCAGTTGGCACGACGAAGTGGGTAAAACAAGAGGAGTTATGAAGTGCAGGATGATGTCCGCTTTGGGCATATCCTTGATAGTTCATAACTTTAGAATGTAATTTTAAAGCAGAAAACTGTTTAAAATCGCGACAAATTTAACTTTCCATAAATGTAAACATGTAGCTCTTTTTCAATTTTTTTCATTTTAGAAGAATAAAAAGTTAGAAAAGAGAAATGATAAAGGCTGTTGTTTCTGCTGATTATAGTTGACACGTCTGTTAAACTAAGCTTGAATTAATCTTGAGCTCATGTTAGGAACGGACTAACTAAAACTTTAACACTAAAACTTTGTAAATGAGGCGCAGTGAGTCGTTATGAGAGACACAGAGAAAATACACTTCTTTTGGACAGGCAAATGATAAAAGCAGGACTTATGGAGTTTGACAGCACTGAGATGGAAGGATTTTCTGTGGCATTCAACTGCAATATTTTGTTCCAATTCACTGTCATCGCCATAAAAAATTATTTACCATAAAATCTATGTAAGTCTCATGTGCATTCATTTCTGAAGTGAAAAAGGGGACCTTGTGTGCCTCTACAACGCCACCAAAACATGAAGTGTTGGAAAGGAGAGCGTGTCGAAAGGCCGAATCCACATAGAACGCCTTTGTGGAGGTCCTACAGCGCTTGGGGCTGGTTTGAGGTCAGTTTGGGTGGGTGGATTACAGTGGTGGGGTGGGGTGGGGGTCTTGTTGGCTGAGGCACAGCTGTGTTGATGAGGATGACTGAGATCAGTTCTGCTTTTCCTCTCTGCGTGGATCCTGGCAACATGCCGGCCTTCCAGTGCCAAACCAGCCTCTTGTTCCATGACCTGGATAGTCCACAGATACCTTACGTGGATTGTCAGACTGAGTTCAACCGTACCAGACTTATGGTCAAGCCATTGAGGCCGAAAATGCAAAACAGCCACAACAGACACTTCAGAGGGCTGAGGTTTGCATCACGTATGGCCTTCGAGTGACACAGCATCGATCACACCAGCCAGAAAATCCACCGTAAACTTATCCGAGCTCTCAAGCGGGATTGTTTCCTCGTCCAAACACATCATTATTTTTGCTGTTTGTGAATAAAAATTGAATAGAAAACAATCAGGAATTTGGCGTGTGGAGAAGCTCCACACACACAACAAGCAAACCACCAAAACGTGACATTTGTCAAGTAAAAATAACAGGGTTTTAACTGACAGAGGTAAAAGATTTGCTTTTGCCTCATTTTATGTCCCCACAAATACCTGAACTTTCACCTTAACTGGGGCAGTTGGTAGCATAACGGTTAGGACGCTCGCCCTGAGGTTGAAAGGTTGCCGTTTCAAATCCGGAACAGGTAAAGGTAACATTGAGGTACTCATGAGCAAAGTACCGTCCCCAAGCACTGCTCCCTGAGTGATGCCCATGTCAGCTGCCCACTGCTCCTTCACAGTTGGGTCAAAAGCAGAGGTCACATTTCATTGTGGTGCAGTGTGTGCTGTGTTCACAATGACAAATAATCACTCGCTTTCACTTTCACCATCTGCCAACACACACTTGCACACATTTATATGTACTGATCTCTCTGTACAGCATCTGAATAGCTGGATAGCATCCTGTAAAGTATCAATGCAGAGTTCAACACACACACACTCTTGCACATAGTGTCTCTTCCATCTGTCTTGGTGGTGAAAAGTGAAAGAGAGTGATTATTTGTCATTAGCCAGGTTTCCATCCAAGGAGTTTTTTCGAAAAAAATATTTAGCGCTTCAAATTTTTTACAGATATAGCTGCTAATTAAATGCTATAAATGCTAATTATCGATAAAATTTTGTAAATGTCGACATAATATTTTTCCGTTTAACTTTAGTGCATAACTTCTATATCGATACTTCAGATGTGGCAAAAACTACTTTGGAAACACTTTTTGTCGGAAAAAAAGGGCTTTAACGCAAATAAATGTGTCACATGATACATTTTCATCACGTGCAATCAAAACGAGAAATATGGCGGAGCGGTTCGCATGGTCTGATGAAGAGACTCGTTATTTCCTCAGTTTAATTGAGGAAAACGACATTACCACTATTTTTGATGGAAAACGACAAAGGAATGCTACTGCTTCATTCTGCTGTCGTCTTCGGATATTTTGTACAATTCCAATTATTTGTGAAACTGAAATAACAGTAAGCTGGCAAATTTCAAAAAACTGTCTGAATAATCTCTCCATCACTTTGTTCTTTGTTTAGCGGAGGGGGGTGTCACGTAGAAAACAAAAGGTAGATAATTTGCGACATACACAAAATTATGTATGGAAACGGCTCAAGGGCAGATTTTTTTTGCGATACACCAAAACCTATGCGACAGTTCGTTATGGGGGGGGGTGATGTCATCACGCACACCATTTTATCGATAAAAAGCCAGTTGGATGGAAACAGGCTGGAGACAGCAGATTTCGCACATTTTTTTTACGCATATTCTGTTTGTCGATAACAAAACGTCGCAAAAAACTGGATGGAAACTTGGCTATTGTGAACACACCATAACACAGCACACAGTGCAACACAACCAAATGTGACCTCTGCATTTGACCCATCCGTGAAGGAGCAGTGGACAGTTGACATGGGCAGCACTCGGGGAGCAGTGCTTGGGGACGGTACCTTGCTCATGAGTACCTCAGTGGTACCTTTACCAGCCCAACCTTTACGCCACCAACTGTGATGTACTTTCACTGACTCCCATTATGACTAAATGTAAATAGTACTACAGCTACACCTAACCCTAACCTGACCTCAGTAAACAGAGTAAAACACAAAGACTGCACGACAATACTGTGTGTATATGTTACACGTCTATTTTGAGTCTTCAGCCGCATGTCAAAATCTAAATTAGATGTGACACAAACGAGTAAAAAAGTCCCACTCAGCCCCAGAGTTGGGCAACGCCGCATTAAATCATGAATCAACTGTTAGGGAGGTAGAAGGCTGTGTTCAGTGACTTCAGTATGAGCAGAGATTTGGACTGAACTTCAGGGAAAATGAAGCATGACAGGACCACAAAAGCTGAATGCCAGACACACGCTCAGCGCTAGTTTTACTAGATCCTGTATCTTATTGAGGAAGGATTAGAAACGGCACCAAAGAACATTTACAAGAACTCAAACGAGGGCACTGATTCGTTTTAAACCGGAGATATGGGCAGAGCCAGACCGCTGAACAGTTTTAATGGAAGTGCTCTCCAACAGAAGTACTCACACACACACACTCACACACACACACACACACACACGCTGAAAGTTTGGTTTTAGATGTGAAGTCTTCTACAATGTACACCACTCGTTACATTCGTGCTTGCCACAATTCAGACAGGTTTATGAGCTGTGAATTACAACAGTGAGCGTGATGATGAAAAGATATTCCCTGCACATCTCTGTTAAACACACACACACACACACACACACACAGAGAACTGTCTTTATATTTCTGTGAGGCACTTTCTTTGACTCCCATGATGACTTAATGTAAATAATAATATAGCTACACCAAACATGAACCCTAACCTCAGTAACCAAAAGCACCTTTTGTTTGTGTAATAAAAGCAGGAACTTTCATATAGAAGCATTTTCTTCTGAAGTACAGTCAAAAATGTCCTCACAATGACACGAAAATTTGACTACTCTGTTTTTCTTATCTTTTAGAGGACTATCAGGCCCTTTATAGCACACACACGCCCACATGTCACTACACTTTCTACACACAAACACTGCTAGTCAAGAAGGATGTGTATCTCAGTTTGCAAACATTGAATTTTTCTACATTTTCATGTTAATAAAGTATTTACTAAAATACACTCAAACAAATAAATATCATATCTTTAATGGCTCACTACTATCCTAAATAAAGTGAGTGAATATTTGTCATTTGTCATTGGGGCAGATGGAAGCATAGTGGTTAGAGCATTCGTACTGTGATTGGAAGGTTGCCTGTTTGAATCCCGGACTGGTAAAGGTATTGTTGAGGTACTCATGAGCAAGACACTGTCCCCAAGCTCAGGCTCTCTGGGCGCTGGCAGCCACTGTGTGCTACGCTGTGGTGTGCTCACAATGACAATTTTTCCTTTACTTTCACCATTCTCCTTTATTGTTTACGTTTACGGCATTTAGCAGACGCTCTTTTCAAGAGCAACATCCATTTTTCCTAGTTTCAGGAACCTGTCTTGCTCAGGGACCCAATGGTGGTAGTGCCAGAGGTACCTACTTGGTCCAGAGGTGAGTGTCCTAACCATTAGGCCACCAATGCCTATTGTGCACACACTGCAGCACAGCACACAACAACAACATGTGACCTCAGCAGTAGTGGGACGCCTTTTTTGGCAGGGAGCAGTGCTTGTGGACGGTACATTGCTCATGAGACCTATAGTAGCACCTTTACCAGTCTGAGATTTAAACCTGCAACATTCCAATCATGGGGCCAACTCTGTAACTGCTACGCTGGCAACTAACCCAAACATAGCCACATAATACAACGAGGCATTTCTGCAAGAAAATGCAAACGGATTGTGATGTTTCTTGCAGCAAGAGGACTAGGCTTGGAGTTATCACATAAGTAATGACACATAATGACACATATCACATAGAGTAATGACACATAATGACACAATCACATAACAAATACATTGAGCAACAGTTAGTCATTGAACACAAAGGGGTTTCTCACAAATAACGAAGAAATAAAGGAAAAAGGAAAAATGGACAGAACTGACGAACGAGTGCACATAGCAAAAATGTGTATGGAAGCACCGCTTATAGCGCAGCATGTTTTATAGTTGTTTTATGAGTTTTAGGAGCATATTGATGAAGAAGAGTAGCGGCACCAGTATGGGTGGATAACGGTAATAATGACGCAAAAATAACACATTTTTACTGGCGGAACAACAGACAGAACTCGCGAACAAGTGCACATATCGATAACGTTACTGAGAGCAATATACACCACCATAGCCCAAGCTTTTTAGAGATGAAAAACAGCAACAGCAGCAAAAGGTAGCAGCAATTCAAACATGGGTGATACCCAAATAATGACCCAAATAACAGGAAAAATGGACAGAACTCGCAAACGAGTGCATGTCGCAAAAACTTGCATGAAAGCACACTACACTACTATAGCCCTCACGTTTTAGAGTTGAAACAGCGTTTCTAGCGCAAAACTGTAGCGGGCGCCATAAACATGCGTGGGATGCAGAAATAATGACGGACTAGCACATTTTTATTGAGGAAAGATGGACAGAAATAAGTGCATGTAGCAAAAACTTGCATGAAAGTTAACACTACACTACTACACTGCAAAATGGCTTTTTAAAAAATAAGAAAAAAATTTACTATTTTGGGAAAAAAAATAATTTATTCTACAAAAATTATTCGCCAGTGCAGCAAGAAATTGCACTTGCTAAGATTTCTTAAAACAAGAAAAATATCAAAGACTAAGCATACACAACTTAAAACAAGCAGAATATACTAGTTTTTTTTCTCCAGTTCTCTTGAAACAAGTAAAAATATGCTTACATTCTACCTGTTAACACAACTCCTTTACCAATGTAGGTTGTTTTAAGAAAAAACTACTCAAAATTAGTTGTATTACCTAGGTAGGATAACTCAAGAACAATTTTCTTGAAACAAGTCAACAATCTAAACAATATTCAGTCTTACCAAGAAAAATAAATCCAAAAATTGTGTAACAAGATTAAAATGCTGAATTCAAGCCGATTACACTTAGAAATAGATTTTTTATTTTGCAGTGTATAACCAAGACTGCAAAATGAGGTCTTAACAGGTTTCAGAAAATCTTAAAAAGAAAAAATAGATCTTGTTTATTTTAAGAATAACTGACTTGACTAGACTTGTATGTGAAGATAAACAATCTAATTTTGAGAAACGTTGGCTACAACTATCTTATTAAGAAAAATTCACTGATTATAAGAACTTCTTAAAATGAAATAAGAAATTTAATTAAGAGAACGGACAGGTTCTCATGCTCTCCACTACGAGTTAAGAAATTCATGACAACTTTGTTTATTTTAAGAATATTAAAGCTAAAAACACGGAAAAAGGAAAGATTTTTTTCTTTGTTTTGGGGAGATCTTAACAAGATAAATTCTTTCTCACTATATTGGCAGATAATTTTATTTGATTCTGGTAATTTTTTTCTTATTATCCTTTTCTCTTTTTTCAGATTTTCTGACTTATTTTTTGCAGCACGATATTTGGAGTTGAAACGGCAAAAACCATAGGGCAGAATAGCGTGGCTAAAAAGTAATAATAATAATAATAAGAATAATAATAATAATAATAATAATAAAATGAACTACAGTATGTGATTGTCAGACAAGTGTTAAGTGGGATTAACAGGTAACTACTGTATTTAAAGTTAAAGGGCAGATCAGAATGTGACTTTGGCAGCACCACACAACAGTTATTAGGATGTCACCAACGTTATGTACTAACGGATGTAACATGCACTGTTACACACTCTTTCTATGTTATAAAGGACACTAGTTTTATTTGACATTTTCATTAAAAGATGTTCACTCAACAACTTCCATGTGCTCACATGCAAAAAAATGCCCCATAAAGTCAGAAAAGAAATGGATAAAAATATATTTTTTGGGGACAATCAAAACAAAAAACTAAATCCTGGCCACACACACACACGCACACACACCACACAAACACTTTTAATGAGGCTCTGGCTTCATTGTGGTGTGAGGCACCAGGACTCAAATCATCCAAAACTCATTTCCAATTCCTATAGAGAACCCACAGACGTAAGAACGACTTCCTGCAACGGAAATAGAGGGGTTCTGCCAATTCCATTTCACCACATCAAGCGCAACCTGTTTCCATTTACACACACACACACACACACACACAGTTTTTATATGTTAGTTAAATAAGGACATTGTTACCTCACATTTGTGTTATACAACATAACATGCCATTTGTCTTTGTCTACACATTATCTATCATACTGCTCTCATAACAGAAAACGGAGATCCACATGGTCTACACAAAACACACACACACATCTGCCAGAGCTTATCTAGTAGCCAGTCAGATAGAACGTGATGGAGAAGAAGGTGGGTGAGGTAAAGACGTTCCAGCTCCACGTCCCCGGCCTCAGATGTGTCAAAGAGAGAAAATTCCATTTCTCCTCCATCAGCTCAGCAGCTCTGGCTCCCTGTGCGGCTTCCAGATGTGTGAGCTGCACGTGGGCCGCCGCTGGAGACACACTCCAAACCAGGCTTCGTTTGAGCGGACACACACACAGTGGTAACTTTACCGGCCCTGGATTCAAACCTGTGATCTTCTGATCATGGGGCGAACACCCTACCCTTACGCCATCAACTGTGCAAAAGGCTACCCCTCATTTCTTTTACATTTTACATTTCTGGAGGACGTTCAAAGTTTTTGGCTCTCATTTTCAGTCCAGTCCCTATAGCTGACCAGTTTCAGAAAGGCTTTCTTTGTTAAATCCCACAGCAGCCCTATGTGGAGTATCTAACTTAAGACAGGAACCAGTCATTTGTTGCCATTTTTAATTTTTTAATTTAATCTAATCAATATGCAAAGATTAAAAAAAACTTGGCGGGCATAAAATGTAATTTTTTCCATTAACAAAGTGATTCCCAAAAATGTATTGGTTGAAAACAAATGGCATAACTCAGTGACCAGTACGTTCTTGAAAAATCTGAGAAAACTGGACAAGTGAAAAGACAAAAGAAGACATAGCAGGTCCAAAAAACTCTCTGCAGCTGATTAACAATATCTAAAGAAAAATTGCGTATCTCAAGACTTTTACACAGTACTGTAGCTTCCAAGTTCTCTGTTGGGTCGAGTCTGCAGAGTTCTAGGAGGTCTGTTGTGAAGAAGGCCAAAACACTCTAAAAACACAGCAGTTTCAGAAAAATAGGACTCAAAACCGGTTCCAATTGATCAATCCAATTGTAAACGTCCGACGTTATCGATTCTTCTTAACGATTCTCTCATTTCCCAGCACGTTTTCGGATTTTCCCATAGTTTTGTATCGCGGTACATTACATCACACTTTCTGCGACTTGACCTTCAACTACAAGGAATCATGACACATAAATAATATTTTTCATAATGTAAACACATACGCTCCGTTTGTTAGCGTGCACGACTTTCACAATGAAGTCCAACATTCACTAAAACGATCTGGTTCAGTCAAATGTACCCATTTATTACAGACAAAACTTATATTTTAGCTGATAAATAACAAAAACAACCAGCGTTCTACTCACAGTACAGCCATTTACTTGATATGTATTTATTCCTGACGTGCGTCCACAGCGTTATTGTGCCGCGGCTCTCATATGGAACACCCTCAAGGCAAAAATGTACTTCTCTCCCAGAAATGAGTCAAAAATGAGTCAAAGGCCAAAATCAGTTTAATATTCATCAGTAATATATTTAATATTTAATATTTATCAGTGTATATTTATTAATCAATAAATATTTATTCCATTCTATAATGTTAGAATAAAAAATAAATATTAAAAAATGCATTATTTGTTATCAAATAATTGTATTCTATATTCTGATAGATTTCAAATGGATAAAGAAGTGTTTCCACCTGCACTAACTTTATTTTACTTCACAATACTAAGCCATAGAATGTCTCTGCACAATATAAACTCTGAATATGAATATGAATGTGTTCTTGTGCACATTCTTGTGCAGACATGATGCTGGGAAAAATAAAATGGTTGATTTTGGTGTGGAAGACTGTGTAGAGAATCGACAATGGCATTGATAATTAATATCTTATCAATTCACACCGCTACACACAGCTTTTGATTGGCATCACAAAATCTAAAAACCCCTCTGTTATGATGTTGGGCCAAGTTCTGCTAATATTAATACTTTGCTAACAAATAAATGTGCACTACATGCTTGGCCTTGTGTTCGATTTGAACTTGGCAAAGTTTTCCAACACAGCTGTGCCCTGAGTCTTCTACAAACATTCTTATCCCTGCCTGGTTTTACTTTGGTATCTGTTTTTTTGGCTCAGCTTTAGGCCTTGCCCTTGTTGCGTATGTTTGCGTATCTTTTGAACCTGTGGCTTTTTAGAGTTATTACCAAAAGTTCTCGCTTTAATGATGCAGCACATCGTATAATATACTGCCAACAACAAAAGTGTCCTCATCTGTCAAAAATCTACATGTAGGAAATGTTTAAGCTTTCATCAATTCATGAACATCCTCTAGTGATGCACAGAAATAAAAGGCTTAAGCAGTTCACATGCTGTCAAACAATATTCAAATACAAGTTGATGATAAAATTGGCATCTGCGTAGGAAAGTATACTGGCAGAATGGTGCGGTTCATTTTTCTATCTGACAGACTAAAGTAACGACCTGGTCACGCGCCTACACCGGCCCACTCATAACACCCACCCCACCGATTTAGCACATGACCATAATGGACAAGACAGCAGCTCCAGACACAACCCTGAATGTGTGTGTACTGGTGTGTGTTTGAGACGGAGAGAACGATTAATAATAGGTGCGCTTATTCCTTTGGCTATTCTCTGGCTTGACCTCCTCTTGCCCTTTCACCTCTTACACTAGCTGTCTGCTTTCATCCTTAATCTGAAATGTAGAGTGAAGTAATAAGAGTAATAAGTGTGAGGATGGGATTTTAGAAGGTCACCACGGCCCCGGTGTGTTCTAAAAGACAGCAAACCCTGTGATCTGTCAGATTTCTGTGGCCTTGCGTGGGCATTTTTAGACTTACAACTATTGCAGATTTTATTTGAAAGATTCGATTAGTGAGGCTGACGTTAAGTGTGGTCCCGATGTGATGTCTGATGGTACACCAAAATACAGGAAAACCTGAGATTAAACAGATTTTACTAATGTGTGGTTCTAACCTACACATCTTCTGTGATTAAATTTCAGACTATGGGCCTTATGTGCAACATTACTTCCGTGTTTGTTAAACAGGTGACTTCTGTTCCGCCGTGATGTCAATATTCAGAATAGTAACTTTGCCGATAGCAGTAGACGTCTCTGTCTGGTTACTTTTTACACAAATATTTTCAACAAATGGCGTTTTACAGTAGATATCTGCAGGAGCTCCCCCGCATCTCTGCATCTGATGTCCACCGGTTCTGCAAGTGGTCAACAACACCAGACAGCAGACTGGACAAAGGTTTTGGGTTATATGCCTCCTCTTACATTGACGACTGTGAGGTGAAGTTGTTATGAGCTAGCCAAGTTACCTGATTTCTGTAGGTTGATAGTAAAACATATCTCTGGTAACTTGTTTGGTATTTTTCCTGATTTACATCAATTATGTAGTTTGTCACAATCAACCAAGCACACATTAAAAGTACATTTGAGCTGACATAAGTGTAGCAATATAGTAAGTTTACCTCATCAAGTTAGCATGCAAACGCTAACTAATTGTAACGGCGGCTGACAGAGGCTGGTGTTATTGAGCATTTGATTCATCGAGTTTGTTCTGACTTTTGATGAATGTGTTCAATCAAACCGGTGATTACTATATTTCAGCATTCTCCACATAATTATGATTTTGAAAAAATAAAATCAAAATAAACCACAGACACTAATTCTATTATTAACTTAAGAAATTAACTAACCTTTTTAAAATGTATTCTTCAGTTTGATATTATTACATCAGATCAACCGGGGAAACCACCATCATTCACCAGACACCTACCGAAGTGAAAAGCTGTTTCCGGTTCAAATGTTGGACGTTCTGCATGTGGCACATACAACAGTAGATCTGGAAAGAATTTGTTGCACCTTTTGTGAGAAAAAGTGGCGTCCCCATTTGTTTTTTGTTAAGATGTCTTTTGTATATAAATTTAAGAAAACTTTCATTACTGATCTTATGGTTAGGGTTTGGCTTAAGGGCAGGCACCTGCATTACTTAATGGTAATTGCAACGGTAATCACCGTGTTTATGGAGTGTCTCCAAAAAGTATAGTGAAGTAGTAAATGTGTGTGTGTGTGTTTAAGAGAATTAATTACAATATGTTCCATATCATAATCTCACGCTTAACCTTCTCTTGCTCTTATAACTGTCTGCTTTCATTACAGCCCTCCTGTAAAAGACAGGAACATGTGTGCACGTGTTTGTGTTGTAGGGGTGTGTTGGAGCGAAGAGAGAGAGAGATAAGTTGGGAGAGGAAAGACCCCTTACCAGTTTGTGCACCCACATCAATCATGCTCCTTTCATCACCTGCATGGAACTAAAGCAAGACCTCTGATGCAAAGGCAAGGCTAAAGATCTGATCACATCTGCTAACACTCCACAAGATTAGCTCCAAAGAGCCATTTGAGGAGACGTTCCCATAGGTAAGACATATGATGAGATACATATGTTAATGCTCAACAATGCACACAAAAAATGCAGCAAGTAGAGGAGGTCAGTTCAGGCCAAAATTCCAGATCTGATGAGCGCTCAGTGGTTAAAGGAACACTCGAAGAGCCTAATGTGGCTACTAGTGAATGAAAGATGATAATGCCATGGTGCATTTGTAGTGGAAGTGGGTTCAAGCCATTTGATGGTACTACCAAACGTAGAGTCAAAACCACCAAAACCAAGACCAAATCCTGACTGAGACCAGGGTGTGTTGAGAGTGAGACAAGACCAAGACTCTAAAGGGCCGAGACCGAGACCAGGGCGAAGCGAGACCAAGACAAGGCCAAGACTTGGAAGTGCTGAGACCGAGACGAGACCGAGACCAGGGCGAAGTGAGACCATGACACGACCAATGCAAGTTTTACACCACATGACAAATAAGTAGAACATGCAAAGCCTAAGCAACATTAAACATGTTTATTCAATATTTCTCTCTTGCATATCTATAATGAGGAAATCACTTCACTGGAAGCAGTTATCCAAACCGATCACATCATATGTTAAACCCAACAAACCACAGTGGCAGAACACTCTTCACTCATCAAGACCCTGTTGATTCACTTATAAATTTTTGTGGTTTTGTTAGCCAAATTTGATGATAGCCGATTTTCCTGACATCTTTCCCAGACAACTCCTACTTCATCTGTGTTCATGCGCGCACCTGTGCACGTGTGAAGGGCCAGGGCACTTTAATCTTTCTCTGCCATTATTCAGTGTTGTATTTCGTATTACCTGCCTACATACAGTATGAGACAGATTAGACAAAAATGTAAAAAGAAAATATTTATTGTTTGTTTTACAAAGATATACTTAAGTAGCATGGCCAGGCAGCATCATTGGGTCCTCAAGCATTTTTATCAGCTATTCAGCCAATTTAAAAGGTGAAAACCTGCCACTGTACAGTCTGTGCATCACATTGACTATGGAAAGCAAAGGAGCGAGTTGTCTGGGGAGCACAGAGAAAATTACAGATAACTACATTAAAGCTGAGAGCTTTAAGACCATCCACAAGCAGCTTCATGTTCCCATTACTACAGCTGCAAGTGTTGTTATAAAGCATAAGGTCCATGGACTTGAGCCAACCTCCCAGGGCATGATCGCAAAAGGAAATGCAGGAATCCCAGGTTGATCAGAAGGATAATGCAGATGGCAGACAAAAAGCCAAGGAAAGTATCCAAAGTCGTTTAAAATGAACGCCAAGGTCAAGATACGTCACCGTCGGACCGCACCATGTGTTACACTGGCTTGAGCAACTATAGGCTCCATGGAAGAAGACCCACAAGGACTCTACTATTGAAACAAAATCCAAAAGCCAAAAAACCCAAAAGAAAAATGAAAGCCAACCTGAAATTTGCTAAAATGCCTGCTGACAAGCCACAACGTTTCTGGGAGAATGAAACAAAATTGGAGCTTTTTGGCAAACCACATGAGCTCTATGTTCACAGATGTGAAAATGAAGCTTTTAAACAAAAGAAAACCATACCTGCTGTGAAACATAGAGGAGGCCTGGTTAATTTTTTGGGGCTGCTTTTCGACATCTGACATGGGGCAACCAGAACAGCTGCAAGAGTTGGGGTGAGTAGGGGTGGCCGATATATCGAAAATACTTGATACATCGCAGCTTGTTTCACGCACGACGTAGTAAATGACTATCGTGAATATCAAGTACAAATCCACAAGTTAATATTAATCAGACAACTTGTACATCAATTTCGTTTGAAGTTTGGCTTCTCTGACCCTCTCAAAGCAGACAGCTCTCTCCCCCGACCATCCAGGACACTCTCCTAGCGCATGTGTGTTTGGTAGCGGAAGCAGAAGGAAGTGAATATCCACGCCATTACAGAGACATTAATTTGAGATGGATGCGGACGACTTGGTTCCAAAGAAATGCAGCACTGGCTCTGTTATTCTGTGCACAAACACAGAAGTAAATGCGTAAACGCGCTGTGTCGGTACTTGCGATGTAGAATGCCATCACTCCCAAAAACGCACCTTTTGTTCAAATCTTCCTTTATTACAGACAAAACAGCTGCTAAATAACAACTACTACTCACAATACAGCTGTTTACTTGATATCTTCAGTGTTTATTCCTGATGCACTTCCATCACCTTATTGTGACGCGGCTCTGAGTCATGCATGGGGGATTGTGGGAAATGTAGTTCTTTCCCAGAAAGAGAGAATATATCAAGATAAACTGTATTTTTAAGCTGTGTTTAGGCCATATTGCCCAGCCCTATGTCACAGCATCCTGAAGCGATATTTATGGCTCAGTGTCAGAAAGCTCAGCCTTAGTCACAGGTCAAAAGCAAAGTCTTATTTGTGTACAGATGGAGGCCATTTTGTGAGTTTCAAGATATATCAGAGATATTTGTGGATTTTTTTTGTGGAAGTGTACCAAAAAATTACTTCAAGTCTGTTAGTTACTCTGGATAAAAAGAGCATCTGAAAACATGGATAAAGGTAATGGCATAATGGTGGTGGAGCAGTGGACTAAGAGTGAAGACCTGCGCTGGTGATCTTAAGATTAAGGGTTTGAATCCCCAGAGAACCTAAAATCCTAAACTGCCTCAGTAAAACTAGTCCTGTAAGTTGCTCTGGAAAAGAGAACTGCTGAAAAATCATCTTGGGTGGAGATGGCACAGCAGTGAACACAAATTGAAGATTTAAACCCTGGGTAGATTTTAAAAAATGCCAGCAGTGCTACAATTTGCTACAAAAATGAACCCTCATGTTGCTTCAGAGAGTAACTGTAGATAAGAGCAGCTCATAAAGGCCAAATTAATTGGACCACAAAAACATCTATCAGACAAACTACATTTATTTAGGGTTTCAGTTAGCGTCAGCTAGATTGTAATGTTTGGCTAAAGTACCTCTTGAAGTGTTTTTCCAGCTTTAAAAACACCTGAAACAACCAAACTGGACAAGCCATGTGTTGAGTCAGGTGTGGCACTGGAGGGAAAATGTTCTCAGCCTGAGTCAAATGGACGTTGCTGTTCTTGCGCTATAAGACCATATTGAGATCAGTGCGTAAATGTTTCACACCTCAGAGCTGATATACTGACACCTTCGGGACAGTGATCCAGTCACTCCAGTCCCTCCTGACGCCGTAACAGAAAGTCTCTTCACTGTTGGAGTCCAGCAGGAAAACACAGCTGTGGCTGATTTAACATGTGTGAAAGTGGTACAGCGTTGCTCTCTACTCGCCCTGCCACTAACGAGACTGATGACGTAGAAGTGTTGATGTAGGGAGTGGAATCATGTTTGTGAGCAGAAAAAAGTGACTGCACAAACAAACACACACACAGGACTGGTTCTCACAAACAAAACAGTCAATAAAAAATAAATCTCAGGTTTCTTTGTCTTTTAGGCGACGACTGGGGACATAGCAACTTTTCTCTGGAGAGGAATTCAATTAAAGGCATCACTGGAGTGAAAGTGAGTGATTGTGAACACAGCACAGCACACAGCACTCACTTTCACTTACACACAGTGCACCACAATGAAATGTGATCTCTGCACGAGACGCATCCGTGAAGGAGCAGTGGGCAGCTTGCTCATGAGTGGTATCTTTAAAAGTCCGGAGATTTGAACCGGCGACCTTCTGATCACGGGGCGAATGCCTTACCGTTACACCACCAACTGCCCGTTACACCACCAACTGCCTGTTACACCAACTGTAAGGCCTCGTTCACAAGGACAGGTGTTTTTCTGGCGTTCGTGGCGCCAGGTGAGCGCCGACTGAACGCCGACTGTTTTTCTGCTCATTGGAGCAAATCAAAGCGTCCACACGTGCATTCAGCACCAGCGTTCGGCTGGCTGCGCGTTTGGGTGGCGTCAAATAAACGCTGCATGCAACGTTTTCTTGGCGTCAAAATCCCGACGAACGCGAGGAAAACAATGCTATTGCGAACGCCAGTGAAACGCCAATCGAACGCAGCTACAAAACGCAGCAAAAATGCGTTCAGAGGGCGTTCATTTCGATCGCCCGTGTGGACGAGGCCTAATAGTGCAGTAATATGTGTGTAATAGCACAGTTGGTAGGGTCAAGGTAGGAGGGTTGGCCCTATGATTTGAAGGTCTCCAAATCAAGTCCTGGACCAGTAAAAAGTGCCCACTGTAGGTGCGTAATTTACACAAGGGATACGGGGTCATGGCGACCACAAATATCAGATCCAGCCAATATAAAAAGTGCATATTCAAAGTGTTTGCACCTTACACTACAACTAACTCTATTTGAGATTTAATAGGCTCAATATTTTATTTCTACTAAAATGTTACTGAACCGCTTAATCCCTATCAGGGTCGCAGGAACCGGAGTCTATCCCAAGAACTACGGGCACAAGGCGGAGACCAACCCTGGGTAGTCACCAACACACTGCATGACATTAACATTAAAGTGAGTGATTATTTGTCACTGTGAACACACCACAGCACAGCATACAGTGCACCACAACCAAATGTGCATTTGACCCATCCGTGAAGGAGCAGTGGGCAGCTAACAAGGGCAGCTTCCGAGGATCACTGCTTGGGGATGGTACCTTGCTCATGAGTACCTCAGTGGTAACTTTACCGAGTCCTGGATTCAAACCTGCGACCTACTGATCACGGGGTGAACATCCTACCCTTAGGTCACCAA
The DNA here is from genome assembly GCA_032718565.1 of Distichodus sexfasciatus. Classification (NCBI taxonomy): domain Eukaryota; kingdom Metazoa; phylum Chordata; class Actinopteri; order Characiformes; family Distichodontidae; genus Distichodus; species Distichodus sexfasciatus. The sequence goes on from JAVGVS010000080.1 coordinate 497,093, forward strand.
CTGCCCCATGACGTATAGTGGTTTGGTTCCCTTCATTTTAATTAATTGTTAACGAATAATTATAAAGGGGGAAAACGGCAAATTCTTCCGCAACTTCAACTTTACCGCAACAAAATGCCTAAAAACACAATTTTTTAGAAAACCTGTTGCAAAATCAGGCATTTTAAGCCAGCGGGGCCTGTGAAATCATGAAGGGACTAATATTTTATACTTTTTTTAATTTAAAAAATTGACCAATTAATTGATTATCAAAATAATCATTACTTGCATCGCTAGAATATAAGAATCTAGAATACAAGAACTCGCTACTTTGGCAATAGCACATCACCAAATTACAGGCTTGCATCGGCCTAGAGCTGGATTCTTAGCTACGGACCAAGAGGTCAGAGGTTCAAATCCAGCTCTATCCTACTGCTAGAATTACCAGCACTGAAGCTCCTTTAATCCTTAAAGTTGCTCCAGGGAGACTGTCCCCAAAAGAAGTTAATATAAGTCACTCTGGATAAAAAGCGTAAAATAAAAACTGTTAAAAGTCATGTAGAAAGAGAGTTCAGTGTTAGCAAACACATGTGTGTAAGCACTCAGTGGGTGGTATGGAGGACAGTTTGCATACCTGCTGCACCCTGCCTCGTTCAAACTTATTAAAAATCAAATTGCCCAAACATCCAGGCAAAGTTTCCCCCCCGTTCCCCTCACAATGCCCTCACCGGGCTCCCAGACACTCGAGAACACTTCAAAGTGGCCCAGCCTGAATGGACTCTGTGTTTTTTTTTTGAGGGGGCGGGGGGTAGTGAGGGGGTTGAGGGGGGCATTGGTGGTCCGAATCCCTCCTCCCCGCATCATCTAAAGGAATCCATCCTGGACATCTCGCTGACCCATGGATGGAGGACAGGAGAGGAACAGGAGAGGGATGAGAGGAGAGCGGAAGGACAGAACAGATGACAGAGAGTTTATTGGTATTGAGACACAGGTGCGTTTGATGGTATCAAGGTTCTAACTCAGCATTAGAGACAACGTCAGGATTCGGGTGACCGGTTGGGACGCGGCTGGAGAACGCGTTTTGACATACACTAACGAGAGAGTCCCACATGTGGATTACGTTGAGCCTTTTACCGAAATGAAATCACGCAAAGTTTGCCGTGTGTCTGCCGTGTTTGCTACTCAGCAATCAGCCATTTGTCATAGTTTGGAGAGCAAATCACATAAAAGGAGGAGGAGGAGGAGGAGAAGAAACAGAGACGTCTGGATAATATTCCAGATTTCCGATGCTGACATGAAACTCACTCTCTCTCTCGTACAGTTCTTTTTTTTTTGGTCTAACTGTCTTTGCGGTTGAGGTTGGAGACAAATTAAGTTTGAAAAGCAAAGTCATTAGTCAGAACATCATGCATATGCCAATAGCCATGCAGAGAAAATAAAAAAACAACATAATCCTAATGGGCCATTAGGAATCTGGGGAGCTTAATGGGTTGTACAAATTTTAAAGAGGTTGTATCGGTTTAACAGGACCTGCGTCTGCGTCCTGACAGGGCCAACATCGACACACGATAGCTCCTAATTACACTCAAACTCACAAACTCCTGAGATGAAAAGGCTGGGGTATTGAGGGCCGAGCGACTAACGACAACAGCAGACACGAGACCTGGATGTGGTCCACAGCGTGAGTGTGTGTGTGTGTTTGTGAGAGAGACAGATTTTCTAAAAGGACTCTAAAAGGCGCACGAGTCTCTTGCTCTTGCAGCACGATAAAGACATGAGCTGGTTAGACACATGTGGTCCTCACACATATGGAATATAGATGGTAGGATCTGATGGAGAAATCGAATGCTGATCAGATACAAAAGGAGAAGTGGATGGTGACGTAATCTGTCTTAAATAAAAATCCTCCTATTACTTGCCCTCCTAGTTCTTTACCCACTGCCATTTTAGTGAAAGTGAGTGATTATTTGTCATTGTAAACACACCACAGCACAGCACACAGTGCACCACAACCAAATGTGACCTCTGCATTTAACCCATCCGTGAAGGAGCAGTGGGCAGCTAACAAGCGGCCGGGGAGCAGCGCTTGGGGACAGTACCTTGCTCATGAGTACCTCAGCGGTAACTTCACTGCAAAAAATAAAAATCTGTACAAGTGTAATTGACTTGAATTCAGCATTTTAATCTTGTTACACCATTTTCTGGATTTATTTTCTTAGTAAGACTGAATATTGTTTAGATTATTTGACTTGTTTCAAGAAAATTTATCTTGAGTTATCCTACCTAGGTAATACAACTCATTTTGAGCAGTTTTTTCTTAAAACAACCTACATTGGTAAAGGAGTTGTGTTAACAGGTAGACTGTAAGTATATCTTTACTTGTTTCAAGAGAATTGGAGGAAAAAAACTAGTATATTCTGCTTAATTTAAGTTGTGTATCTTAGTCTTTGAGTATTTTTTTTCTTGTTTTAAGAAATCTTAGCAAGTGCAATTTTCTTGCTGCACTGGCAGATAATTTTGCTTGAAATAAGCATTTTTTTCCCCAAAATAGTAATTTTTTTCTTATTTTTAAAAAGGCATTTTTTGCAGTGTTTACCGGCCCTGAATTTGAACCTGGGACCTTCTGATCACGGGGTGAACACCCTACTGTTGCGTCACCAACTTAGCATCTAAATGATGAGTAAAGTTGTATGTTGGTGGAGGGGAAGTGTCCTAAAAGAACACTTGAGATTTGTCAGACGCTTGTGGCTTTGAGAGGACATTGCCCCTCATTCACCAACATCTTCTTAAGAATCTTCTTAAATTTGTTCTTAAGGAGGGTGGCAGGGGTTAGCACTGCCGTCTCACAGCGAGTTCGATCCTGGGTCGGCCGTAGGGCCTTTCTGTGTGTAGTTTGCATGCTCTCCCTGAGTTCATGTGGATCCGGTTTCCTCCCACGGTTCAAAGGCATGCGATATCGGTTAACTGGCGACTCTAAATTGGACCCGTAAGGTTGAATGTGAGTGTGATTGTGTGAGTGTGTGTGCCCTGCGGTGTGTTGTGTGCCTGCCCAGGGTTGGTCCACCCCTTGCGCCCGTAGTTTCCGGGACTGGCTCCGGTCCCTGTGACTCCGGCTGGGATTAAGCAGTTCGGATAATGAATAAATGAATGAATGAATGAATGAATGACGAAAATGAATGAACAAATGATACCTGAATTAAGTGGACACTGCGCTTTAAAGTTAAATGTGGACGTGTTCGCTGTACAGTAGATACTCAGACTCATTATATACATTTAGTCTAACTCTCTCCAGCCTGTAATCAGACTCACCCTTCAACCCTCCATAGCTGGAAATAATTGAGGTTCACGTCATATTTCCTCCGAAGACCCCCCTGCCTGATCCCGCTTTCTCCCATCTCACATGACTGGGCAACTGTGTGCACATCACAGAAAAAGAGGAGCGTGAAATCGTCATTCTTCTGTACTGAACCTCGTCTTATTGCCGTCCACCAGCTTCGACACATTTCAGCGCTGAAACATTTGGACGGAAATAAACACTCTGGCTCCCTCGGTCATGTATGAATGTCGTCTCCGAGTGTGAAAAACACTCATCAGTTAGGCAGACGAAAAAACACTCCAGTTTCCCAAAACTGCATTGCGGCTCCTGCCCTGAAAAATACTTTCTTCCCCACAAGTCGTTCCGTCTGCAAGCACATGTCAGCTCTCTTGCTGAACATGATAAAGGCCAGCCAAGACAGAGAACGTGATAAGATGAAAGGAAATAATGTGTGTGCTCTGCTGACAGGAACATATATAACATCTCAAAATCCTCATCGGTGTAGCTTCCTGTCCTTCTCCGTACCGGACTGAGCTGCTGATTTAAGGAATAAATCTCTGTAACCCATGTATGTGTCAACGAGCGTAACAGTTGTGTTGTTCACATTTTACTCATCCGTTCATTATCTCAACTGCTTAATCCCCATCCCGGGACTACGGGTGCGAGGCAGGGACCAACCCCGGACGCCAACACACCGCAACACACACTTACACAAACACACATTACCAATCAACCGTTTTAGGATTGTGGGAGCAAACTTTTCCAGAATGTTTGACCAATCATTGTCGTTTGCTGCTTAGGAAACGTGTAAGATAAAAACACCTCATGATTACTTTAAAATAACTAAATGGTTAATGGTTAACAAACACAATCGTGGTTTTGAATTTTTTCTAATGCATTAATTAATTAATTTAAATTAATCGTTAAAGAATAATTGTAAAGGGAAAAAATCCCAAGTTTTTCCGCCACTTTGACTTGCTCCCGCAACTTAATTGCAACAAAACACCGCAACTTTCATGGCAAATTTTTAGAAAAGTCAAGTCACATTTACAAAAATCAAGCATTTTACGCCACAACAATCTCACAAAAAGACCAGCAAAATCCAAGAGGGACCTGCTTAACCAGCACTGCTGTTGATAAGCTACTAAAAAGGCAGTAGAGTTAGTAGCGTCGCTCATTTTAGTTGACGTATCTTCGGTTGCTCTAAATACTGCCACCTAGATAACAACACAGGAATTGTTTCTCCTTACAATTTTAGGACGTGCACATAAAAATCATGCAATGAACATAAAGATGCGGAAGGTGGCTGTACGTTGTTAACAGTAAGTGTATTTCTGCCCTTCGAAAGTCAATTTTAAATCAATTTTTTCTGGTGATTCTTTAGATTTGGTCATTAACTTACTTCGTATTTAAATAACTATGCATGTGACAAATCTAGAATCTTGAATCTTGATTCATGGGAGACGTGGAGGCATGAAGTTTTCAGCGCCAAACCACCACACACATCCCTCCCAACCCCCCGAAGCCCCCCTAACTTTCTGACACTCTGTAACTGTCTCTCTGTTAGCTTGCCGTGCTAAACGACGCAATAAAACAGTAAAGATTTAGGGCCACATTACAGTTTTCGGCGTGACACTTTCGGGATTTCTGCAGCGAGAGGGCCGCCGTCGTCGCACCGCCGCTGCCTTTCGTAACGCGGAGTGAATTAGAGTCGCCTTCTTTACCACTACCAAAGGGAGGCTGGGTTTTCCCTCCAGTTTCCACTCATTAAAGAGGGAATCAATCACGCTAAAAAGAGGCTCGGGTCCCACTGCTGGCGCTGGCTCCACATGAGACAGATGGAGGGACGGGGAACGCTGCCATAGGCCACATGGCGCTTCACTGGGAAATGGAGCATCAGTCACCAGCGTTGTCTTTTAACACGTCCTCTCCAGTTGTGGAGCCTCATTAGGCTGGAAGTAGATGCGTCAAACACACGCAAGATCATGACAGCTCGAGAAAATCAATTGCAAATGACAGCTATTTCATAACCGCACAGTTTTAGATCTTGGGCCTCATTTAACAGCCATTTTAAAGGAGCTGTATGTAAGATTGTGGCCAAAACTGTTACTGCAGTCAAATTCAAAACACTGTAGTGCGTTGTTTCCCCTCCCACTCCTCCCCCAGACTCGAAGTTGCCAGATAGGTTGGCGGATCCTCATAATGGGCCAATCTAGTGACTAATGTTAGGTTTGGCACTGCCATAATTAGCGTGCTAATTACACATGAGCTACAATTTATGATCCAACATGAATAACGTTATACAGCTGTTGAAAATATTTGAAATATTCATCCCTACGTCCAGTGGTGATACAAGTTAGCCAACCTTGACCACATCTTACCTGTCCAGTAGAAAATTAGCCACTTCAGCGTCTGTCTTCAATTTCTTCTCCGCTTTCAGTCATCTCCATCTTTCAAACGCATCTCCTGTGCTGATCCTCGTTTCCTTTCTGCTGTGGTCAAGACGTTTTTGAGAGTCATAGTGAGGCCTTTTAGTTTTAGTAACGTCAGACATTTGTAATCCAGAATGCTTGTAGCTGCAGATCAGTGGGAACTGGCAACCTGGATGCTGAAATGCTACCGACTTCACGATTGGCCGATAGCGGTGGGTGGAGTTACAGGCCGAAACACAAAACCAAAACATAAACACGATTTACGTGCTGTAAGTTACATTTATAAATGTGAATATTCTGGCTGTATTAATTTTGTCAGTGAGGTCAGTATTTCAAATGAACATGATTCCTTAATCTCTGGTGACATATGAGGTTCATTTTATGAATAATTACCAGAAATTTCTTACATACGCAGTTTTCTACGGTCACTGAGGTATTCTCACTGCAAAAAATGAAACCTTAACAAGCCAGAAAATCTAAAAAATAGATCTTGTTTTTTTTTTATTTTAAGAATAACTGACTTGATTAGACTTGTATGTGTAAGATAAATAATCTAATTTTAAGAAACAATGGCTACAATTACCTTATTAAGAAAAAATTACTTATTATAAGAACTTCTTAAAATGAAATAAGAAATTTAATTAAAAGAACTGAAAGGTTCTCATGCTCTCCACTACGAGTTAAGAAAGTCATAACAACTTTGCTTATTTTAAGAATATTTAAGCTAAAAATATGGAAAAGGGAAAGATTTTTTTCTTGTTTTAGGAGATCTTTACAAGATACATTTCCTCACTATATTGGCAGATAATTTTGCTTGATTCCAGAACCTTTTTTCTTGTTATCCTTTTCTTTTTCTTATTTTCTGACACAGATTTTTTGCAGTGCTTATTTAACATTTGTTCCAGAATCTACAACTGCTGAATAGCACTTGTAGAAAAATTCATGCCTATTTGGGTTAAAAATGACCTTATTGTGTTTTCTTCAGTCAACCTAAACCGTGTGCTTTTGGGCTGTGGGAGGAACCGCAGCACCCAGAGAAAACCCACACCAACACTGGGAGCGACTCCACAGCCAACAAGGGCAACCAACCCAGGACCTTCTTGCTGTGAGGCAACAGCTCTACGATTTCTCTGATTTTTGTGATTTTTGCCAGAACGTTTTGCATGTTTAGAGCAGGCCATGTAAGGGCTGGCCCGGTTCTTGTTCCAAACATAGTCCTAGTAAATACTGATCCAAATCTCAGCTTTTCCGTCCCAGCGTTCCCAGATCCTTACAAGGACTGTTTTGACCAAAATTTGTACGGACTGGTCTGAACATGGAAAAAAAAAAACCTTACAAAGGAGGGAGAGGGCAGAAAAAGAAGGCAAGTGAGGGAGAGAGAAAGAGAGAAGATGAGTGAACAGAGAGACGTCAGACTGTCACAACCACCTAAAAACCTGCCCAATCCCCCTTTCTTTCTCTTCCTCTCTCTCTCTCCGGCAGATGCAGAAGATGGGTGTCTCGTTTTACACGGCGTTACGCATAAAATATGACAGTGCTGTAATTCTTGGTCGAAGCTGCAGGTGATAAATCAGGAGAAGCGTGACTACAGGCTGGTTTCAGTGCCCACTGTCCCCAACCACGGTGACATGCGAGGTGGAAGAGCATCTGGGAGTCTGGGGTCTATCTCTCTCTCTCTCACACACACACACTCGTCTGCAACACCCAAGCAGTTTCACACGGGGAACAAAACAATGTTTACAGCTCTTGTGTTTGCTTGGTGGCAATCCACAGCTCTGATTAGTGACATATTTGGTAAAAAGGAGCCAAGTGAAGAGCTGAGAGAGAAGAAAAGAGAGGGTGATGAGAGAGAGAGAGTCACAGAAGATTAGTGAGAGGAGACAGAGGTGGCTAATGGGTGGTGGGGGAGGAGGAGAAAAAAGGAGAGTGAGAGAAAGAGAAAAACAGGCAGAGAGAGGGGGAGTGAGAAGAAAGAAGGAGAGAGGTGGGAGAATGAGAGAGAGAGAAGACAAGAGAAAGTACAGAGAGAGGGCGACAGGCAAGTGTAAGAGGAGAGAGAGAAAACATGAGGGAAGAAGATGGAAAAAGAGAGAGAGAGAAAGGAGCGAGAGAGAGAGAGAGAGACAGAGAGAGAGACAGACAGAGAGAGAGAGAGAGAGAGAGAGAGAGAGACAGACAGACACACAGAGAGAGAGAGAAGACAAGAGAAAGTACAGAGAGAGGGCGACAGGCAAGTGTGAGAGGAGAAAGAGAAAACATGAGGAAAGAAGATGGAAATAGAGAGAGAGAGAAAAAGGAGCGAGAGAGAGAGACAGAGAGAGACAGAGAGAGAGAGAGAGAGAGAGAGAAAGAGACAGAGAGAGAGAGAGAGAGAGAGAGAAGGACAGTGTCTGAAGCTGCTTCCAAACATAACTGCTTTGGGAAGACAGATGTCAACACCTCCTGCAAAATATGACTGCTGCTCTCCCTCTCAGACCCAGACTCTCTCACACACACACACACACACACACACACACACTTAAACTTATGCGCGCACACACACACACAGACACACACACATACACCATCTTTTCTTCATCCTCTTTCATCCCGGTCATGACACAGATCTTCAGGTTTCAGTGCAAGCTGATAGCCCTGATCACGGTCACTGTGATAGGGTGGATCTGTGTGTGTGTGTGTGTGTGTGTAGAAAAGTGGACAGAGAGTTTGTTGCGGGTGTGTGTGATGTCTGTGAGTGGGTGACTGTCACAAATGTGACTAGTGTGAGTGTGAGAGTGAGAGTGAGTGTTTGTGAGAGTGTGTGTGAGAGAGAGTGTGAGTGAGGGTGAGCATGTGCATGTGTTTTCCATAGCCCTGGTACACACCAACATTTTTTTTTTTAAAGATTTACACACATTCTGCCGGGCAGAACTGAAAACGAAGTGACTGTATGAGAACATCAATATGTATTTATAGATTAGCTCTGTCACATAAATCCACGTTATAAAGTGTGTGTGTGTGTGTGACACGTTTTCACCAAAACACATGTAGGCATAAAAAAGTCACTTATACGACTAGAGACTAGATCCAGACCAGCTGCCATTCAGACCCGATGGTGAACAACACCGCTGTAATTAATTCTCCATGTTCCACTAAACCCAAATCCAAACCACCCGCCGCTCGCCAGCCTGCTGTTGCTCAGAGTCAGCATGAGGTGTGAAAGTTCAAATTTATCTCTAGATTGTGAAATTCTCCAGAATCTCACTGCTTCTGATGATCTGTCACCAAGTGCCTCAATTCCACACCACCGTCACACTTACACACACCGCCAAATATGAAGAACATTTTTTCCACACAGTAAGTAGATGTCAGTTATAAATGTGGAATTCCACATCTTCAGCGCATATTCCGTTATTTATGTGGCATTTAGAAGTGTTTATATTATATTAAATCTTCAGTGCTGGAACCGAATAAGGGTCGAGCGATTATTGGCCCGGGCCGGTTATCGGGGGGCGATATTAGATATTTTGCCGATTATTAGTATCGGTGTTTAATCATCAATTTAATCATCAATCATTAATTTGACCATCACCGATATTAGGTAATTACAAGGTTGCGCCACTGTGGCTCCACTGTTTTGCCGTTTGCTCTCAACTCACTGCATCATTTAAAATCCCGCCCACAACAATCTCTGATTGGCTATATGTCACACGAGTAGTAGGTTAACTGGAGAGCACGCTGAGCAGCTTGGCTTTCTTCGCCACGACCTGCTGCTGCTTCATTTGGAATACTAAAACATTTAGAGGCAGTTGGTTTGCGTAACGGTTGGGCATTCACCCTGTGAGCAGAAGGTTGCCGGTTCGAATCCCAGACCTATAAAGTTGCCACTGAGGTAGTCATGAACAAGGTACCATCCCCAAGCACTGCTTCCGGGGCGCTGCCCATGTCAGCTGCCCACTGCTCCTTCACGGGTGGGTCAAATGCAGAGCTCACATGTCGTTGTGGTGCACTGTGTACTGTGCTGTGTTCACAATGACAAATAATCACTCACTTTAAGTCTCAAATTTAAGTTTCATAGCTTTATAATGTTACTAAAATGTTTACTTAATATTAAGTTATTAAGTTAAATTCAAATAATGCAAAAAAGTTCATTTATAAACAATAAGGTATTTAAATAAAGTTTTGTGTTGTTTGTAAAATAAAAAAAATTCTGACAGAGATTATCTTTTTTTGCATATTGGTTCCAAAAATCAGTTATCAGCCCCATTAACTAGCAATAATCGGTATCGATATCCACGCTGAAAAACCAATATCGGTCGACCTCGAGAGCGGAAGGCGACTTCACTTCTTTTAGGTTTCTGAGAACGTTTTAACAAGAAAGGCTTCTTCAGTTTAGAATTAGAACTTAAATTCTTGAAAACTGAACTGAAGAAGTCTTCCATATGGGAGGTAAGTTAGTAGTGTAACGGTTAGGGAGTTGACCCTGTGATCAGAAGGTCGCTGGTTCAAGTTCTGGACCAGTAAAGGTACCACTGAGGTACTTATGAGTAAGATACTGCTCCTGTAAGATACTGTGGTGTTTTCACAATGATAAATATTCACTCATTTAAAATGTCTTTAAGTCTAAAAGAATTCCAGCCTTTGATTCAAGCACTCATGTCCTGGACAACGGAGAACCGTCACACACATGTACTATATTTCATGCAGTTTACCTCATAGTTTTATAAGCATTTCAAAACAAAAGCGAGCGAGTGACTATTTGTCATTGTGAACCCACCACAGCACAGCACACAATAAACCACAACAAAATGTGACTTCTGCATCTGACCCATCTGTGAAGGAGCAGTGGGCAGCTAACATGGGCAGTGCCCGGGGAGAATGTATATCGATATATTGCACTACCATAATAACATACAAATTAAGTGTGTGTGTGTGTGTGTGTGAGGGAGAGAGAGACTGCTTTGTACCTGTGTGAAGCCACACATCACATACTCGTCAAACATAGGCAGACTCGGACGACTCTCCCGAAATATGAGCAGTGTGTATATGGTGACGAGCACCGGCTCGGGCCCCGACTCCTCCATCAGCAGGATGTTGATGCGGCTGTTGCCGAGGCCGACCGGGTAGTTTGCCATTCTGCGGAACAAAGGAGTAAAAAGTTCTGAGAAACGTAGTGTGTCTAATCTTTCATTCTGCCACAAACACACACACACGCGCACACACACACACACACAGCCTATGTGAGCATATTTACTCCATGTCAGGGCAGGAGAGATTAGTGTGGATTAAAAAGTGGGGGAGGTCAAAAGGCAAACTAATAGCCATTTTCAAATAAAGCAGCATTTACCGAGCACAGCGGAGGCGAGCGGCTCAGACGCTTAAGCTCAGCCTCCAGCGCTCGTGTTCCACTTACAGCCAAAACGTTCATTACTGCAGACTTCCAGGATTGATCTTAGATGAACTTACCGTGCCCGCTTCCATAACTGTGATATATGTTCACATTTGATTTTGGTATAATGACGTTAGGTCCTCACATGTCCCACACTCACACACACGTACACTTTGCAAAGCAATTCATTTTTAAAGGTACAATTGGCGCGTGTTTTTAGTTTTAGTTTTTTGTTCTGTCTTATGGAGCAGGTTAGGTTTTAAAGCCACTACTGTGCAGAAATTTTGATAAAACATGGTGAATGCACCTCTTACCCTTAATGATGATCTCACTGTGTACTTTAATGTATATCACTGGGATGACAATAAAGCTCTACTTACACTGCAAAAAATGAAATCTTAACAAGCCAGAAAATCTTAAAAAGAAAAAATAGAGCTGTTTTTTAAATTTTAAGAATAACTGACTTTACCAGACTTGTATGTGTAAGATAAATAATCTAATTTCAAGAAACATTGGCTACAATTATCTTATTAAGAAAAATGTAATGATTATAAGAACTTCTTAAAATGAAATAAGAAATTTCATCAAGAGAACAGAAAAGTTCTCATGCTCTCCACTACGAGTTAAGAAATTCATGACAACTTTGCTTATTTTAAGAATATTAAAGCTAAAAACATGGGAAAATGGAAAGATTTTTTTTCTTGTTTTAGTAGATCTTTACAAGATAAATTTTCTCACTATATTGGCAGATAATTTTGCTTGATTCTGGTACTTTTTTTTCTTATTTTCTGACACTGATTTTTTGCAGTGTACTTACTCTTATATTTTTAGAGTATACTGTATAGGGTTAGCGTTTTCTTGTATTTTGTCGACTTGCTTCACAGCCCTTCTCCTTTTTGTCTTAAAGAAGAGATGTGAGAGAGCTGCTGTAGTTTAGAGCGGCAGATACAGCTGAGACTCCCACTTTAAGACCAATATATTAGGACTGCAGCGTGCCAGACAGGAGAGACTCTGGGGTGAAATCTATAATATCTACATTCATCTTTTCCTGTAACTGTAGAAGACAGTCTGAAAGAGCAGGTTTTAAAGTTCAAAACAAAATAAAGAACAGACAGGAATTTGGACCTGACTAAGTCCTAAGAGAGAGGAAGCCTTGAGGTTTGTCTAATGGGTGTGGGTTTATGAGGATGTGTGTATGGACCAGACATCATGAAGAAAAAAACGCTGTTATAGAAAAGTGTTTTTACTGTAGGGGCAGAGCTACTTCACAGCTGAACTATCTTAGATTAGGGGTTTCTTGAGTCTGATACTGATACTGATTTGATAAAAATGTTTCAAAAGCTGTATGTCTCACTTTGTGGAAGACACAGTGATTATTCTTTTGACTCAAAGTTGACTGACTGACCTTCACGTCTTAATGACCATTTACATTTACAGCATTTAGCAGACACTCTTATCCAGAGCGACTTACATTTCCTAATTTCAGGGACAGTTCCCCTGAGAGCAACTTAGGGTTGAGGGTCTTGCTCAGGAACCCAATGTTGGTAATGCCAGTGGTCGGATTCAAACCCACAACCTGTTCGTCCAAAGGCAAGTGTTCTACCACTAGGCCACCAACACCCTGTTGTTGATTCTCTTCAGTTCAGTGGTTCTTGCCATAAGGTGTAGTAGTCAAATAGAGCTATTTATTATTCAGCATTCACGCTAGTTTCTACATATTGATATGACAATGAGCAGAACAAGCAACGCAACACACTACAACCCCAAAGGCACATCACACCATTACACTGTTAAATTTCCTTAACAACACCAGCTCTCACTCGCAATCTCTGTGTTCCTGATGGTTTTAGCTCTGCAGTATTAGGGACCGTCACAAAATTTTAAAAATGTGTTTAAACTAATAATTTTTGAGATGTTATTTTAATAAGAAATAATTAAGCGTATGCCCTGCGGTGTGTTAGCACCTGGTCCCCACCAGGCTCCGGTCTCCCCGCGACCCCAGTTGGGATTAAGCGGTTTGCATAATGAATGAATGAATTTAGCATATACAGTACATATGGGTGTGTAATTATTACATGTTTTAGTTGTATTTAAGTCAAGTATTTCCTTCAGCATAACAGAATAATCATGTATTCAGACATTTTTAAAGCATTATTTTCTGCTTTCTGTTTAAAAAAGACTCAGAGACTGTATTGGATTTGTATCGTATCGGTAGATATTCATATTTTTTATATCGGTATCGGTATTGGACATAAGAAAGTGGTATCGTGTCATGTTTAGTATATAAAGCTTCACCTGTAAAACACTTTGTATAATTTGCACACTGAGAAAGCATCCTGATCGTAACAGTTTGGAGACGTGAGCAGTACCTGGGACCGGTGTGTTCGTCCAGGTGAACGTGGCAGTGTGTGCTGACCGGCTCAGGCCTGATGCGCACTGTGATCACGTCGAACGGAACCTCGGCCCGGTATTCCTTCACTCGGGGGTTAAACAGCGGCATGAGGAGGAGAGGAGGGTAGGTGAAGATCTGGCGGAGGTGCGGCTCCACACACTTGCCTACATCCCCAACACCAACACCAACACCGTCATGTCAGTCTCACTTTGTTATTAACAATCGATTCTAGCCAAGGGTTGGGGTAAGTTGTCGTGCTGTAGGTAGTTATGGCAGGGTGAGTACTTGTGTGTTGGTGGTTTGAGTGCTTTTTGCCCGGGAAATGTTGAGGAGTGTGAGTTTATGATATAAGTGAATATGTGATTCTGCACGGCAAAACCAGTCGCTTGTTGCAACGGAGGTTTCCAAGAAAAATGACCGTTTATGTTGCGTGGGGTAAACTTTTGGATTTTTTGTTTTGAAACAGTGGAAGGTCTATACTGTACTGTTGGGAATAAATTTCCTTGAAAAACTTACCCTTTCCATCCTAAAAACGTGACTTTCTTGAGGTGAGGAATTCAATTCCAGCAGAATGTTAAAAGTTTCTGTTTTGGCCGCTCTACTTCAATATTTACGGTAAATCCACTCGTCGACTAGCGTGAAGATATTTCTCCGGAATCCATCTTCGTCTCCCGAGTTCAGTTAACCTAACGCAGGTAGGCTATCCGTGTGGCTGTGAATGCAGCGTAGGCTACCGTAAATGCAAACGTAGCCGCGACCGCACCAAGCGTCTGTGAGTGCTACGGCGATAGTCAACTTCAAAGGCAGATTTCTCCGTTTCTCACTTGGCGTGACAGGAGAAACCCGACTCCTTTGAATGTTGATATCTCAGTCATATGTCGTCCCATTCATTCAATGTAGGTATCATTTTGAAGGTTGATTTATGCCCTTTCATGAAAACATAATAACTCAATGTTGAAAATTCGCAACAAGCGACTGGTTTTGCCGTGGAGGGTCACATATGGTATTAAGGCAGATGTAAAAAAGTTGTATCTGTTTAGCAGTTTATCAGCAGTTATTACCTGACGCTTCTGAAAGCCAGGCGCTGTGTCGCGGGCCAGCTGGAGCATCCCTGCTGGAGGAGAAGCGAGCAGGAGAGTTATTAACCATGATTTGGGTTTCCAGGTTTTGGTTGTGAGAACAAAAGAGCACAAACATACTGAAGTTGGTTTGCTTAATTTGTTCTAATTTGTGTGGGACAGAAAGTAAAGCCCCAAATGTGATAATGACTGAAGCTTTAGTTTTCCATTCTTGCACAGAAGTATTGCTGTGGTGTTGTATAATGGCATTGTGCGGCTCCCGGCCAAAATTCTCCCACCTTCACACTCTTGCATGCTCACTCACACACACACACACACACACACACACACACACACACAGTCTCTGTATTACTATCTTTGTGAGGTCTTTCCATAGGCTCCCATAATGACTAGATGTATATAATTTTACACCTACACCTAATCCTAACCCTAACCTTAATCTCAGTAACCAAAAGCACATCTTTTACCTCTTTTAGTTTCTCAAATAAAACATATTCATATAAAACATATATTCTATAAAGTCATTTCTCCTCATGGGGACCTCTCAAATGTCCCCACAAAGCCCAAAAAACAGATAAAAGTGATTTTAGGGGACAAGAAGGTCCCCACAATGCGATAAATACATGGACACACACACACACGACACAGACACACACACACACACACATACCTACACACAGTCATGTCTTGCTACACTTGTGAGTTATTTTCATTGAATCTCATAATGACAAGAAATAAATCAAACGATAACTGTAAATGCGACACTGTAGCGCGGTGGTTAGTGGTGTCGCCTCACAGCGAGGTGGTCCAAGGTTCGATCCACCGTCGGCCGTGAGGTCTTTCTGTGTGGAGTTTGTGTAATGTCCCCGCGTTCATGTGGGTTCCTGCTCTGCTTTCCTCCCACACTCCAAAAGTATGCGCTGTAGGTTGTTTGGTTACTCTAAATTGGTCCCATAGGGCATGAATGTGAGTGTGTTTGAGGGAGTGTGTGTGCCCTCCGGTGTGTTGGAGCCCACCTCGTGTCCATAGTCATGGGATAGGCTCCAGTCCCTGTAATCCCATAGGGATTAACCGGTTCAGGTAATGAATGAGTGAGTGAATGAGTGAATGAATGACCCTAAATTTGTTTACCTCGTTTATTTTTTTTTCTAACAAAATCTTAAACTTTGCTTTGGAAGCATCGTTCTTCTGAGAGCCAGATAAAAATGTCTTCACAAGAACACAAAGACCGGACAAACCTCTCGTTTTTCTATATTCTTAACGGAATATCAGTGTCACGCCTCGGCCCCGACCACTCCAGTAGAGTAGGGTGTTCGCCCTGTGATCGGAAGGTCGCCGCTTCAAATCCAAAGACTAGTAAAGGTACCACTGAGGTACTCATGAGCAAGGCACCGTCCCCAAACACATGTTGTCCCCATGTTAGCTGCCCACTGCTCCTTCATAGAAGGGTCACATGCAGAGGTCACATTTCGTTGTGATGCACTGTGTGCTGTGCTGTGGTGTGTTCACAATGACAAATAATCACATACTTTCATAATTGCAAACTTTCAAATAAAATACACTTAAAGTTTGAGCAAACATCTTGCTGAACACACAAAACAGTTACTAATGACAGTAATTACTGCTTCTCAGAAATTGAACTGGCACATGCACGTGTGTGTGTGTGTGTAGGTGTGTGTGTAGGTGTGTGTGTTACCTCTCTGTGTGGTTGCTCTGTGTGTGTTGCCGGCTGAGTTGCAGGAGCAGCGCTGAGAGTCCGGGTCTCTTCCCAGGATGCTCTGCAGCAGGGATCCTTCGAGCCAGTTCAAGGTGGAGATCAGAGAAATTAGAAGATCTGGAGTACAGCTGCCAAAACACACACACACACACACAGAAAGAAAAACATTTGATCATTTTCAATAAAAAATAACTATCGTTTTCATGAAATAAAAATAACTACTAAATGTTAGAGGCGTGAACTTTTACTGGTCTCACGATTAGATTTGATTACGATTATTAGGTCAACGATTCGATTCGATATCTCAATGCATCACGATACACACCATCAAATGTTCTTTTAAACTTGAATTTGTATGCTGTAGCCAGAAAATCAACAAGCAATGTCATGATATCATTCAGGGGTTTTCAACTGCTTCTGTCCCAGTCTTAGTGTGGGGAGGGGTGAGTATTTTTTTTGTATTACTTTTTAAATATTTGCAATAAATTCATTATTCATGAAGGTGCTCAAATCCTTTGGAAATGTTTTGAAAAAAATGAAAAAAAAATTTTTTTTAAGTGATTTCAGTAGCGAAAGTGAATTGCATGTCCCGGACCACCTGCAACGCTGGCACGGACCACTAGGGGGAAGTGGACCGCCAGTTGAAAACCTCCATTATACTCGATTATGGTCTGCCACTGCATCGATGCAGAATCGTCCACGTCTGCATCACGATGCATAGATTATGTGATTAATTTCAACACCCCTACTACATGTGGGCAAAACGCTGTGATAGAGTTTGCAGTTTGTGTTTTCACTTCCCTTTGAACACTGAAATATTCATATTTATGGCATTTAGCAGACGCTCTTACCCAGAGTGACTTAGATTCCCTAATTTCAGGGACAGTTCTCCTGAGAGCAAATTAGGGTTGCTCAGGGACCCAGTGTTGGTAAAGCCAGAGGTTGGATTTGAACCCACAACCTCTCAGTCCAGAGTCAACCTAGACCACAGTCAAGGTGGGTACCACTAGGCCACCAACACCCCCATCATCACACAAATGTGACTCTCCACGGCAAAACCAGTCGCTTGTCGCAAATTCTCAAAATTGAGTTATGAAGTTTTCATGAAAGGGCATAAATCAAGCTTCAAAACGATACCTATATCGAATGAATGGGACGACATATGACTGAGATATCAACATTCAAAGGAGTCGGGTTTCTCCTGTCACGCCAAGTGAGAAACGGAGAAATCTGCCGTCGAAGTTGACTATCGCCGTTAGCACTCACAGACGCTTGGTGCGGTCGCGGTTACGTTTGTATTTACGGTAGCCTACGCTGCATTCACAGCCACACGGATAGCCTACCTGCGTTAGGTTAACTGAACCGGAGAAGATGATTCCGGAGAAATATCTTCTTCACGCTAGCTTCCATTTGCGGATTTACCGTAAATATTGGAGTAGAGCGGCCAAAACAGAAACTTTTAACATTCTGCTGGAATTGAATTCCTCACCTCAAGAAAGTCACGTTTTTAGGATGGAAAGCGTACGTTTCAGCCAAATTTATTCACAACAGTACAGTATAGACCTTCCAATGTTTCAAAACACTAAAAACAAAACAAAAAAAAATTTTACCCCACGCAACATAAACGCTCATTTTTCTCGGAAACCTCTGTTGCGACAAGCGCCTGGTTTTGCTGTGGAGGGTCACCAATATGATCAGTTATGACAGAATAAAGTTGCCAAGGAAACTGTTTTTCTTCATTGATCACCCAAATTATAGTAAACTTCATAATCTGTATGAACTGATGAATGTCTGATTATTAAAAGGTTTGAATGAAGTTCGAAGAGAAAAGATATGATCATTTCTGTTGTTTGTATTCAACTAAAGCCAAAATTTATGACCCAGGGTTTAACCCACGAGCATCATTAACACCTCAAGCAGAAACACACCAGGTGAAACCTGTCTGATCTCTTCAGTTGCTGATGAAACTGCTGCAGTAACTCCAGTTCATCAGAGACAAACACACTCCGTCCACACAGCTACGGGACTGCAAACAGACAGAAATAAACCCACCTAGTACATACAACATCCCACAGAGCAAACCCTTAAACGTGAGCATTTACTCATTTATTTCTGAGCCATTCTGTATTTAAGTGAGTGAGTATTGGTCATTGTGAACGCAGCACAGCACACAATGCACCACAAAGAAACCTGACCTCTGCATTTAACCCATTCATGATGGAGCAATGGCCAGCTTTTTGTTCCAAGGAGCAGTGCTTGGATACCTTGCTCACAAGTACCTCAGTGGTACCTTTACCGGTCCGGGACTTGAACAAGCAACCCTCCGATCATGGGGCCAACTCTCTAACCATTACACTACAACAGCAGGAAAATGATCTCAAGGATATGACAATATTTTAAGCATGTGTTGCACATTTGAGCAGCTGAACAGACTGTACATTTGTTTGTTAGTACAGAATACTGTAGATATTTTAATAAAATATTAAGTGACATGCAAATATATGAAATCTCATTGTGTGAGAAAACTTTTGACTGGTAGTGTATTCTACGTTAAATGCAAACTTCCAAATAAACGACACTTTGACAGTTTGAATAAATATCTTTCAGAACACACAAATTATTTACTATTTACTTTTATTACTGCTTTTTAAAAGTTAACACTACATAATAATTCCAGAAATAACATCCATAGCTTTTTGGTAACATCTACCATAAAGAAAATAATTGTAAAAAAAGGTGCAATAACTAAACAAAAAGGAGGTTTGTGCCCTTGTATGTAAAAGCAAATGAACATCAGAAATTATATCTATTAAGTGACAAACAAAATCCTGTAAAGCAGATAATAAACAAAATACTATATTTAAAAAATGAAAACGACATCATGTGCCCGATGGGAAAATAATTATAAAATCATTATTTACATTTTCAGTTGTTTAAATCTTTCTGTGTTCTTATTTGTTTAACATCATATTTAAAGCTGTTTTATGTCTACTTTTGTCTACCTCAATTTGACTTGCCTCCTGGACATTCAGAGACGCTCCGTCTTCACTGCTGCATGCTGGGAGTTATCTTCTAGCATGTCCTCTAACAGGTGCCTTTTGTGATCTGTCCATCAAAGTTCGGGTCCTTCTTATGTCACAAAGTGCAGATCCATCCGTACCTGGTAGAGAAGAAACAGAGTAAGAGCACTGAAGAAGACATGTCTGATCTTGTCCTGCCATCTGGTGGCCAAACTTCATTACAGCAGCTGAGAGAAAATTTTATTGTGGTCAGGCTTTATTAGATTTCTTAAATAGTATTTGATATATATATATATATATATATATATATATATATATATATATATATATGTTTATATATATATATATATGCTTTGCTACATATAAGCATCAATTTTATAGGTACACTTGCACAAAAAATCAGGGATTTTTGTAGGATTATAGTCATTATATTATTTTTGTAGCTGGCTATATTATTTTGTAGGATTATAGGATTATAGATCTGGCGGTTAGTTCTCCATGATGTTTGGAACAACCTACCAGCCGAGTTCCTTCAAAAACTGTGTGCAAGTGTACCTAGAAGAATTGATGCTGTTTTGAAGGCAAGGGGTGGTCACACCAAATATTGATTTGATTTAGATTTCTCTCTTTTTGTTCATTCACTGCATTTTTTGTTGACTACGACAATAAATGATTAACACTTCCATTTTTGAAAGCATTTTTTTTGTTTACAAAAGCATTTTTTCACACCTGCTCAAAACTTTTGCACAGTACTCGTATATATAATATAATATAATATAATATAATATAATATAATATAATATAATATAATATAATATAATATAATATAATATAATATAATATAATATAATATAATATAATATAATATAATATTCCTTTTATTTGTCATATATATTATATTATATTATATTGCCGTATTATATTATATTATATTATATTATATTATATTATATTATATTATATTATATTATATTATATATTATTTTACCATCCACTTATGAGTACCTCAGTGGCACCTGGTCCGGAACTTGAACAGGAGACCTTCCGATCACAGGGCCAACTATATCCCTAACCATTAAACTACCAACTGACATTACAGAACTGAAAATAAGCTAATAGCAGGTTTAGATATTTTTATCTGTGAGTTGTCATGCCGTACTGAGCAGAATCCCCCTCTGTGCTTCACTTTTAATAACAAGAACTTCTTTTTCTTTTTTTCATATCACACTGAATGGGGATGAGTGGGGTGTTAGTGAGTTACAGCACTCTGATGGAGGTGTGTATGTGTGTGTGTGTGTGTGTGTGTGTGTTAGTGGTAAAGCCCATCTTCACCACTTGCACAGATGCATTATAGTGCAGTGTGAATGTCATCAACTGGAAACACAGTCGACACCTTCAGCAAAAAATATCAGAAAAAGAATCAGAAAGAAGTTTATTGCGCAGTACAATGTCATATACAAGGAATTTGCTTTGGTGGCTGAAGCGAGGACAGTAAAAGTAAAAAAAAAAAAAAACAACAACACTGTATCTTGAATGATCACTTGTCTAATTGTCAGATTTTTGTTACCTGATAAAGACAATTTTGTATTACTGATCTTCACAAAAGAAAATGCTAAAACAGGCCTAACAAAAAATAATGTGCATTCCAAGAGATGAAAATGTATTTACATTGCCAAGATGTTGAGCCAAAATTACCACTCAAATAAAAAGACTTAAGAAATATTATTCATGATTGTGTAAAAATGTTCTTGTTAATCTAAAAATTCCTCAGTTCACAACATAAAAATCTCAGACTTTCTTTATATAATATTTACTGTTGTAAGAAATTAAATGTTTGTTGTGTCCATTTAACAATAAAAAATAAATTGGTTATTGAAAGCCAAGAGAAAGGAAGAAAGAGGAATTGAGAGACCTTGGAGAAGAGCTGTCTGTGGTAGACCAAGTTGCTGTTAGAACCTCAGCTGGCGACTTGTTGGATGAGTTCAAGAGCCTGAAGTGCCAGTGGACCCAAACGTTCCCTAAAAGAACTCCAGCATACACATACATGCACACCCACACACACACACACACACACACACGGTACAATTACAGAGGACACTGAACTGTACTGATAAACACAGAGAGGAGCAACATGTACATGCACACTTTAACCAGCCGGGGGCAGCACAACTTCTGATTTCAAGGCTGCAGTATGTGTAAAGGAGGAGAAAGTTGTTCTTCTACCAACTCATAATTTACACCAAAAACTGACAAAATATCATGTATAAAAAATATAAAATATATATACAACCAAAAGTAAAAATAATAAAATATTTAAACATTTAGACAGACAGATACACAGATTACAAGATGACCACTGCTCCTTCACGAACGGGTCAAATTTACATTTGGTTGCGGTGCACTGTGTGCTGTGCTGTGCTGTGTTCACAATGACAAATAATCACTCACTTAAAAATGATTAAATCTTTAAATCTCATGCCACATTACAGTACGAGGAACGCATGAACAATTAGCTTAAAAAAACACCACACACAGTTTGGAGAGAAACCACACAGTTGTACAGCAGCACTAAACATGTGGGGATGAAGAGAGAGTTGCGAGTGTGTGATGATGTCACTAAGTGGAGTTAGTGTTTTATCATAGCGTGTTGTGGTCTGTGTGTGTGTGTGAAAGAGACACATGAGAGTCAGGCATTCAGTGTTACAGGCATCCAGAATAATACAAATAATCAAACAAAATGTACACACACACAAAACTGGTTGGATGCAAAACATGAATAGATGTACACACACACACACACACACACACTGTCTTGTATTACTATCTTTGTGAGGTCCTTCCATAGACTCCCATAATGACTAAAGTAGATAATTTTACACCTACACCTAATCCTAACCCTAACCTTAACCTCAGTAACCAAAAGCACATCTTTTACTTTCTTTAGTTTCTCAAATAAAACATATCTATATATAAAACATATTCTATAAAGTCATTTTCTCCTCATGGGGACCTCCAATGTCCCCACAAAAGCCTTCCAAAAACAGATAAAAGTGATTTTGGGGACAAAAGGTACCTACAATGCGAGCAAAATACATGGCCACACACACACACACACACACATGCACACACACACACACATTACTGAGACACACCCACCTGTGTGCAGATTGAACCCCCACACACTCCAGACAAACACTTGCATGCCCACAGAATAATATACAAACACAACTGCATGTGCTCACACACACACACACACATACACAGAGACATAAACACACTTTTGCATGCATTTACCAACAGAAAAACACATACTTACATGCTCACGCAAACACACCTGCACACACACACACACACTTGCATGCACACACATACCTACTTGTTTGTGCACAGACACACATGCTTATGCATGCCCCCCCCACCCCCCACAACACACACACACATGCAGGAAGCGCAGAAGAATCACACACACACACAGATACACACACACACTTCCATCGCTTTTTTCTTGCTCTTTCCTCGTCTATCGGTCTAAACCACAGGATGAAGCCCCCTGTCACTCTCAGCACTGTGAGCTTCTAATGTGATATTTACCCTGATAACATAAGCTCTTAACGCCATGGCAACAGATTCTCTTTGTGAGCAGGACCTTCGGGAGTGTTAAAAACACACTCATGGGGGGGAGGAGACAGAGCAAGCACTACGGTATCTCTACAGCATAGTCTGTACTGGTCCGCAGAGTCGGAGTAGACCAACACGGTGTATGAAGGCCGTCAGGGGCGTTGCCGAGTTGATCAGGACATACACGTTCACCATGGCAACCAGGCCCTGATTAGTGAAACTGGACTCGGCTGATTGTCTCCTAAAATAATAACACATAACATAAAAACCACAGTACAGAGACAATGCAGAAGCATCACACTAGTGAAGATTTGAGGGATCTGACCAGTCAGCTGCAGGATGGTGAGGGCACAGGCAGATGGAATTATGGGTAATGACAACCCTAGAACAAAAAAGAGAAAAATCAGATTCTTCTGGCTTATTTAGTTTATCTATCTAATTAGCTGTATATCCATCCATCCATCCATCCATCCATCCATCTATCTATCTATCCATCTATTCATCCATCCATCTATCGTATCGTTCTATTCATCTATCTATCTATCTATCTATCTATCTATCTATCCATCCATCCATCCATTTATCTATCTATCTATCTATCTATCTATCTATCCATTCATCTATCTATCTATCTATCTATTCATCTATCTATCTATCTATCTATCCGTCTATCTGTCTAGCTATCTAGCTGTCTATCTGTCTATTCTATGTGCCTTCTTTGTAAAAGCTGGAGCCACATTGTCTCATCTCTCTCACTCATATAGTGGAGATGACTAGGAAGTTTACTTTGAATTATGAATTAATAACAATAATAATAATAATAATAATAATAAATAATAATAATAATATTTAATAATAATAATAATAATATAATAATTATAATTATTATTATTATTATTATTATATAGTAGTAGTAGTAGTAGTAGTAGTAGTAGTAGTATCCCATTACAGATCTAAAAGCATTGTCGTGCAGACAGTGTCAGCCATAAGAAACTGCCACATCACTTCCCACAGAGTCACTTGGAGCTGGGCAGAGATATTTACTACTGCATGTGCAGATGTGTAAGTTGATGAGGTTGAGTGTGTGAGGGTGTGTGTGGAGGAGGAGTGTGTGCATGTGTGAACCAGGAGAGGAGACGTTAATGTGTGTGCAGAGGTGAGGAAATGAGTAAATGAGTTAAGGTGTTTATGACAGAGATAAATATATATATATATTACTACTGTCTGTGTGTGTGTGTGTGTGTTTTCTCAGCACATGTCTACATTGAACGGTGCACTATCTTGGCACTGTGCACCAATAAAAAATTCTTCTAAGGTCCAGCAGAGAGTCACACTATCATATGCATATATATACACACACACATTACCCATGCAGACACAGCAAGGGTTGCAAGACAAGTGCAGTGGTCTTAATCAAGATAAATGCAGATCAAAAAGCAGGAAACTGAGTTTCAGTCTCCTTTTTTTAAAACTATTATTGTTGGAACAGGCATCAGTGGCATCTGGATGGGCTACCACCCCAGTACAATTCAGAAATTCCCACGATTTTGATTTGATTCCGATTCTTGGGCTCACGTTTCGACTCAAAATCGATTTACGATTCATAAACAATTCACGATTCACTACGTAGATGAATTCAATGAGTAGTTGTTTCCAGATTGCTGCTTTTGGAGTTGTATTTTCCTATGTAATCGAGATCAACAAGAAAGAAATCACGCTTGAATGTATTTTCTAAATTTAATGGCTATGTACACATACTGACTGCATTTCCTTCATGCTCACTTGAAGGAGGTCTATCTCAGGATTTCCACATTGTGCCATCTATAGGACTGGCGAATTGAACTCGTTTTCTGGGAAAAAGTAAACTAGTGCCATTACGTTAGCTGAAAATATGTGAATCGATTTTGAATCGACAGAGAAAGAATCGTGATTCCATTCGATTCAAGTTTTTTGCGCACCCCTGCTACCAATGCACCCTCATTGCATCACAGTGCTGTCTTGGTAGCTGCAAGATGGAGTTGGAGGATGGAGTCCACCGTGGGCCAACATGACAGCAAGGATCTGAGACTGTGAACTAGCCTTGACATAGTTAGCTACTTTCTTCTCTGTAGCTTGTAGTTCAGTTAACTGCTATATTAAAACAGGAGCTTGCCTATAGTTTAGATTTGCTCAAGACCCTCAGCTGATTAACAGCCGCTAGTTTGTTAAAAGCAGGAACACCAACATCTATAGGGCAGTTGTGTGTAAACTGCGAGGTCGGTGGATCAAGTCCGGACTTAAAGGTACCCTTGAGGTACTCATGAGCGAGGTACCGTCCCCAAGCACTGCGATTCAAAAGCTGCGGTTCTCACACGGCCAGAATCTGTGAAGTGGAGCTAAATCCACATTCAGCTCCACGACTCAACCTACAGATACACTCTACGTTTGTGTGTATGTGTGTGTGTGCATGTGAGTGTGTGTTCCATTAGTCCAGATGCACTCACAGACAGGATTTAACCTCTCTCCTAACCTGGCTCAACCCATCGGGACCCAATGGGCCGCTGAAGGCTAGGGGTGGGCAGCAGCAGGCCAGGGGGAAAGACAATATTGTTCCAGACGTGAAGACAACGGCTCTCTTTCATAAAGACATGAACATCAGCAGAGCAGAGGGGCAACATCGGTCACTACTGTCCCAAATACGGAGAGACGGCTGCCTTCATCTGGCACTGATGCGCTGACGGGCCGAATTTGGCTATGTAACGGAAAAAATGTTTAGAGCTGCCGAGCGCGGCGAATGCTGGCTATTCAGAAATGGGTGAGTC
>JAVGVS010000080.1:527814-630314 GCA_032718565.1 Distichodus sexfasciatus
CTTGTCGCAAATTTTCAAAAATGAGTTATTATATTTTCGTGAAAGGGTATAAATCAAGCTTCAAAATTATACCTATATCGAATGAATCGGAAGACATATGACTGAGATATCAACATTCAAATGAGTCGGGTTTCTCCTGTCACGCCAAGTGAGAAACGGAGAAATCTGCCTTTGAAGTTGACTATCGACGTAGCACTCACAGACGCTTGGTGCGGTCGCGGCTACGTTTGCATTTATGGTAGCCTACGCTGCATTCACAGCCACATGGACAGCCTACCTGCGTTAGGTTAACTGAACTCGGGAGACGAAGATGGATTCCGGAGAAATAACTTCACGCTAGTCAACCAGTGGATTTACCGTAAATATTGGAGTAGAGCGGTAAAAACAGAAACTTTTAACATTCTGCTGGAATTGAATTCCTCACCTCAAGAAAGTCACGTTTTTAGGATGGAAAGGGTAAGTTTTTCAGCGAAATTTATTCCCAACAGTACAGTATAGACCTTCCACTGTTTCAAAACACTAAAAACAAAAATCCAAAATTTAGTGGAGCTCATAGACCTATTTTAACTTGCTGAAACAATGGTATAATATGGGACCTTTAAGTATATTTGAACATTTAAATTAAAAAAATGTAATGCAATAGTTACTGTCCCTGGTACCTAGTTGCTTTTAAAAGGCTGTAAGTCAGTTACTAACATTTTGGGAGAAGTAACTGGTAACTTCTTTAAAGTAACGTGTCCAACACTGGTCATGAAGCAGACAGTATGGCAGTAAAGTGGTCGTATGGTATAAATAGGACTTGTGAGTGACAGCAAAATAATTATATAAAGGAGCTTTTAGGCACAGCAATACAATAACATGAATATGACGATGTTGGTATAGTAGTTAATAAAGAATCAATGTTGTCACTGGCTGATGTTTTAATGAGACACTGTCATCTTTGATCAAGAAGTTTCATTTGAGTGTTTTAGTAAGAGTCCAGGAACAACAAGTACAGCAGCTCTGTCTGTCCAGAGAGACACTGACATCACGGTCATTTTCACATCGTTACAAAGGCTGCAGTTTTTTCAGTGTGTTGACTTATTTTGGAGTCTGGAGTCTGGATTTGGGGCTGTGTGTGAGCAGTAAGCGTGTAATAAAACAGGAGAAAACATGTATAAATCCTCATCAGTGCAACAGACAATAACAAAAGACACTGTTATTGTCTGGGTGAATAAGACAGAGATTTGTGCATCCATCACTGTCAACAAATCATGAACACACGCCTCACACACCCCAATAAAATCTACATGTACACACATACATACTTCTACACACAGGGGCAGGTGGTAGCGTAACCGTTAGGGAGTCTGTCCCGTGAAGGTTGAAGGAAGGAAGGTCACCGCTTCAAATCCCAGACCCGTTAAGGTACCGCTGGGGTACTCATCAGCAAGATAATGTCCCCGGGCAATGCCCATGTTAGCTGCCCACTGCTAACATGGATCATGGATGGGTCAAAATGCAGAGGTTAGGGTTCATTGTGGCACACTGTGTGCTGTGTTGTGGTGGGTACACAATGTTTGAGTGGGTTCTGTGTGTGTGTGGGTTAGTTGGTGTGTGCGGTCTCCATGCTCCCCCCCATAATAAAACTAAATTCCAGGGTCCTCCCCCCACTTGGGCCCCTGTTAAGTCAGTCCCACTGCTCACCCCACTACAATGGGTCTGTGTTGGTGGGTGTGTGTTTGTATTTTAATAGCAGCTCTCACCGTTGGGTCGTCAGTGAGTTTGAGCTTTGATCAGTCAGCATGTTTCTGCAGTCCTGACCATCAATCTGACCGACAGGCAGCTACTGACACCCTTCTCATGGGTTAAAGGCACAATAAACACACACCTGTGCATGTGTAAACACACAACACACACCTGTTCTCTGCCTCCGGTTTCACACACACTCTCACTGATGCATATATAGTTGAATGAGGACTTATTGTTCAATCTGTCTCTGAGTAGGTGTCTAACAACCTCTTAAAATGCTTCAGAATGCAGGAAATGGTATCGACTTCATTAAAAATTTTATGGGGAAGGACCCCCAGACCGCTAGACGCCGCCAAGTGTGTTCCCCCACACTACAAATGCTTCTGGTGCCTCTGAGCCGAAGAGTGCTGGTTCGAATCCCCAGGACAGCACATACTGTACCATTGGGCAGTTGGTAGTGTAACAGTTAGGGAGTTGGCCCCGTGATCGGTTCAAATCCTGGACCGGTAAAGGTACCACTGAGGTACTCATGAGCGAGGTACCGTTCCCAAGCACTGCTCTTCAGGTGCTGCCACAAAAAAAGCTGCCTAGTGTCTTCTTCACAAATGGGTCGAATGCAGGGGTCACATGTTGCTGTGGAGTGCTGTGTTGCGTTCACAATGACAAATAACCATCACTTTTTGAGTTATGATCCCAGTGAACAAACTGATTTAATCTAAAATTCCTTGCAGATGATATGCTACACCGCCCAGCTTGTAGTTTAGCTCTGCACTTCAACGTCACAGTGCCAGCAGTAAACGTGGACTAAGTTATTCTTTAATTAATCCCATATTGTGGAGATGCTCGTGTAAATGATTAGCATCAGACAGGCAGCACATTTTACCCGACTGGGCTCACATTGACCTTTGTGGTGGATTTTATGACCCCGTGGTGGATACAGGGAGGGAGGACGGGAACTGGGGGGATTTAGGAGGTTAGACTTAATGCTGCAGCCGAACCGAAACTCAGCAGGGGTCAGAAATCAAGCGAGTGGCCCAACCTGCCCTTAAAGGAAACACCACTCTCACAACACAACACACCTCTTTATTCCGCCCTACAGGATGTCCACTACGCCGCTGTGCCATTAAACACTGAAAAACAGTGATTGTGTGTGTGTGTGTAAGTGTGTGTGTAATTTTATGACCTAGACTTCTTTTAGGGACATATTTCAAACCCTGGACCTGCAAACTCAGCATGGACCTACCTTTGGGGATGAAATTTGACATGACTCTTTTAGTATTTTTGCTAAAATGTCTTTTGTATTAAAATTTTTTTTTAGGTTAGGGGCAGTGCCCAGGGATCACTGCTTGGGGACAGTACCTTGCTCATGAGTACCTCAGTGTTAACTTTAGCGGCCCTGGATTCAAACCTGTGATCTTCTGATCACGGGGCAAACACCCTACCGTTACGCTACCAACTGTGTATACTATATTTCTGTGAGGACTGGTTTAAAAACATTTAAAAAGCTTTAAAATGCTTTTATATAAAAGTTTAAGGTTTCGTTAAATAAACCAATAGTGAGAAAAGATTAGTTTTAAACTAAATCAACTGTAAACTTTTAAACTAGAGTTTAACATTAGTTTAAGGTTCGCTTCGATCGCAAGATGCAGGTCTTTTAGTAATACTCAGAATAAAGAACTTCCTACTAGTGTTCAGAGGTCAGAAACAATCTCTACTTTTAAGTCAAGGCTTAAGTCTTTTGGATATTAAAGTCGCTTTTTTCTTAGATAAAGGTGGGATCTGGGGGTTCATGGTCATTTGAGATTAATGGTGAAAGGGGAGATTATTGCTGTCATCCTACCACTCTCGCTGATCGCTCAAGTTTGCAGACGGTGGTTTGGTGCGATGCCGAGACCCCTGGAAGCCCTCATGTCTGTGCTACCTTCCAGCTCTCCCTTCTTAGCTAGGCTGCCATAGTTACTTTAGCACTTCTGGAGGTTAGGTCTAGGGCACTTAACCCTCTTCTCTCTCTTCTTCTTTTTTTCCAAGCTGTTCCCGAGCTGATCCCGAGATGACGCTTGGCCGACTGAACCCTTACCGGGACTCTATGGAGATGTTCCGAGCTGACGCTCTACCATCTCAACCCTCCCGAGCTGACACTGACTGAGTGAACTCACCAGGAGACGTCCCGAGCCGACGCTTGACCATCTCAACTCTCCCGAGCTGACGCTGACCGACTGAACCCTCACCAGGACTCCATGGAGACATCATCATCTGAAACCAGCTGGGATTTGGACCCTATGGACCTCAACTGAATCAGCAGTATAATACTGAACTAATTTTAGCTTAATGTTGCTGAGAGATTCCTGCAAAGTGGCCCAGTAACAACTTGGGATTCGAAAACATCCCTTGGACTATTTTTGTATCTTTGCTTCTTTAAACAACTAATGATTCATCTTGAACTAATGCTTGCTGTGTATTAAATGTTCGTGCGGCCGGTCGCCCAGAGGAGGATGGGGTCCCCTTCCGAGTCTGGTTCCTCTCAAGGTTTCTACCTATTTGAGGGAGTTTTTCCTTGCCACTGTCGTCTCAGGCTTGCTTGTTGGGGGGTTTAGGCCGGTTATATGTAAAGTGCTTTGTGACAATGACTGTTGTTAAGAGCGCTATATAAATACATTTGAATTTGAATTGAAGGTGTATATTTTATATTCTATTTATATATTGTTTTTTCTGTGCCTTATTTGTTCTTTGTACTTGTTCTTTGTTCTGTGCACCGTTAAAACTGGAGCCACGTCGTCTCTAATAAGGCTTACTTTGACTTTTGACTTTTGGATACTGTGGATAAAGTTGGGGTTAGGTGTTGCTGAGGTACTATTTAAGTGTGTGTGTGTGTGTAGGGGCGTGTGTGTGTAAGACAGCAAGTCAGTGGAGGTCAACTAATCCGAACGAACCCCTTCTCCTGTGACTCTTTCATCTTCATAAGTGTGTGTGAGTGTGATGTTTAGGCCCCTGAAAAGCAGTGAATCATCCCCGAGGAAACAGAAGTCACTTGGTGTTCTCCTTTCATCTTGACACCATCTATATTTACTTAGCTCATTTCTGCAATCTATAAAATAATATAATTTGAAGTGAAAACATGTATTTTGACCAGATTGTGCTTTCTTCATCTTTTAACCGCCTTTCAAATCTGACACACACTTTTATATACACTTCTTTTACATACAGCACACACACACACACACCTCTCCCGCCATGCCTGAGAGTGGTGCTGGTGTGAGCATAGCGTCCGAGCTCCACGTAGTAACCCTGCTCCTGCAGAACCCTCTGGTAGAGCTGGACCTCAGTGTCGGAGGTGGTGTGCTGGCCGGTCAACATGACAGCCTTCCCTGTACACTGCCTCTTAGACCTGGATCCCTGTCAGAGAGAGACAGAGAGAGATTTAATAAATCATTATTACACACTTCTTTACCATAACTTCAAATTATATGGGAAATATTGGCAGATATGGGGGCATTTTGTAGTGTAACAGTTTGCCCCGTGATCGGAAGGTCACCGGTTCGAATCCCAGGATTGGTAAAGGTACCACTGAGGTACTCATGAGCAAGGTACCGTCCCCAAGCCCTGCTCCCTGGGTGCTGCCCATGTCAGCTGCCCACTGCTCCTTCACGGATGGGTTAAATGCAAAGGTCACATTTGGTTGTGGTGCACTGTGTACTGCGTTGTGGTGTGTTCACAATGACAATCACTCGCTCTTAGTTGCAGATTTCATCAATACATCAATAAATCCCGATATTTCCTTTCTCGATATACTATATCGATTTCTAGCTTCAAAAGTCGATATTTCTGAGGGGGAGAATTGTGCACCACAAGCAGCCTCAGATTACTGACCGGACACTTTAATGTCTTATTTTCAATCTTATGCATTTTATCTTCACGTTTTTGGTGTCCACTAGTTCAGTGTGTTAAAATGCAAAGACAATAAAGTTAAAATTCAGTTCTGAGTTGTGTTGTTTTGGCTGAATTATTAATGTAATGTGATTCATTAAGACCACCCAGATCGTACACAGCAACCTGCATTTCAGCTCTGTTTTTACATTTTCAGTGAACTGTAGAATATCTCAATATGTATAGTATCGCAATATATCGTGATATAATCATATCGTGACCCATGTATCGTGGTACGCATCGTATCGTGAAGTTCTTGCCAATACCCACCCCTAATCATTGTGCATACCTATGTAAATTACACTATATAAAATATAAAACAGGTCGTGTTAACAGTGTTTTTACCGCATGGTAAATAAAATATCTGGTTTTCATTTTCCATGAGCAATCCGCAAGAAATTGTCTTTGATACATCATTATTTACTGTAAAGTATTTTTCAGATTTCTTTATAGAACGGAGAATAAAGAAATCTGAAAAATAACTTCGTGTTGCCAAAAAAAATCACTTCGTGTTGTTAAACAGAACTATTTGTTTCATCTCTTTTAAAAACCTGTATATTGTAATACTGTATATCACAAACGGCTTGAATAGAATGATTGGGTTGTTTTGTAGGTTTGATATAGCATCATTTAACTATAAGGTTATTTTCAAATTCCAAGTATTTTCTACACAGATACACTCCCCTACAAAATACGAATAATTCATGGTTTTCAAATAACACCATTTAAGTATTACTGTATACGTCACAGAAAGACACACTGCAATGTTAATTTTTCTAATATTACGCACATCTGATGTCTCTAATCTGTGAAAACCAACCAGACAATCTGTCTTCTGAGTTGGTTCTCATGCAAGTGGAAAGCGGGTTTCATTCTGTTTGTATAAAGTTTGTGCCTTTTATTTGACTCTAACTCCAGAGACTGCACGACTCCATCTCTCTCTCGCTCTCTCTCACACAGTTCGTTCGGGCCAGTTTGGGGCAGCCCTGTAATGAAATAATAATGTTTGCGTCTTGGCCGCGGCCTAGCCCGGGGAAACGAAGGCAGCGGAGTAATTGCATGGTTTAGATTAGCATCTGCAGCCAGAGGACTGGCGGGGGACAAATGTAGAGGCAGAGGAGAGGAGAGGAGAGGAAAGGAGAGGGGGAGAAGAGGAAAATAAGAAAAGCATAAAAAGAAAAAGAGGGATACCAGTGGTGGAAGAAAACCTATGAGAGAGAGAACGGTTAAAAATGTAATAAGCAAGGGTAAGAAAGGGATCAAGGGAAAATGGGGGCCTGAGAAAATATACGAGCAGTCAAGAAAGAAACAGAGAGCAAGCTTTGTATTGTGATTTGGACATGGCGAGTTCTACACTCTCTGATGTGGCTGAGCTCCCAGATGGAAATATTTATGAGCTGGGAGGAGGAGGCCCCCGAGGAACTGAGAGAGAGAGGGAGAGAGAGAGGGAGAGTGTGTAGAGTAAAAATCAGCACTTATCACTGGCATTTCCTTCAGACTGTCAGGCCAGTTTCCCAAAAGCCCTGCCATGTCAACATCACACTGTTAGATGGAGTGTGCAACATGAATCCTGCATCCACGTTCCTTTGGGAAACTCAGAAGGGCTTGGGGGATTTTGAAAGTAAAAACAAACTGATTACTCATTAAACCTCACATATAAAGTCCATGTAGACCGAATGAATCAGCATATTTTAAACATCTTTTAATACACTACAGTTGCATGTTGGGAAACAAAAATCTTAGACACTTACAAATTGGTGTAAGCACCTAATTAAATTTAAATGTCACAAATGCTGGACCAGAAAACACGACAGGAATGAAGGTGAAAGACACAGTGGAGCCTCCAGCCTCAGCCACGCTACTGACTCAGACCTAAGATTGGGATAGTGTGTGTGTGTGTGTGTGTGTGTGTTGACAGCATTTGCTGTGTGTGGCACTAAATTCCAAAGTGTACGTGTCTATAAATAATCCTACTCTATTTAAAAGTCCAAAAGGGTCATAACCTCTGGGGCACTAATGTCTTTTAACACTACATGTGATATCAGACAAAACACACACACACACACACACACACACACAGTCTCTGTATTACTATCTTTGTGAGGTCTTTCCATAGACTCCCATAATGACTAGATGTATATAATTTTACCCCTACACCTAATCCTAACCCTAACCTTAACCTCAGTAACCAAAAGCACATATTTTACCTCTTTTAGTTTCTCAAATAAAACAAGCACATTTTCTATAAAGTCATTTCTCCTCATGGGGACCTCTCAAATGCCACAAAAAAACAGATAAAAGTGATTTTAGGGGACAAAAAGGCCCCCACAATGCGATAAATACATGAACACACACACACACACACACACACTTTACTTCACTCTACTTTTGGGGACATTCCATAGGCATAATGATGACTTGAAATTTAACCCAAATAATCATAGGTCAGAAACATACACATGCGCCTACAGCCCTGTACATGGCAGAAAGACTACAATCACATCACAACCTCCCTGCACACACACACACACACACACACACATTAACACACTTAACATTGACCAGACCAGTAGGGATGAAAGAACACAGAACACTTTCACACCACCATAACCCCTCTCTCTCTCTCTCTCTCTCTCTCTCTTTTTCTTTTACAGGGTCACCGCAGTGTGTATGGAATGTTGAACAGGGTCACAGGGTCTGCTTCATTTTACCCCAAAACCCTCTTCAAATTCCAACCTTAAAACTCTTACAGCAAAAACACACTCCTCCTTCCACAAGTTGTGTTAAAGATGCCAAAAGTCAGTGTTATCACTGGAACAATGATAAGACTTCAAAACATGCTGTTCATGATGTGTTGTTTCATGCTGGAATTACAGATATATTTTAATATGGCTTATGTGAATATTAAAGTTGCATTTCCATGTACACAATAAATAGGCAACTACAAGTGGAATTTTTAGTAAGACCAGACCAGACCCGAGCTTTTTTTTTACTAAGTTTTCCCTAGAACATCTAGAGCTGCACAATATCATAATATTATATAATATTTCAGCATCACCATGGCAATAGTTGCATTGCAGGGCACATAATAAACACTAGCAATCAAATGTTTGTACCAACGCTGAGATTTCCTACATTTGTACGTTATAGTTTTGTCAGATATACAGTGTTACAAACTTTCCATGTTATGCATTTTCATTTATAACTGTTCACGCAACACCTTTCCAATGCCCCATGATTAGAAGGTTGCAGGTTCGAATCCAGGACCGGTAAAGTTACCACCGAGGTGGTCATAAGCAAGGTACCGTCCCCAAGCACTGCTCCCCGGGTGCTGCCTTTGTTAGCTGCCCACCGCTCCTTCACAGATGGGTCAAATACAGAGGTCACATTTCATCGTTGTGCACTGTGTGCTGTGCTGTGGTGTGTTCACAATGACAAATAATCACTAACTTTTAAAAAGTTTTTTTTAAGATTTCACTTTAAAATCACTCCAATCATTCAATCATTCATTCAATTTCTGATCCACTTAATCTCTATCGGAGACACAGGGACCGGAGCCTATCCCAGGACTACAGGAGCGAGGCGGGGACCAACCCTGGATGGACGCCAATACACTGCACGGCACACAAACATACCCAAAGACACATCTTACGGGACCAGTATAAACTAACCAATCCATCTACAGCGCATGATTTTGGTCTGCGGGAGGAAACCAGAGCACCTGAGGAAAACCCACATGAACACGGGGATCACCCCAATTATTCTAAAATAATTCCTTTGTTCCAAATAGAGTCGCTCTTAATGTGAAGTCTGCCCTTAATCTGCGCTGTCTGTCTCTACCCTCTTTCTTTCCCGCTAGTGGACATGATGCATGAAAAATACCTCTCATGCATCACTTGCTCTCTCTCTCTATTTTCTCTCTTTAATAGTGTTAGTCTCTAACTCCAGTGAACTCTCAACAGTAGTGTATAGAAGAGGACCGGAGAGGCTGGTCAATCTATGAAAGAAACTCTTAATCAACAGCAGTGAAAACGTCTTGAGAAAGAGAGAGAGAGGGACGTGCAGAGAGTGGATGTTATTAGTATTCAGTGACCAACTCGGGCCCTGCTTGCTCATGCAGAGTGGACGATGGCCTGCTTGGTAACTGCTGGAACGTTTGGCAACAACTTCACATTTTATTCAAGCTTTTCTCACTCCACCCTCTCTCCCTCCATCACTCTATCCCTCCGTACTGCTCCAGCCCCCTTCCTCATCTTACAGTCTCGACGCCTCGCTCTCAGAATGGGGAGTTGGTGACCAGTGGTAGGACACTCGCCTTTGGAACAAGAGGTTATGGGTTCGATTCTGACCTCTGGCATTACCAACACTGGGTCCCTGAGCAAGACCCTTAACCCTAAGTTGCTCTCAGGGGTCCCTGAAATTAGCAACATGTAAGTCGCACTGGATAAGCATCTGCTAAATGTTGTAAAATGTAGACTGGGTTCTGTTACTTTTGGCTCTATGTATTAGGTTAAAAGGACTAACATGGCTGACCAGAGGGCTGAGTTAAAAATATCATGTCAAAAACAAACGCCTGAACTATTTATAACAAGTCCCTGTCTCTCAGGTTTACACAGACACATACATCACTATATTTTGGGAACATATCTAATGCTGACTGTAGTTATAACACAGAATAACCCAGTGTCTGATACTAATTATTTTAATTTTAATTAAAACTAAATATTCTTCTCCTTCAGTTTTCTTGCATTCATTTTAACACAAAAGATATTGCACCAAACCAAGAGACCATTTATTGTCCCAAAACATAGGTCCGTTCCCATTCTACAGGTGTAGAGTCTGAAATTGGTTCCAAAAAGAAGTCTAGGTCAGAAACACATACATAGAAAGGCATGCCTTGCTATCTTAATACGGTACTTCCTTTGACGCTGATAAAATAGATGTAATTAGCAATATAAAAGCAAATCTTTCACAGTTTCACACGAAACTTGCAACTATTTTTATCAAAGCTAAAACTAGAACAAGGATCAGAAGCTAAAACAAGGACTAGATGTCACATAGACAAATGTCCTCATAAAGCCACGAATCTCAGGTTTTCTTGTCTATTTTTGGACAGTCACATCCACTTTAAAAACCTGTGTACAGACTAGGGCTGGGAATTGAAAACCAGTTCCGACTCAGAACCGGTTCCAACTGATCAATTTAGTTGGAATTATACAACACCAACGCTATCGATTCTTCTTCTCTTCTTAAGTTTTGTGTCACGGTCCATTACGTCACATTCTCTGCGAACTGACCTTCAACCACGAGGAATCATGACGCATAAGCTGCATTTGTTGCGCGCACGACTCTCACAGGGAAGTCCAACATTTACTAAAACGTTCCAGTTCAGTTAATCTTCCAATTTATTAAAAACAAAACTTATATTTCAGCTGATAAATAAAAACAAAAACGTTCTACTCACAGTACAGCCATTTACTTGATATTTATTTATTTATTCCCGATGCGTGTCCACAGCGCTATTGTGCCGCAGCTCTCATATGGAACGCCCTCATGGCAAAAATGTACTTCTCTCCCAGAAATGAGTCAAAAATTAGTTATAGGCCAAAATGAGTCCAAAAGCTCAAAAATAGCCAAAACTTCAGTATTTCTTCATTTTCCATTAATCAGAATTTTTTTTTCCATTCTAAAATGTTAGAGAGTAAAAAATAAATATAGAAAAATGCATTATTTCTAATATTTGTTATTGCATTAATTGTCAAATATTTTGATTCGATGAAGTGTATAATGAAATGTTTGCACCTGGTACTAACCTTATTTTTCTTCATAGTACTAAGTCATAGAATGCCTCTGCATAATAACAACTCTTAATATGAATGTATTCATGTTCACAGTCTTGTGAAGACATAATTTTGGGAAAAATATAAAACGTTGCTTTTGGTGTGGAAGACTGTGTAGAACTACTTTTATCACACTCAAAAAACTACTCAGGAATCGATAAGAGAATTGATAAGGAATTGGATTGATAGGCAGAATTGACAACAGGATTAATATTGATAAAATCTTATCAACTCCCACCCCTAATACACACACATCAATGTTTATCTCATGACAAGACATGTAAGACTGCAACAAGCCTGAGGGAAAGCCAAATACCTCAGAGCTGTCCAGTCAGAAGATGGATTAACAGAACAGCCACTATGCTTAGAGACGTTGTGTTGTATATCACCCTGGTTATAGGGTTATTTATTTTTTTCATCATCACTTTTAAAGCTTACAATGCTTTATTTACCAAGCTCTTTTTAATAGTTCAGCTTTTAGGACAGAATTTAGAATTTTAGATCAAAGAAATGCAGGACAAAGCTTTGATTCAGACTCAGGAGTAGATGTAAGAGCGCACAAAATTCAACATTTTGAAGCAGACAACTGCTGATTATCTCTTTTATACACACACATCTGCATGTAGGAGAATATGTGGGTTGACATTACTGAGCTGCTTTGAGCTACACCTCTATAGAACATCCCTCTCAGACAGCGTTCTGATCTCAAATCAGTTGATGCCACTGCATTTTAAGGTAAATAAGGACTGTGACAGGACTGAGAGCAGCTTCAACGCCCTTGTGCGATGAAAACCAATTCAGTAGAGCTTTGAGCTGACGTGTGTACATACAGCAAGAGAGTGTATAGACATGCAAGGCCTTGTATATAGAAAAGTGTGTGTGTGTGTGTGTGTGTGTGTGTGTGCGTGTGTGGGCTGGTTATGAGACGGGCTATAGAGAGTGTGTGAATAGAGCTGTAAGGTTTCTGGAAGAGAGTCAGTAGGCCACTTGATAAACACACACACTACACACACTCACACACACACACACACACACAGGCCTGACTCATTACATAACAATGCACAAGCTGCTCCATTCACTCTTCAGTAGCAACAATCTTAGGACAGTCTTAGGCAGAGGTGGGTAGTAACGCACTACATTTACTCCGTTACATTTACTCGAGTAACTTTTTGGATGAACTGTACCTGTAAGAGTAGTTTTTATACAACAAACCTTTACTGTTACTTGAGTATATTTGTGAAGAAATAACGCTACTTTTACTCCGCTACATTGAGCTACATTCCGCTCGCTGCTTTTACTTTTATTCATCTGTTATCCAGTGCGCGATCTGTTTGTTTTGTCGGAAGACTTCCTCCCAAATGCTCTATCACATGACCGTTTCACCAATCAAACGGAGCTAGGCAGTCACATGACCGCACACACAGATTGTGTGGACAGTTCAGGGACCTCTTTATGCACAGACTGCCTTGTTCTTATTTTACTGTGTCATCTCTGCCTGCTGTAATAAGTTAATACAGATTATTGTACTGTTGGTGTCTGAATTAGCCTTAATTTATGTTACTTTGTAAATATTAAATTTATTATTATTTTTAGGTGTTTATGTAATATTATTTGGTAACATCCGAACACATTGTGTTATTTTATATTTTTGCATATTCGATTATATGGTTAACCAATAAATCTGTAAGTTACTCAGAAGTTACTCATTACTTGAGTAGTTTTTTCACCGTTTACTTTTTACTCTTACTTGAGTAATTTTTTGATGACTACTTTTTACTTTTACTTGAGTAACATTATTCTAAAGTAACAATACTCTTACTCGAGTAAACTTTTTGGCTACTCTACCCACCTCTGGTCTTAGGGGACATAAAAACTCACACACACAGAAACACACACTAAGTGCTGTCAGTCTAAATGGAGATATTTAGGCTATCACACACACACACACACACACACTTGTCTGTGAATGTGCTGGAGCTCAGCTACTGACTCAAGTTGCAGTTGCTGTGGAAAAGAAAACACACTAACAGGCAGGATAAGAATTCAGTCCTAAATCTGACCTCGGGTCTTGGTGCTTTTTTGCAAACGACAAGGATGGATTAGTCAAAATCAAAGTAAACTATAATATAAACTCTCATCTATATACAAGAACATGGATAGATGAGACGACGTGGCACCTGTTTCTACAGAATACAAAGAGCCACATAGAAAAAACATATTTAAACAAACTATACATTTAGACTCTGAGCTAGAACTACAAAATGAAAGTTTTGTTTTATATCACACTGGTTATTAAATATTATTTTTAGTTTTTACCTTTTAGGGGGAAAGTTGGTAGTGTAATGGTTAGGGTGTTGGCCCTATAATCGGAAGGTCGCCAGTTCGAATCCCGGACTGGTAAAGGTACCACTGAGGTATTCATGAGAAAGGTACTGTCCCTAAGCACTGCTCCCCGGTGGCTGCCCATGTTAGCTGCCCACTGCTCCTTCACGGATGGGTCAAATGCATTCATTCATTCATTATCTGAACCACTTAATCCCAACTGGGGTCGTGGGGGGACTGGAGCCTATCCCGGGAAGTACGGGCGCAAGGCGAGTAACAACCCTGGGCAGGTGCCAACACACCTCAGGGCACAAATACACACACACTCACATTCACACCTTACAGATCAATTTAGAGTCGCCGATTAACCTATATTACATGCTTTTGGACTGTGGGAGGAAACTCGAGCACCCGGAGGAAACCAACACTAACACGGGAAGGCCCCACGGCCGACCCGAGGATCAAACCCACTGCGCCACTGTACTAGACCGGGTCAACTGCAGAGGTCACATTTCGTTATGGTGCAATGTGTGCTGTGCTGTGGTGTGTTCACAATAACAAATGATCACACTTTCCCTATTTTATTAGTATTTATAAGACTTACCCTGCTTTACTAAGCATGCCTTTTAACTGGTTTAGCTTTTATCAGATTTTTTAGGAGTTTAGAATAAGAGAAAGACAGGACTGTGATCAGACCCAGGCTTATTAAGTTAAGTGAGTGATTATTTGTCATTGTGAACGCAGCACAGAACACAGTGCACCATAACAAAATGTGACCTCTGCATTTGACCCATCCGTGACAAAGCAGTGGGCAGTTTTCTGGGGATGGTACCTTGCTCATGAGTGCCTTAGTGGCATTTTTACTGGTCTGGAACTTGAACCATCAACCCTCCGATCACAGGGCCAAGTCCCTAACAACTGACAGCATGCAATAAATTCACAATTTTCAAACAGGCACTGATCTATGGCACAGTTAAACTGTACAAAACAGTATTTGTGAGGTGGTTAAAATCCTAATAATTAGCAGATGTAATAAATAACAGATAACACACAATACAGATACACCTAACAGCAACACTAAGCCACAAAATCCACTCATTCTGAGTATAAAGAGTTCATCACCAACACCTAAAACATAACACAACTCTCCAGTTCACACACACACACACACACACTTCAGGAAGGACAACGCTTAAGAGCAGGTGTCTCATGTTAAAAGGCCTTGACATTGAGGTCATTAGCTGTTAACCAGTTGTTAGATGTTCTGTGAATGTTCAGGCCGACTGATGACTCCCCTAACTGAAGGTGTGTGTGCAAGCTCATGTATGTGGACTGCCCTTATTGTACTCTCGCACTCCAGGCATTTGGGGTCTAGCTAGTTTAGGAGCCACATGTCCCCACATACACATACACACACATCTCTTTGACTCTATTGACTCCCACAGTGTCTAGTTTTTAACAAACCTTAACCTCAGTAACCAAAATACAATCTTTCAGTTCTTTTAATTTTTCACTTAATGTTTCTTTTCTATTTTCCCTGACTCTCAAAAATGTCCTCAAAAATCCAGAACAATCTAACATTTTGGGGATGATAAAGTTCTCACACATGCTGCCCCCCCAACACACATGCACACACACACACATACCCACACAGGACTAACAGCTGATCACAGACATCTGTCACACTTCACAGCACACACTTCCTGCTCAGCGTAGGTTAGCATGTGGGGATTAGCGGAGGCACACGGCCACGGTACGAGGCTAAGCTCCTGCACTTCTCACCATCTTACACACACACACACATTCGTTTTCTCAACTTTCGTTACTTCTCTTTTTCACCTCTTGGCCTCCTGCTCACCTTTTTCCCAGCATATATTCACACACATGTCCACACACACACACACACAAACACACAGACTTTGGACCAAAGTGGGACATAAATAAACTCGCGACAGGGCATCTGGGATGCTTTACGGTTTTTTAAACTCAGCATCTTTCATCATACGTCTCCCCACGCTGCTAATGCCTCGGTGCAGGTGTCTGTCATGTCGGCCCTGAGCAAAAGCATGTGTTCACTCATAAATAACTCCTCCCCCTACCCTGCCGCTCAGCCAATCATCAGCCGGCTTTCCTGCTTCTCCTCCAAAAATATTTTCACAAAGGCAGCATCATAAATACACTCACTATATTTAACAAAGACTTGAAATGGAGAAGAGGGTTGGTGAACAGGTGAAAGTCACCAAATTTATGTGTATGACAAAAGCAAATATATTTCTTAAATCATAACCTTTATTGTATTTGTGAATGGTATTAGCAGAGCTGATTTCAACTCAGTAAGAGGCCTTCAGCTTGGATCCTATATTTTAGACTTTTATGTCATATTTTGAACTAGTGAAATCATTATATTAGTGGAATATCACTAGCAATGGTCTGTACATTATAATTATAACAACAATTTTTGCAATGTTAAAATGAAATGTAAATGCCAGGTTAAATTAGCAAAAGACCGACACAGATTTTAAGCATTTCTGGTTTCATGCAGGTCAAGAATTTAACACACAGCTGAAGATGTTGTGCCAGCTGTCGCCAAAAAAACAGCTTTTAAAAGTTCCAAATCAGCTTTAGTTGACCCCAAGTCTTTAAGTAGATCTTTTTAAGCTGGTGATCAACAAATGTTCACTCTCTGTGCCAATGTGTTTTGTCCATTTGGAAAAACCCTCACTAGGGCTAACTTGAGCACTGTCATGGGGCAACATTTACTCTAAAAACACACTTCTTACCCTTAAATTAACCTAGCTCTCACTTCAGCACGTTGTCAGAGAGGACACTTTGAGCCACTTTAAAACTGAAATGCATTGTTGGACTCTGTTTGAGTGATCGATCTTCAAGAGTTCAGTTCTTCTTTTGCTTTGACTCGTTTGTTTTCAAGATTAAGACTCATTCAACTGTTTCAGATTAACACTGGCTACACCAGTGTGGTAATAGAGACTGTCCAACACAGCAGGGACTCGTAAGCAGGTAGTGTAATCCACTCCTGTTAATTGAAAGGTAATTTATAAATCCTAGTTTAATGTGACCTCCCTGACATGGACTTGCTGGCCACACTATATATCACCTTACTTACGTATTAGTATTCATTCAGTTATTCATTCATTATCTGATCTGTGTAATTCTTCTCGGGTTGCGAGGACCAGAGCCCTACCCGGGACAACAGGTGCGAGGTGGGGATCAACTCTGGGCGGGCGCCAACACACCGCAGGGCCCCCACACTCACACAACGACACTCTCAGTCACACCTTACAGGGCCAATTCAGAATCGTCATTCAACCTATACTGCATGCTTTTGGACTGTGGGAGGAAACCGGAGCACCCGGAGAAAACTCACAAGAGCATGCAAACTCCATACAGAAAGGCCCTACAGCCAACCCGCGGATTGAACCCAGGACCTTCTCACCGTGAGGCGGCAGTGCTAACCACTGCACCGCTGTGCCCGGCCCAGTCGGATCATAAATCCAAAGGTCACAACTCCTTAAGTTTGGTTTTGGAGTAGCCCTGAATTGTGAATTACTTGAGTTACTTTAATGGCATAGATCATAATTCTATTATCATAATAATGATTACACAAATCATATTTTGTATTCTATTTACATATTGTTTATTCTGTGTGCCTTATTTGTTCATGGTTCTTTGTTCTTTATTTCCTATTGCACTGTAAAAACTGAAGCCACATCATCTCGTCTCTCTGTATATCTGTACAGTATATAGCAGAGATGGCAATAAAGTTTACTTTTACTTTTTGACTTTTGATAACTTGTGATTCAAAGTTGTTATAACTAATTGTGCATTGCTGG
Source organism: Distichodus sexfasciatus (assembly GCA_032718565.1). Lineage (NCBI taxonomy): Eukaryota > Metazoa > Chordata > Actinopteri > Characiformes > Distichodontidae > Distichodus > Distichodus sexfasciatus. The sequence continues at coordinate 545,483 of JAVGVS010000080.1, forward strand.
ACTTGCTCCAAAACCAAAAAAATCACAATTCCATCATAATCACGATTCCAAAAATCATCAACTTTGATGTTAGAGTAGCCCTAAATTATGCATCACTTGAGTTACCTGCAGCTGGCACACCTGAACACACACGCAAAACTCCATCAGACTTACCTGATTCCTTGTGTGAGACGCCTCCAGCAGTGAGATGAGCTGTGTGTACTCTCGCAGCAGTGCGTTGGAACTCATTCCAGATTTGTTCTTGCTGTCTGTTTGAGCAGAACCGAACCAGCTCCTCTCCACCAGCACGATGTGGTAGAAGAGGAACGCGGCGATGGTCAGGAGCAGGAGCGGAGCAGAACCGCACTTACGCCGCAGCATCCACACCAGACGCCACATCATCCTCATAGGGTTAAATGATGCTCTTTAAAATCACACCTTCATCTCTAACTCCATCCTCACCAAACACAACGTCTTAATCTAAATCTCGTTTTCATTTCGACTCGAAGATCCCAAACTCCAAAAGATGGGCTCCGGGTTAAAGGAAATCTTCAGCCGTTTATTGGATTCATCTCATGCATCTTTCTAAAGAAATCTTAAATCCTCGGCACTTTATTGTGTCTTTTTGAGCCCTAAAAATGTCTTAAAAATCTGGAAACAATCTCAAGGTTTAAAGAGAAGCTTCATAAGATTCTTCCCCTACATCCAGCCCAATGTATTAAAAATTCGCCCGCATTTTAGATCGCCACTGCGCCTCCAAAAACTACCGCAAATAATCCACAGGTTTTAAAGATGACGCTCCGTAGAATCAGACTTTATCCGTCTTATATTCAAATTAATACCCCGCACTTCAGATCTCCATTGCTCCATAAAACTTTTACGCGTAGAAAAAAAATCACCGGTATTAATTCCCAAGTTTAAAATCGACTCTTCTTAAAAGTCAAACCTTCATCCGAGGCTTGGGCACTTCTCTATGTCCAAAGTCAAAAAATCTCTCGCTTAATCTCCCCATTTGCGCCTCAGGACTTCCAAGCATCGCGGGGTCTCCAGAAAGAAACTTCTCTAAAGTAGAGATTCTTCAGATATGAACCGACATGAAGAGATGCAGGAGAGGTAGTGACCGAAATGAGAATACTGAGATGGATGGATGTGTGGGATCACAAAGAAAGACAAAATAAGAGGTTCAACAGAAGTAGAAAAGAAGTCTAGGCAGGTATGGTGCGCTCATGTGAGAAACTGTGGGCAGAACTAGAAGGATGACAGAAATGGAAGTTCGGGGAAGAGAAAGAGAGGGTGGCCAAAGAGGGGGAGGTTGTGAATAGTTAGAGCAAAGGAGGAGAGATGGAGAAGAATCTAATAGTGGTGGGCAAACATATCAACGCCTCAAAAAAAGAAAAAAAAAGAGGAGGATGAAGATAAACAGAAGAAGAAAAGTGTAAAGTATTAACCAAATCCTGATGTGCGTCACAGCCTGAAGTGCGGCATCTTCAAGAGAAACCAATAATAGTCCTTCTCTTCTCTTCTTCTCCTGTAGCCTCAAACCGGAGAGATTTAAATGTTTAAAGCGGATGAAGCAGCAGTAGCAGCAGAGGGAAAACACACAGATCCGTTAAACCGCGTGTGAAGAGCCCGGGTTCGGGACGCACAGCAGCGGGAAAGTTTTGCTTTTCTTGTCGTTTCTTTTTCTTCGTCCACCTGGTTCGCGTTAAAGCGTGTTGAGGGAATAAAGTAAACAGCGGATCCACTCGGGACGGAGAGAGAGAGGGAGGGAGGGAGGGAGGAATAAAGGCTGCGATTATTACAGTCTGGAATCAGCTGAGAGAGAGAGAGAGAGAGAGAGAGAGAGAGGTCGGGTTAGAGTGTGGTTAGTGTATGGGGTGTGTGTGTGTGTGTGTATGAGAGAGAGAGAGAGAGAGAGAGGTCGGGTTAGAGTGTGGTTAGTGTATGGTGTGTGTGTGTGTGTGTGTGTGTGTGAGAGAGAGAGAGAGTCTTTGAGATGCACAGTGTTTTTTCTTATCCCGTGAGGAACACTGTGAACTTATAGGGAAGTCCACAGAGAGCTCTCTCTCTCTCTCACACACACACACACACACTAACCACTCTAACCCGACCTCTCTCTCTCTCTCTCTCTCTCTCACACACACACACACACACACTAACCACTCTAACCCGACCTCTCTCTCTCTCTCTCTCTCTCTCTCTCTCACACACACACACACACACACACACACCATACACTAACCACACTCTAACCGACCTCTCTCTCTCTCTCACACACACACACACACACACACACACGCGTAAGTCTTGCTATCTTTGTGAGGTACGTTCTCTGACTGCCGTGGAAAAGAATTATCCTACCATTTTTAAATTACGTTTACTAACATATAAACATGGGGTGAACTTGTTACTAATTATATTACGTAGATAAAATTGTGTTAAGATTCTGGACAATAATGTGTAAACATGTCCTCACAAAGCCATAAACATCTGACAAACCTTACCTTTTATTATCCATTAGGTTACCCCTTCACACACACACACACACACACACACACACGCTTTTTAAAGAATATGCTCATTATGGTGATTGAGCTTTTAAGTGGAGAAATAAAGCTTAAATTAAACTTCGGGGTTATGTCCCCATAATGACACACGTCCCCACTTTACTGGTATGCAATCAGGGCAAAGACCTCATTATTACACACACACACACACACACACACACACACACACACGCACACACACACACACTTTTAAGGATACAATCATGACCATGCAACTTATTCAACTTTAAAAAGGGAGATTAAACTTTAACAAATACGTATGTCATAGTGACTACCGTTGTGGGGGCATGACACAGGTCCCCACTTTGTTGGTGTGTAAGTTAAAGTCCCCATATTGGCAAGTTTACACACACAAACACACACACTTGCCCACTCAGATTCACATACATACACACAGTCTGAGCTGTTTTTGCTTCTGAAGCGCAAAAATATTTTCATGGAGGAGAAAGAATTTTCTGCTTCTGCGTGCAGATTTACAACAAACAACTTTCAGTTGAAGTTTTATGAGATTAATTACTTGAAACAAAAATAAACAGCCTCCAACCACAATAAAACCCATTCTAACTCAGGAAATACCAAAAGCTGTTGATCATTTTATTCATTCTTTTTCTACATCTCTGGAAACTTTGAATCACCATTTCAGTGCAGTACAGGCTAAAGACACAGACACACACTTTACACACTTAGGTACACACAGACCTCGGTTCAGTTCTTTCTATGGTACATCATAAGACACTCCTTATTTTGAAGGCTCAGCCAAAGACAGGACAGTGGAATACACACACACAAGCACATTTATGTTGAGTCCCATGTCTGATACATCTTTTCTTGCAGCATGCAACAGAGGGAGGGATGCTGAGTGACTAAATTTAGCAATTAGTTCAAAAATAAAACCTTGGCTCTTGTCACTCTCTTGAGGAGAATTATTTTTCAGCATGAAACACATCAGTAAGCAGCAAATAAAACATTTGCAGAGCAGTAGAAATTGTTTGCACTTGTGTATGTATGTCCTGTCCTTGGCTAAACTTTTGCTTTTCTGTAGGAGCACAAACCCTCTTTATCTGCAGTGTTCCAGAACTTGTTCTGGAGTAGCCCTGAATTTTACATTATTAGCGAGACCTGCTGACAGCCATCAGCATGTTCTCAATGGATCAAGACATTAAAAACATCAATATATAAAACAGCTACTCCATAACTAGTACAGGAAAACGCTTGTCTTTTAATCAGGCCAGAGAATATTAATAAAATACTCCACCCAGTGTTGCTAACATCATCAAACAATGCTAGCTTTGCAGCACTGGATGCAATTCACTGTTAGCAAGATTCACATTTTGGATGGAGCGTTTCCTTATAATCTTTACTGGTGAGCATCGGTGAAAGTTTTCACAGGCAATAACCAAAAACTTCAACATCAACATCACTTTCTTGTCCAGAGGCTATCATGAATTTTTCAATGTCTGAGACAGCTGTGGACATCATCTCCCACTCCGTCCGTCCGTCCGTCCATCGTTTCGGTGAATATGGATTAACAGGAGCGTGCAGCACCATATTGTGCTGGAGGTCATAACCCTTCCTCCTCCTCCTCCTCACGCATCGCAAACTGAGGAATGTCTGAGTTTTGGCGCTCAACCGACCCCCTTCCCTGCCGTCCCCCGACCAATCAGAACACATGGAAGGTGAAACATGGCCTAAAAAAGCTTAAAGAGACTTTTAACATCTTACATTCACATACATTTCCCTTACAGACAAACACACACACAACTCTCTTACACGTCTTTATCAAACTAGGCATCACATTAACGAAGTTTCCGCTTGGAGTTTTTTTTTTTGGGAAGGGGCAGGTGGAGTTGTGGGGGACGTGACGGCCAGTGAGATGAGTTAGGGTCAGGTGAAGAGGGGTTAGGGGTCAGCTGTGGGGTGACGCTGGTCTATTTATGCCTGCTGCCCCTCCTTTTCATGGCGGCTGTGCACTGAGGGCAGTACCACTTCCCTTTAGGAGCCTCAGTCAGGCCAACGCAGCCATAGTGGAACCACTCAATTGGACACTGCAGATAGAAGGAAGGAAAATTTAGATGCATGCAAATGATCGAATTACCCTTTAAGTAGCAAGCAGAAATAAGTTATTAACGGCATTTAATATAATAATTTAGTTGGCCGAACATTACAGCACTGTGCCTACTGATATGAAAGGAATACAACATAACTTTCACGATACAATATTATTTGATGTCTGTTGATGACAAAAAATTCTGCTGCAATTCAATTTTCATTTGTTTGAGTTCAGGAGTCAGCGATCAATTTGAGAATATCAAATGCTTATTTTACACAATCACTTCTAGTCATGTGAAATCATAAAAAGCAACTAGTTCCATCAAGATATGATATATTTGATGCTAATTTGCTACAGTACAATTTACATTTAATTCAGTTCAGGACTCAGCGATCAATATGAGGCAACTTCTTTTGCAGATTTAACACCTTGACATTCCACTCATATCACATCTTAAAAATTAACTAATATATCACTTGACATTTTTATTCCCAAGTTATGGCCCGCATTGGCCTGCGGTTTCACGCTCAATAAAGGTTGTGATGAAATGTCTCTTCACTTGTCTATTAAGGAACGTTATATTACGTATGAAGCCAGTTCAGTGTTTTAATTTTGGACTGATACTAAGGTCTGGTTACACACCTAGAATATACTAATCAAACACTTCCGTAATCAAAAAAATCTGTAATTTCCATTTTGATCACAATAATGAACACAAATTTACTTTATAATGATTGTAAAAACATTCTCTACACTGCATGTGTCTCATCCTTTTGTCATCACTGTGAGCCAAAATAAGGGACCTCTGTACTTCTGCAATATCTTTTTGACCAATTTTCAAAATTCAATTTAGCCTCCAAAATTGTAGGTATAAACATACAGAGCGCCCTTATTTACTTGCAGTGTATTACCATATATTTATGTGCTATAGAGGAAAACTGTTCAGGATGCAGCTTAAAGAGGCCCTTTATCTCCCTGTCTGTCCCCAATATAACTGCTACTGCTCCGTTTACCCAGTTTAAAGCTACCTGTGGGGGTTTCATACCCCTTTAACTGAATTTGGCATGTAAATGTACGATTTTGCTCAAACGCACAAGAATGAAGCAACACCGCTCACGAAGCACTGTGCTCTAGAAGTATGAAATGTAACTAATTATTAATAAATGAATGAATTAAACTGTGCTGGTGTATGACAAGCCAAAATAAATAATGACAAATGAATGTCAATGCTAAAGTATAATACTAGCATACTGCAATCTCTATTATGTAAACCAGATTACTGCAATAATTGAAAAAGGCAATTAGGTTTCTTAACAAGATGCTGACACTGGCAGATTTTCAGCTAACAAAAACCAGACTGAGACCAACTCACATTTGTTATTAACTGCTTATTAAAATAACCATCTGCAGCACTGCTGTATTACAACACATCAGATTGATATAAGTTTTCAAGTTAAAGAGGATGTTGAGTAAAATAGGAGTTCGAGTGTTTGAAAGAGAGATGTGACCAGGGTTGAGGGCTGCAGTGTTTGCTCAAGTGCATGTGGGAATGTACTTACATCCTGGTTATCACAGCCAACCATCTCACCATAAGACACCTGCAAACGGAGAGAGGCATTTTAAAAACCACTCGTGCACACACACACACACACACACACACACACACGCACACACACACACAAATGCATGCACACACACCGAGTTCAGAGTAGAGAGAGAAACACACACAGCTGTCTGTGCACCCCAGGAGAGAGAGAGAGAGAGAGAGACATGATGCTAGTTGTTGCTTTTATGTACAGATACATACACACACACCCTTTATCGTTTTCCAACAAATACAGTTTCAACAAAGACAATATTGTATTGTTGCCCACCCCAACAGACAAAAGGCATTCTGAGGGAGACAATGCTTTTGCACACACACCCCCACCACTATCCCACACACACAGACCTAAAAATGTGTAAGAATCCTATAAAAAATAATTTCCATCACAGCAGAGTGTAAACTAAGCATTACACTATTGGTACTTTTAAGCACAGTTGTTAACATGTTTACAGGTGCTTACAGGTGTAACAGATCAATTTGAGGGAACCATTTAAAAAATGGAACAATATGAAATTGACTGCTTTACATAAATAATAATTTCCACTATACATGGATCAAATGAATTTAAGTCTTCTCTCAACCACAGCTGAAAAAGCTAAATCAATAGTATGATAAAAAAATTATCCAGTCTTATCCAAGTTGTTACATATACCTTTTAAAGAAATGTTAATATTTTACACAGTGTATGGTTACGCACTGTCCCTTTAAAACCAAACTACTGTGCATGCTGTCATGTGCCTCCAACCAGTCCAGTCTGCTGACACATCTACGCATGTTCATAGTAAATTATTTTAATAGTTAACATTCCAATACAATTATTTTAAATCAAGATACGCACTCTTTCTTTAGAAAAAATAACCTGGCTTTAATAATTTACACATATTTACAGAAGGTTTGGTCAGTGAACTATGAGGGCAAAAAACCCCCCAAAATCATCAACAAATAAACTACATAAACACGATCTAGGGTTTCTTATAGAGCAATGAGTGATCTCATGATTTCCTCCTCTGCTGTGTCTCGGTGATACACATGGCAGCAGTCAGATTCTGAATGAAGCAGTAGTCATGGAGGACTAAAGCAGCTTTACTGGAATGTTCTACAGTGGCAGCTCATTTGAAACTTAAACCCACTGTTAGCAGAAGAAGTGACCGCGTTATTAACCTCATGAGTTTAAGCTGTAGGAGGTACTCTAACAGGTAGTGATACAGTTACAGGGTGATATAAAGTGAATTTAATTAAAGGGAATTTGAGCTAGTGACTGTCACATCACAGCACACAGGGCACCACAACCAAATGTGGCCTCTACATAACCTCTGCATCTATGAAGGAGCAGTGGGCAGATTATTCGGCAGGGGAGCAGTATTTGGGGACGGCACCTTGCTCACGAGTACCTCAATGGTACCATCATCGGTCTGGGACTTGAACCAACAACCCTCTAATAACTGGGCCTACTCGTTACACTACCAGTGCTTGCATCTGGACCTTAAGGTCTTGAGTTCAAATCCCACCCCCAGCACTACCGCCACCGATTCCCTGAGCAAGACCTTTAAGACTAAGTTAAAACTGTTCAACAGAGTCTATCTCCGTAATCAGGAAATGGAAGTTGCTCTGGACCTGAGCGTCTGCTAAATGCAAATGTGCAGTTGGTACTGTAACGGTTAGGGAGTTGACCCTGTGATAGGAAGGTCGCCCAGTTCAAGTCGTGGTACCACTGAGGTACTCGTGAGCAAGATAACGTCCCCAAGAACTGCTTTCCGGGCGCTGCCAAAAAAGCTGGCCACTGCCCGTTTACGGATGGGTCAAACGCATAGTGATGCACTGTGTGCTGTGCTGTGTTCACATGTAAATACGCATACTGAGGCTGATAGTCAGTGAGGCAGCAGTGACGTGTGTGTGTTTACCTGATTGCAGATGCAGTAGCGGGGCTCATTGGGGTCGTAGGTCCAGTCCACCTGGCCGCTTCCGTCACTCTCTGGCAGGGCGGTGGCCTGCTGCACCAGCTCGTGTGCCAGAGCTGACGAGGATGAGCAGGACGACATGGAGGAAGAGGAGGATGACGAGGAGGACTGGTGGTTGGAAGACTTGTTGCTGCCTCTGCACACAGGAAAAGGGGGCGGGGGGTGGAGAGAGGGAGAGAGACAGACCCTCAGTCAGTGAGCAGAGGTCGATGGAGAGATAAGAAGGCAGAGGGAGGTGGGGAGGGGAAGCAGCTGTCTTTAGCCGGCGCGTTCACAAACTGCGCACTTCTGCGGAAACACACTTCCTGAGACTTCCACTGAGAACAGCAATAAGGTACAAAAGAGCTAAGTGCTTGACTCAAAATAATAAGCCCTAATATAGAGTGTCTGCTATCAACAGATCAAAAGAAGTCTTAAAAATAAACAGTTGCGCAGGCCTTTGACTGAACACAGAAAAAATATTAGTAACGATGAGAAAAATGTGTGGGTATATATATAGAAACTGTTCATAATTGTGTTATTCATTTTTTGGATGTGTATTTCTTCAATAAACACACTTTTACAACTGTGGATGTAGTTTTTCTTAATCATCTTAAAACTATAACTTGTATTTACACTTCGGCGATATTAGGAACAAGCCACAGTAAATTTCACAACATGCAGAATTGTATAACACGTATGTGAAAAATAAAAGGATCTTGAATCCTTGCAGCCACATTGAGGTTGAGGTTAAGTGTGTGTGTGTGTGTGTTTGAGTCCAAGAGCTGATATTTGTGTGAGACAGTATATCAGAGTATGTGGTCTACATCAAGCAAACGGCAGAATAGTTTCCAGTTTCCCTAACCACAGCTTTCAGGCTATAAAATGAGGCTGTGTGTGTGTCTCTTACTTGCTCTTGCGTCCGGCGCGGGAGTCAGAGCTGTTGCTGGGCGTGAGGGTCTGTGTGAGCGTGGACGCCAGTGCGGAGGACGAGTAGCCTGACGAGTCTCTGCTCAAGGTAAACTCCCGGCCCAAGAAGTCGTTGTTTTTAATGGCCTCATAACTTGCCTTCAGACTCGACGTCCTCCTGCCGTCCTTCATCTGCACCGCACATACAAACAAGCACATTTAGTTTTGTGAAAATCAGCAGTCTATGATATACGGTATTGTGCAGAAGTCTGGAACCACCCCTCATTTCTTTATATGTTGCTTCCGAAGAGACAGACTCTCGTTTTTTAATGTAGCCGTAAGAAATAGCATTTATATGTATGTTTGTACATTGTGCAATAAATCTGTTGTCTCATATTCCTAGCAAAACCAAGAAATTAGGGGTGATTAAAGACTTTGTACTGTACTGTACTCTGAAAAGGAGCATCTGACTAGACCTTTTTTACATCATCACATCCACTTTAACAAAAAAAAATCGCCTTTTGGAACACTTAAGGCACCGGCAGAGTCTGACAAAGAAACAACATTTAAACAAATTCTACTATTGTAAAATACAAAAGGTAGAAAGAGGCAGGCCCGGGTTCAAAAACAACAGAGACAGGACAAAAGAAAGGAAGGAAGGAAGAGTGAGAAGGAGGAGTGGGGGACAGGGGGAGAAGGAGGCCAGCATGGGGTGGGAGTCGGTGTTCACAAATTATTCAAAAATAAATCGAAACCAACATTCAGAGCTAAGGGTTGACCGATTGTCAGCCGGGACGATTGTCGGGGGCCGATATGCTTAATTTTCACTCTGTAATTACAACGTGCGCTACTGTGACTCCACTGCTGTCTCTTCTCTCTGTGCCGTTTGCTCTCGACTCGCTTATTCATTTAATGTCCCGCCCACAAAATTCTCTGATTGGTTATATGTCACACGAGTAGCAGCCAATCAACGCTGAAGCCTTGTTGTCGCTCACACCACATTCACACACGAGCACAACGTAAAGCCCCGAGAAGTAGAAAAGGAGAGAGGAGAGTTTCAGCTGCGCTTGGTGTTTGTAAAATTAAAAATGTTGACATTTTTTTCACACACGGGTTCCAAAGGGGCAGTTGGTGGCGTAACGGTAGGACGTTCGCTCTGTGATCAGAAGGTCGCCGGTTCGAAAGCAGGGCTGGTAAAGGTACCACTGAGGTACTCATGAGCAAGGTACCGTCCCCAAGCGCTGCCCACTGCTTCTTCACGGATGGGACAAATGCAGAGGTCACATTTGGTTGTGGTGCACTGTGTACTGTGCTGTGGTGTGTTCACAATGACAAATAATCACTCACTTTCAAATATTGGTTATCGGCCCCGTTAACTAGCAACTAGCTCGTACCTGTGCGGTGGCCTGTACGGCCTGTGCTGCCGCCATGGTGATGGCTCCCGCGCCTGCTGCTGGACCCGACGGTAGAGAGGTCAGGTTGTAGGAGGAGAGAGACTGGGAGTTGTTCACACTGTACACGCTGTTGGAGGTGGACGAGGTGCTGTTCGCTCTGCAGCCTGATTCACAAACAGTTGAAATATTTTAATATATATAATAAAATATTAAGTCTAAACTAGAGGAAGAAAAAGAAAATACATTATTGTGTGAGGTGATTAACGATATTTGCAAAATGGCAGCAGCAGCAGCAAAGTGGAGAAAACCTACAATTGCAGTCCTGGAATTGTCTTTTTACACTGAATGTGAATCAGATCTCTAGCAGTTTAATATGAATATTCTAAACAGACAATACATGTATGTGTGTGTTCTCACCTGGTGTGTTCTCTTTAGATGCGTCTGATGTGAGTGTAGAAAGCAAGGCTTCAGATTTAAACTTCTTTTCTGGAACGTGCTCAGTAGTGTGGTGGGCCGGCGTGCTGTACTTCCTCTCTGAGTGTGCATATGTACAGAGAGTGAGAGAAACAGAGTAAAAGAGACATAGAAAAAGACAGAGAGAGAGAAAGAAAGTAAGAAATAAGTACAAAGAAAAAATAATGAGAGAGAGAATATGTGCAAAAACAATGAGAGAAATAGATGCATATGAAAATATTATGAGAGAAAAAGAGAGAGAGAAATACATGCATAGGAAAAAATGAGGAAATAAAAGCATTATTTCGAAGAAGTGCAGAAGAGGGTGCAGTGTGTCCCAACCTCGTCTTTGGGACACATTTTTGCTCCAGTCCAGCTCCCAGCACACCTGCACCATGCAATAAGAATATTTACTCAGATGTTCAGGAGGCAGGACTGGAGCAAAAACATGGACCTGTGTGGCACGTCGAGCTGGGAACCACTGCAGCACGAAACAAATGAGCCAGCAGAAGTAGAAGGTGTGTCTTACTCTCTACAGCAGTGTGTGAGTGGACATGATGGTTATTAACAGGCTGAGACGGGCTGTCCATCTCCAGTGATCCTGCAGACCAAGGCATGAAGAGGTAAATTCTTCCAGCAACAGCAAACACAAATTAGTTGGAACAATACCTTAACAAGTAGGTCCTATGTAAGTCAAATTCATTTAAGCCAGTTTTAGTGAAATATAATTATTTTATCTTATGTACATATTATATTCAGATCTGATATCATATTGTTATTAACTAAAGTTATGAGTGTATGGAATTTATTCAAACAAATGACTAAATTAAGTTAATCACAGTGATTAATCACAAATTTAAAAATGGAAAGTTCATCCCTGCAGTAGGTGTGCACAACTTCATCTAAAATTCAATTTCACACTTTTTAAAAGCATATTTTCATCAACTATAACCCAGGTAAGTCAGACAAACATCTGCACTTGGGCCAAATTTTATCATATGATTAATTAGCATTAAAACAAAATTATCTAGTAAATTAATTAAAATTATTTAGTGTTAATATTCCCAGTCCCACAAATGTATGTATAGATTTCCCATAATGTAGACGTGCCGTCTTCAGTAGCACATTACTTACGTCTCTCCAGGATCTCTGTAATTCCAGCGTTATCCGCCTCCAGCTCCATTTTAAACTTTGCCAGCTCCTGATCCAACTTCCTCAAATGTCGATCCACCTGAACAAACCAGCAGAAGCTCATGCATATTTCCACTACGAACTCATGGATGAAGGGTTTTAGTGAGCTGTGCTGCATGTGCTGGGCTCAGTCCACAGTAACTCTCAGCAAGACAGTGCCACCTACTGGACACTGAGCAGAATACATCCTTACCAGGTCATAAATTTGATTGGCTAACTGGACTTTTTCATCAGCATCTTCCAAAGCCTTATAGTAATCCTAAAAGAAAGAGAGAGAGAGAGAGAGAGAGAGAGAGAGAGAGAGAGAGAGAGAGAGAGACTTGTATGTTTATCTATTCATTTTCTTCTGTGCAGACATTGGAAACTGACCAAAAAATGGAAAAAACTGAAACAAAATTGAGTTGCTGATTATATACCCTAATAACATTACGTTTACAGATATTATTAAATAACACAATAAAATACTAAGCAGCTGTTAATTAGAGCGGCCTCAGAATACAGAAACACTGTGCCCTGAATACTGGATCAAAATAACTCGACTGCTCAAAACAAACTCAAAAAGGTGTTTAATACTCTACATCTGTCTCTCACTGACATACAGTATATGCTAATCTTAAACAGCAATCTAACAAATGCCATATAACAAATGACACCACTATAGATCTGCATTGCTTATGGAGTAAAAATGCACCTTACACTCGAGGACATTACATTAAATAAACCTGCACAAAAGAAGACTGCATATGATGCATAATATAGAAGTAATATAAAACCATCATGTAGATTTGAAATGTTACTAAAGCAACCAGATAAAAGTCTATGGAGAAGGTGAGAAACAGCAGCAGTTAATTCTGGGCTTATTGGAGCAGGACTCCTTTGAGATTTGTGTCTTTTGTTGTTTACCTTTTTAATGACCTCCATCTGCTCTTCCCTCCACTCAGGTTTGTTCTTCTTTGCATTGGCAAAAAACTCATTAACCCTCTGCTCCAGCTGGTCCATAGCATCTGAAAGGCAGGAATAGTGTTACTAATCGAAAATGAGCAGTGAGTTTTTTGAGTGTGAATGTGTTCCCCCGTATAAAACAGGAGAATTGGGTGTTATGAACATTGTTTAATTAAGCCTAAAGATTTAGCCTCAAAGATTTGAGGGTTATAAACACTGTTTATCTAGAGCCTCTAAGTGTATTTATAGTGGCTTTGTATAGTAAAGTGTATTGACTCTACATGGTGCAGGCACATACAGTACATGATGCAGGGCGTGTATATATATACACACATATATATGTATGTATGGATGGATGAATGATCTTGTTTCCCATTATAACCATAGTCTCAATAGCATTTTAAACTCTGTCGCTCCATTAAAAACCAAATCTGTATCATTCTCCCAGTCTGCAGCACCCTGGTTTACATCTGAACTCAGGCTTCTGAAAGCAAAAGGTCGACAGCTTGAACGTCTTTATAAGAAAACTGGTCTTATAAGCCAAAAAGAAATGTGTAATAATCATATTTTATATTATAAGGAGTGTATTAATCAAACCAAATCTATCTTTTATTCAACTACTATCTGTTTAAATGAAGATTCCACCAAGTCACTGTTTTCGCTGCTTAACTCTTCTTTCAAGCCACCAGATTCTTTACCTGCCCACCTCTACTGTTCTGCTTTCTGTGATTCTCTAATGTTCTTTTTCACTGAGAAAATTCACCAAATTCACCAAGACCTGGCTTCTGATGTCCCCTGTAGTACCGCCTTTGAAATCTCATTGCCATCACACTGTTTTTCTGCTTTTCAACTCTCCTCTACCTGTGATATCTCAGATCTCATCTGTAAGTCAAAATCTTCCACTTGTCAGTTAGACCGCATCCTTACAGTTCTGGTCAAAGCTTGTCTACCCTCTCTGCTCCCTCTTATCTCTGCAATCATCAATTTTTCATTTACCACTGGAACTGTTCCTGCCTCCTTTAAAACTGCTGCCATCACCCCAATACTGAAAAAAATGGGTCTAGATCCCAACAACTTTGATAATTTCCATCCTATTTCCAATTTATCAATTTATCATCATCCTTTCAAAAATTCTTGAAAAAATAGTTGCAACACAAATTCATTCTCACTTAACTAATAATAATTTGTATGAACGGTTCCAGTCTGGTTTTCGCCCCTTCCATAGCACTGAAACAGCACTCATAAAAATAACCAATGACCTTCTTACGGCAGCTGACTCCGGTTTACTTACCATCCTTACTCTCCTTGATCTGAGTGCAGCCTTCGACACTATTTCTCACTCCATTCTCCTAGGTTAATCTCCATTGGTCTCTCCCACACCCCATTAGACTGGTTTAAATCATTCACTTCTCAGCCCTCCCCTGTTACCACTGGTGTGCCCCAGGGATCTGTCCTGGGGCCCCTTCTCTTCATTATCTACCTTCTTCCTCTGGGACATATTTTTCGTAAATATAATATTAATTTTACTGTTATGCAGATGACACCCAGCTCTATTTATCCACTAAACCTGATTCCACTCTTCCCCCATCCTCCCTTACATTCTGTTTAGCTTAACTTAAATCATGGATCTCTTCAAATTTTCTTAAACTTAACAGTAATAAATCAGAGTTTCTTCTGGTAGGAGAGCAGGGCTTTCAGCTGCGCTGCTCCTCGGCTTTGGAATTCTCTACCTCCTGGCATAAGAAACATCACTTCTTTTCCTCTTTTCAAATCTAGACTGAAAACTCACCTGCTCAAAATAGCTTATTCAACATAATCTCATCCACTTTGCCATATTATTTTGGATTGTTTTATGAACATTCTGTAAACTGTCTGTTTTTATGCTTGTTCTTTTTATCATTTTGTTGTGCACAGTGTCCTTGTGGGTTATTCATAAAACAACAAACCCAGCTTGATGAGAAAAAATCAGCACCTGGCAAAAGTGTTTTATTTATTAGCCTGAGCAGTGTAGAACGTATTTATACAACTTCATCCACGACTCACAACTGTTACATCAGTCCGGCTTCTACTGTGTATTATACATAATAAAGAGAACCGGACAAAACCTCGTTTTACTCTGAGATCTGAAGAATATGATGCAGCCTTTAATGAACTTTATTCAAGAACCAAAGATATAGTATCAGGCCGATTTCCCTTGTAGATTTTTCGTGAACAAAACACAAATAGTTGAAAGATAAAAACATGAAATATTTAGTGTAATTTGTCTAGCGCTCGTTCCGCGCCGTGTCTAATGTGTGTGCGCACATGGCAATGTTGATGCAGAAACGGTAAAGGATGCTGCGCCGGTTCACCTCTCATTATATAGAAAATCAACTTATACTTACAAATGCATGTTAATATTAATGTGAGCATGTTTGTCGGTGTTAGTTTAAAGTGCGTTTGTGTGTGTGTGTTTGTGGATGTGTGGATGTGTAAGTGAGCGTGTATGCTGCTGCCTACTCTGAACTTGCAGGTCCATTTCGCGCATTTCCGTAAACCTGTCGCGGAGATCCATGGGAAGCTGCTCGATCACTGCCAGAGAGAAGAAAAAGGCGAATTAGGCGCTAGCTTAGCCTGCTAACCGCCGCCCAGCCATTTCAGCGCCGCGCCGCTCGCCGACGCCCCAAAATTACCCAGCAGTAACACGAACAGATATGAAAACGCATCTACTTACTTTCCAGGTAGTCCTCTAAGTACAACATTGTGGCAAATGCGGTGTTGTTGCGGTTTTTACACAAAGCGCAAGATTCTTCAATATGGCGCCGCGGCTCGCTGTGTGCTGAAGGAAAAAAACAGAGAGGAGAAGAGGAGGAACCTGAGCGCTGCCCCTGCGCCCTGATTGGATGGCGAACGGGAGGCGCGGAAGCTGACTTCACTCTCTCTGCTCATGGTATTTGTAGTGTTTCCTGGAGCACCGCCGAAGATTACATGTTTTGAGGAGGCTTTCCTTTAACAAAGCTTTTGTCATTTTAGGATAACTATAAACCCACATAACTATACAGTTTTACCCACATGTGAATAATAAAGCATCTGTAGTTTTATCATAAAAATAGGCAAGACGATGCGCGATAAATTTAGATTTCATGAATGCAAAAGTCGTCCAGTCTGCTTTACAGAAATAAAATGAGAATATTTGAAAAACAAATGGGAATAAATAGAGAAAAAGTAAGACGCATAACAGTCTCCAATCACCCCTCATTTCTTGAGCCAAACTATCTTTGTTTATGTAACCTTGAGGAACCGTTTATATAGTATTTACCCGAGTCTTTGCAGTAAATCACTGTATCTACTGTTTACTTCTCCCAGCATACTATAAAAAATATAGAAATGAGGGCTGGCTCAAGACCTTTGCACACAACTGTAAAGTAATAGTGCAAATATTACATAAAGTTAAAGGTATTTTTATTGTGCTTTACAAAAATGAAAATAGACTATTTTATAATGGAATATAAAAAATGTAAAAAGCAATTGTAAAGGACATAACGTATAGATAAACATATAGTAACATATTCATATAGTAAAAGTATAGTAAAAGCATTAAGTATTAAGACAACATGAAGTAAAGTGTGAATATTACAGTATACAGAAAGTTAAAGAAGTAACAAAAACGTGCCTTACAGAAAATAAAATACAATAAATTGTAATAGAATAAATTAAAATTTTCTATTTTATTTGCACAGCCTTATTCATGGTGAATTTCACTATGGGTTGTACTTGAATAACTATGTATGTGACAAATAAAGAATCTTAAATCTCAAATATGAACTTTGCAAAGAGGAAATTGGAGTCTTGACTTAAATTAAAAAAAAATAATTGAAAAGCTTATTTTCAAAACTGGCTTATTTTGGACACATCTGGTTGGTCAAATGCAATTGCATCTGGTTTAGCTCCTAAACGGTTGCCTAACTTAGTACTTAGTTCATCTCTAGCAAATGATGAGACTAATAATACACATCACGAAGTGGACAAGAATAATAAGTGTGGACAGTAACATTGATCTCTAGAGGGCAGCAGTGGATGAAGCTTCACTTGACTCAGAACCACCATTACAATGTCTGCGTACAGACAAGGTTTTTAAAAACATAAAATAACGGGTGTGACGCCTGGTTGTGAATATTACAAATGTTTTAAAAGTCACTGTATATCCTGATTAAATTATTATTATTATTATTATTATTATTATTATTATTATTATTATACATATTACTTTTTATATTTTATTTTATATTTAATGAATAGTAATCTAATTATACATTTCTCTGATTATAGTAATCAAATAACTTAAGTTATTTTAACATGTACAGTGACCATCTGTGTTATAATTTGTGTGTGTGATGTAATTGTGTGACTTTAGCAGTGCACTTAATCTACTGGCTTAATTGCCAACTCCCCGAGGTTACCTGTGTAAAATATGTCGAAGACTGGAAGGGCAGCCTATAAATAAGAGAATATTTTTAGGAACTATGACTCTAAGGCCCAATCTGTAATTCCTAAATGTCCCAGCTTGAAGGACAGCAACGGCCACCATCAACTCCTCCTCTTCCTCCTCCTCCTCCTCCCTGCTGCTGAAGATTCAGTTTGACTCTGCAGACAGTACTACACACATCAGATCTGACCTCTTCACCCACTGCATACTATCTTTCGGAGGCGGAGAACTGACCGCATTCCTGCTTCCACTAAACCTCCAGCTGTTCGATTTACCAGAGTACCATGTCATGCCTCAAACAGCTCCCCTCCACACCCTAGTAAGTTCATATACATACATCTCAATGGAAAGTGGTTTTTTACACTTTATGAAGTGCTTGTTACAAGAAAGGAGATTCTCGATCAAACTCAGAAGTGCTACTCTGTTCTTAACATTAAAAGCTAATCACATTCTAATGAGGGAATGCGTCTTTCCTAAGAACTCAGCGTTAAGAGTCTTGCTCAGGTGGTAGTGTCAGACTCTAAACTATTACCACATATCTTGTTACTAGACCGCTACCACATACTCAAACTATTTGTACACACTAGGAACTGTGTAAACCTGAGACCTTCTCACTCAACCTCCTAATATTGGTTAGTTGATTAGGCATGTTAATTCTTACCACCAATAAAATATAAAAAATCTACTCAGTATGTTTAGGCATGTTTTATTTTATTTTATACATCACTTGTACTTTTTTACTCAATATACTTCATAAATATATGCTATCCAGAGCAGAAAAGTGTAAACGCTTTTGGGCCATCACCTATTTTTCCTATGAAGCAGAATGTATAATGAATTATTGTAAAGTGGTAAAAACATTTAAATACTATTCTTCAAGACTGCATTAAAAATACAAGAAAGACATACTTTTTGGAAGCAAAAAGTGAAGCAATAAGAGGTGGCTCAATACGTCTGAAAGTGGTAGTATATATAGTTTATATATTTATATTTAAAATTGCTCTTGCCTTTGTGATTAAGATAAAACAGACATATGGGGATGGATGTTAGTATGATAGCTTGCCAGAGCGGCCTCGGGAGGAGTAGGCAGAGCTGCCAGCCACAGCCTGGACCGTAAATATTTTTCACTGAGGCACTGAGCATGCAAAATGTCCCCACGCACTTCCCACAGCCCACGATGGGTAAAACTTGAGACAATTGTAAAGAGTGATGAAATGTCACCACTAAATTCACTTTATCTTCTATTTATCTTCAAAATGTGAAAAGACGAAAATGAATAAACAAAATGTAAATTCAGAAGTACCGTGATATCGGTTTGAAGTCACATCGCCCATCCCCCAAGTAAACCCTAAACACGCTGCAGGCCGCATTTATTTTAGTCCAAAAGGAACCTGACGGTACCAGCCATCTTTAGACTCAGGAGAAGAGCTGCCTGCCGGATGACAGGTGCAGTAGAGCGTGTTCATGATGAAGCCGGGATCTTTCCAAATGACCTCGACCCGAGAACGTAGACACCGCGACTAACCGGATCAATCAGAACCAGACCGGTAGTGAGCTCCGACCGAGATCTTTGAGTCGCAAACTGAATTTAGACTGATTGTTTGGTGATGCCGAAATAATTTTATAACGGCCTGCCATGGTGGTGAAGTTAATGCTAATTGCTGGAAGCGGAAATGGTCGTTACAAATTACGTGACGGTTTAATTAAGCATTTTGGGAGTTCGCTGCGAGATAATAGGCCAGTAATTGATAGAGGCTCGTCAGCACCCCGCGTTTTCGGGAGGGATGAGAAAGTGCTGAAGCACCTGTTGCGAATGCTTTGGGAAACTTCCCACGGATATAACGTGGTCAAACGGGGCGCTCGTCACGCGGTGTGGGCATCTTCGCAGGACGATGAGCGTGGAAGGAGGATTTTGGATGATGATGTGGCCAGTTAAGATGAGGGAGTTTTCTGGTGCGGAGTTGGAGCTGCTATCAGCATGGCCCGGGAGGACTCGGTGAAGTGTCTGCGCTGTCTGCTTTACGCACTCAACCTGCTCTTCTGGGTAAGGCACTAATAAAAGGCGCACATGTCCCCAAACTTTCTAGCAAAACTTCTAGTGTAGAGGCATGAATATGACTTGGGAAAGTAGAGCAGAGCTTCTCAATTCTTGTCCTGGAACTGCTCTGCGCTTCCACATCCACACACACACCTGAATCCCCATATATACACACATACGCATGTGTTTCTTGCTTATATGTATATATATATATATATATATATATATATATATATATATATATATATATATATATATATATATATATATATATATATATATATATATATATATACATATATATATATACATACACATACCAACTGGAGAATTAATTGGGTTTGGGGACAACATTCCAATGCAATCCAATACTAATTATATGTATTATTTTATTTTAATGTATACCAATTTATTTGCAAATAAATAATCTCATACTAGTAGTTCATGCCAATGTGCTAATCAGCTCCATATATTTTCATAGTATAGTATATAGTATGAATATATATGTATATGTATATATATATATATATATATATATATATATATATACACATGATTATGACAGTTATGATTATGATATATGATTATGCCAATTGCAATTCTATTCGTTACAGAAATATAGAAGTGCAACATTTCAATTAGGGTGTCTAGGCTCTTTTAAACTCCTTAAAAACATCACCACAACACCAGTAACATTAACCACTAGGAATTTATTCCACTTGAAGGTCTTAATTCATTTAATGTGTTTGACACGGGAACTCTATAAGGTGTGAAATCCAGGGTTTCGGGACGCACGTAGGGCACTAAGTAGGATGTAGGGAGCTAAGTGAGATGGAATACAACCCAGCTCCAGCAGCAACAGCAGCAGCAGGTGGCCAGCCGAGTGCTCACACTGCTACATGCCACAAAGCACCCAGACACACACTGCACCACCGAACACACATGGCTGCACACGCCACAACAAGCACACAAGAACCGCCAGAATCTGGTATCACTCACCTGGCCAGGAGGTAGGACTGGGAAATTGAAAATCAATCAGTAGTGACATTCAGAACTTCTCATAGCTTTAATAGTCAAGCATATTTAGAGTACATACTCTTTACAAAAAATAAACACCAGCAAAATCCTCTAAATTGAAACTAATTAAACAAGATAAAGTATTCAATTAATCATGATATTGATTTAGGTTTTATCGCCTGTAGCCCTTCCAGGAGCCTTTCACATTAATGGGAAATGCAAGGAAAGCATGAAATATGACTTATTTGGGTGGAAGGACATGACCACAGAAGCAATGCACTTCAAGACATCCAACAGGATGCCTTTTCTATGAACATATACTAGACACTCAGATGTTTAGCAGATGCTCTTATCCAGAGTGACATATTTCCTAATTACAGTCTCACTGGAGCAACTTGAGGTTAAGGGTCTTGCTCAGGCACCTAGTGATGGTAGTGCTGGAGTGCAGGATTCCCAACCCACCAGGACAAACTACTCAATTTTTTCCAAAATTCAATTCCTACAGTTAGAATAAAGAAATAGGCACACGTAACTGTAGATTTCACATCAAGAGACATTAAATAAATTTCTGATTAGTTTCTGTTCTCATTTAAGACCAAATCTCAAATAAGAAAACATCAGTGAATGTCAGGATCTTTGTGAAAACTGTCGGCTTGAAGAATGTTAGTGAATGAGTGCCCATCAGGGTGCCATTGTCTTGCTTTTACAGCTCACTCCTCCACTTTTTTCTCTGCTTTCTCCAAAATGAGTGGACACCATCAGAAAGCTCTTCCTACCTGATGCCTTATGCTAAAACAAGAGGCAAGTTTTTGCAGAGCACTGCTGTACAGAAACTTGCCCCCAACCCAACCAGGGCTGGTGTTAACATGTTTCACATTCTAGTGCACGCTTATTTTAGGGAATTAAATGCCATAAGTTGGGTGTCATTTTTCAGACTAAGAATGCCAACTGGTAATAAACTAAGCTCAAGACTGCTCGGATCTCTGAGTGTCTGGCCATGCTGCAGAACTCCAAATAGGGTGCCTAAGACAACCACGTAAGCACAAAACAGGGCTCTGGTCACAAGGCTTTTTCCTGCTGCTGAAGCAGTAAGGCTAAAGATATATAGGAGACCAACCAAGTAAGAGTTTAACTTTTAAAAAAATCAAACATTAATATGTCAGCAATTTTTTATCAAAACAAACCAGAATTTCCTGCATATTTGTTATGTGTATTAATTTATTACATCTTATAGCATCACATAATGCAACTTAAAAATAAACACATTTTTTTTTCATAAATAGTACTTTGAAAAAATGTATGCGGTGACAACACAAACATACACCAACACATCACTCATAGATCTGTCTTCTACTTTTATGTTTCATTTTTAATTGTCTTTTTTTTTGGCTGTTATTAGCACGACTACCAATTAATATGCAGATAATCTCATATCGGTTGATAATATCGGTGCACAACTTTATCGGTCGGTCCTAGTATGTAGTTGGTATATGTAGTGGGCCTATATAGAGTGTCCTTTAACATTTCACGTTTGTATTATTTATGTATAACATTATAACATTTTTGAGTCTTAGCCTTAACAGGATCCTAACCTACCCCTAGAGGCAAAAATAAAATTATTTGAATATTTCAGACTTGAAATAGAAGCCTTACACAATCGACAAAACATCTTCAGTATTACAAAATAAATTTTGATGCACGCATTTTTCTTTTAAAGAAAGATGATAGAGGTCTTTTTGATCAATAAAATACGACATAATAATGTTAGTAAAAGAATTGAGGTCTCCAGGTATTAAACCTCTCTATTGTGTGTCCTGATGAGAATTTAGGTGGTGTGGGTGTTTATGTCCGCCTGGCTTAGTGATGTTTTTTCCTCTCCTGTTTTTAAAAGTAGCCTGCGGTCTCTGTGTGTGTTAGAGCAAGTAAGCCTGTTTGAGGGGATTATTCAACAATGTTCCCTACCTTAAATCACGACACTATGTGAGAGAGCTGAACGGGCAGGTGTAGGGCAACTTGACCACTCCAAACACACCTCTTCCCCAACACACACAAACACACACATGCAAATTCTAATACATCTTATATAAAAAATACCTGTAATAGAGTTTATAAAATTACACCCTATCAAATATATGAAAAGATCACTTTTTATACACCAATCAATGTATTA
This sequence comes from Distichodus sexfasciatus, assembly GCA_032718565.1. NCBI lineage: Eukaryota > Metazoa > Chordata > Actinopteri > Characiformes > Distichodontidae > Distichodus > Distichodus sexfasciatus. The sequence continues at coordinate 568,201 of JAVGVS010000080.1, forward strand.
CCCTGGCTCTTGAACAATTTATGCTGTGTAAAACTTAAGGTGCTTAAGTTGATTTATAATTAAATATTTGTTTGATGGAAATTTGTCATACATTTTTAATATATAAAATCTGCTCTGAGATCACTTTTGTCCTTTTAAATCTCTATAAATGAGTTTATGGACGGATGTCAAACTGAACCTGAATCAGTTTTCTGCAATGGCCACTGAAAAAAGTGATGCATTTGTAAAGAATAATGCAAATTGTGTCAGCTGTCTGTGTCCAATAGGTTTAAATATTTCCACTTAGAAATATGACATTTCAATAACCGTGGAAACTTCTTAACGAGTGCAGAATATTGCTGAGTTTTCGGAGTCTGCGGCGCGGAGAGAGTGTTGGAGATGTATTGCATGTCACGAATTTATAATTTGAGCTGCATCTTCCCGGACTTGCTGACTGTTATTTTTACAGCAATAAAAATCTCTGACCTGCACGAACGCACGCCACATAATGATATAAATAGCCAGCAGAATATTTAAAGCCTCACCAGTGTATCCAGGCATTCATGCAGAGAGCTGTGGTTGGTAGGCGTGTATGTCCTCATAAGGACAAATGATTTTGTAGAAAATGTCCATGTTTTATTTGAAAAACTAAACAATGTAAAAGATTTGCTTTTGGTTCCTGAGGTAAGGGTTAGTCGGGCTTAGTGTAGCTTGTAGTACTGTTTATATCTAAGACATTATTATGGGAGGCAATGAAAGGCCCTCACATACAAGTGTGTGTGAAGGGTTCACTGGTGGTTCACACCAATCCTTCAATGGTGAAACCTCACATAATTAGCAATGAAGCAAACTTGACTTTCCCACATCCTCCTCTGGTAAACACAGTAATATGTCCTGATACACATAGATATATATGTGAATATCTGTGTAGAATTCAGGGCCAGGAGGACCTGGCCAACTTTAAAAGTATATGAGGAAAACTATGTACACTTTAGAGCCTTGTAGACATTTGTATGGTGGTGACTGATCCATGAGGAAAAAATTAGTAGAAACGTATTTAATTGAAATTTTTGCTTTTGGTTACTGGGGTTAATGTTATCATTAGAGTTTGTCTTGTTTACGATCTAGTCATTATGGAAGTCAGTGGAAGTATCTCACAAAGATTGTAATACAAGAATGTGTGTGTGTGTGTCCATAACTTCTGGAGGATGTGAAGACCTGGCTGTTCCCTAAAACATGAGAAAAACTAGGTATACTGCTTATATGGCCTTGTGGGGATATTTGAGGACCGGTCCCCATGAGGAAGAATATTTTATAGACATTTGTTACTTAATTGAAAAATGAAAAGAGTTAAAAGGCTCACTTTTGGTTGCTGAGGTTAACGTTGGCGTTAGACTTGGTCTAGTCTAGTTTAGCATCTAGTCATTGTGGGAGTCAATGGGAGTACCTTACTAAGATTGTAATACAGGAATGTGTGTATGTGTGTAATAGTACAGGGGGATGTCAGACTTGGATTGTCCCCAAAAGAGGAGAACAATTCTGTGTCTATTTTTTATAGCTCCTCGTGTACATCTTCATGAGGACTGGTCCCCATGAGGAAAAATATTTTTATATACGTTTTTTATTTCATTGAAAAATGAAAAAATATAAAAGATTTGTTTTTGGTTACTGAAATTAATGTTAGTGCTAGAGTTTGGTCTAGTCTAGTTTAGCATCTAGGAATTATGGGAGTTAATGAAAGTACATCACAAAGATTGTACTAGATTGTACTGTGTGTGTAGATGAATTTAGCTAGAGGAAACTATGCATTTTATGGCCTTCTAGACATTGTTAATGTGAGGACCAGTCCTTGCGAGACAAAATACTATAGTAGCAATTTCCATCGAATTGTTCTGATTCTGGCGCTAATATGTTAGGTCTAGCCTTCCAGATCTAGTGGAGTCAATGGAGGTGCAAAAGATAGTAATGCAAGAGCCAGAGTAAAAGGCAGAGTTAGAGAGAGAGCGAGAGCCTGGAGACTACATTCCACTGAGTAAAATCACTATTTGTTTGTAACTGTGGATTAATATATGTAGTCCTGGGAGAGGAGAGAACGGAGGAAGGGAGAGTTGATGGATGGGGGGTGGGGGCGGGGGGTGGGGGGGAAACCAGAATGGATTGATAAATAAACAAAAAGTCTGCCAAAAAATGACTGCCTAGTTCCTCTCTCTCACTCTCTCTCTCTATCAGGTTGGAAGAGGCAGCCATCCTCTCGTACTCCCCTGTCGTCCATCCCGTTGTCATCGCAGTGTGTTGTTTTCTAATCATCGTGGCCATGGTGGGATACTGCGGCACGCTGAAATGCAATCTGCTGCTCCTGTCCTGGGTACGTCCCCCTGTGAGTGTGTGTGTGTTTTGTAGTAAGAAAAGAAAACTAAAAGATAGAAGTAATCTACGTGTCTGAACCACTGATGTGAACTGACCTTATACACAAATCAAATACTTTTTCTACTAACCACATATGCACGTCATTTCATACATACACTCGCTTTTATGTGTGTGTGCATAGAGACTGACTGATACACATGTTTTTAAAGATAGACACCAATTTTGATCTTTAGTGGATTTTCAAAATCGATAACAATATATCGGCCAATAGTTTATTCTCTTTTTAAACAGACTAAGACTTTTTGATGCATTCGTTTTTTGTGGGATACTTAAGAGACCCACAAGTTAGTTAACATATGTAAAAATAATAAATAGCACTTGGGTGGGAACTAGTCTATAAAATCACATAAATTAAAAAACACAAAAATGTCAGGTGTGGAGTTGAATTGCTTCCCTCTAGTGGACAACTACACAATGACAACACTCATAACATGGTGATAAGATTCAACTTCCATCTTTTTTATTTCTGTTTAGATTGTCATTTGTTGGCTGATATAAATGTGACATGATGACAAACAAACTGACACGCCATTTTTCATCCGGAAAGGCCGATCCATGACCAGTGCCCAGAGTCTTAATTTTGTCACCAAAAACAATGTGGGTCAGAAACACACACAGACATTAACACATACCCCCTCTTGCTATTGAGGAGGGTATGCATTATGTCTTGTATTACAGTAAATTACAGTAATGTATTAGTTTTGGCTGTTACACAGTAATATAAAGCATTACTAATAATTTTTTCAGTAATGTTATACGTTACATATTTTAGAAACACGTTACAACACACTTTTAACCCAAAATTTAGTGCTCTTTTGTTTAAAAAAAAAAAAACAGCAACACCGTGAGACCTGTTGCACAAGAGAAAAATTGTGCAAGTAAAAGAGCTATTTTACTATGGTGTATGGCTACAGTCATTATGCTGTACCACATCGCCGCCCTCTGGGTATAGAATGAACTGCAGTAAACTACATTTTAGCATTTTACAATGTCCTACTTCAACAGTTATTTTGGAGAAAGTAACTCAAAAGTAATGCAGGAGTCGTGTAACGCATTACAGTTCAGAGACAGCAATATTGTAATGTAATCAATTAGGTTGAAATGACAGTAACTAGTAATCTATAATGCATTACATTTTGGAAGTAACTTTCCCAACACTGACAGCATATTTACACAGGAAGAGGAATGACCTGATCATACATTTTTAAAAGCATATATTACCACAATATCACTCATATTTTGAACGTCATGCTATAATATCAGAACTGATAAGGTTTGAGGGGCAGTTCTTAGCGTTACGGTTAGGGAGTTGGCCCCGTGTTCAGAAGGTCACCATTTCAAGTCCCGGCCCAGTAAAGGTACCACTGAGGTACTCATGAGCAAGGTACCGTCCTAAGGCACTGATCCCCGGGCACCGCATTTTAGCTGCCCACTGCTCCTTCACGGATGGAGGATGCAGAGGTCACATTTGGTTGTAGTGCACTGTGTGCTGTGCTGTGTTCATGTTGACAATCACTCACTTCAGTTATAGGCACAGTGTGGACTGGTATAAATACCAAAAAATCAGGTCGGTTGCAATAATGTTGTTTTCGCCTGTATCATCAGCTACTTCAGCCTCCTTACACTCCTCACATCTGGCACTGGGGACGGTAGAGTTCATGGTGTTTTCCTACAATCTGCATTGTAAATTTTGCGAGCAGCCCCAGGCCTGTTTGCACGGCCAGCCCTGATGTATGGACACGGGGCCAGGAGAGCGTATGATGTGCAATAGAGAGCTCTTTGTTAGTTTGTAGCGCTTCACTCCTACTGATTAGAACGGCCGTAAAGCGCTCGCATCACAAAGAGGGAGAGTTACGAGCCTCCCGGCTGCAGTGTGCGCACAAAAGAGGGCGGGAGCTACAGCATCGAGACATCAATCAGGGTGATGTACAGGTGAGGAGCAGCAAATCAGAGTCGCTCACAAATCTTCCCACTGCCTTGAGTGTGTGTGGGTGAGTGTGTGTGTGTGTTTGCATGCGTCATCGAGGATGTGATTAGCATTTTGAGTGTTGCTAGCGTGCTGAGTTATGGCACCTGGAACTTTAAGAGAGCTGCTTAGAGAGAGAGAGAGAGAGAGAGAGAGAGATGGAAAAAGGAAATTAACCACATGAGTGATATAAAGAGGATGTACAAATGCAGCGTCCACATTACTAGCAGCGCCGGCTTCAAAACATCGCTTCTAGATAAGAAATACAACTTCATTCACACATAACACTGCACTCTTCAGCTGAAAGGGTGGGAGTGTGTGTGTGTTTGTGTCAGTTTATGTTTCTGCCATTGTCGGTCTGTGTGTAAGGGCGTGTGTGTTTGTATGTATGTGCCGTTCCAGGTGTGTATGCATGTGTGTTAATATGTTTGTGGTGTGTGTGTGTTTATGTATGTATGTATGTATGTATGTATATGCGAGTGTGTCTGCATGTGTGTAAGTATATGGGTGTGTATATGTATGTATTAAGGGTCGACCGGTTATGGGCCGTCTCTTCTCTCTGTGCCGTTTGCTCTCGACTCCCTGCTTCATTTAATGACCTGCACACAACAGTCTCTGTTTGGCTGTATTTCACACGAGCAGTAGCCAAACAATGCTGAAGCCTTGTTGTCACTCACACCACACCACACTCACACAGAAGCGCAGCGTGAAGCTCCGAGAAGGAGAAGAGGAGAGAGTTCCAGCTGAGCTTGGTGTTTGGAAAAATACTACATTTATTTTCATATTGGCTCCAAATATCAGTTATTGGCCCCGTGAACTAGCAATATCGATATCGGCCCCGAGAAAACAATATTGGTCGATCTCTAGTATCGTAATGTATGCATGTCTGCATGTGTGTGTATGTGTGTGCATATGAATATATGTGTGTGTATGAGTATGTGTGTATATGAATGTGTGTGTAAATGATTTTGTGTATGTGTGTATATGAATGTGTGTGTATGTGTGTATATGGATGTGTCTGTATGCGTGTGTAAGCGCATGTGTGTGTATATGAATGTGTGTATATGAGTATGTGTGTGGGGCGTATGAGTTTGTTTGAATGTGTGTGTATGTGAATGTCTGTATGTGTGTGTGCGCGAGTATGTGTGTATATGAATGTCTGTATGTGTGTGTGCGCGAGTATGTGTGTATATGAATGTCTGTATGTGTGTGTGGGAATGTGTGTGTATATTAACGTCTATCTGTATGTGTGTGTGTGGGAATGTGTGTGTATATTAATGTCTATGTGTGTGTGTGTGTGTGTGTGTGAGTATGCGTGTGTGTGGGAATGTGTGTGTATATGAATGTCTGTATTTGTGTGTGCGTGAGTATGTGTGTATATGAATGTCTGTATGTGTGTGTGTGTGTGAGTATGCGTGTGTGTGGAAATGTGTGTGTATATGAATGTCTGTGGGTCAGTATGTGTGTATGTGTGTATATGAATGTGTGTATGTGTGTATATGAGTATGTGTGTATGTGTGTGTAAGCGCATGTGTGTGTAAATGAATGTGTGTATGTGTGTATATGAATGTGTGTATGTGTGTATATGAATGTGTGTATGTGTGTATATGAGTATGTGTGTATGTGTGTGTAAGCGCATGTGTGTGTAAATGAATGTGTGTATGTGTGTATATGAATGTGTGTATGTGTGTATATGAATGTGTGTATGTGTGTATATGAATGTGTGTATGTGTGTATATGAGTATGTGTGTATATGTGTGTAAGCGCATGTGTGTGTATATGAATGTGTGTGGGAATGTGTGTGTATATTAACGTCTATGTGTGTGTGCATGAGTATGCGTGTGTGTGGGAATGTGTGTGTATATGAATGTCTGTGGGTCAGTATGTGTGTATGTGAATGTCTGAGTATGTGTGTATATGAATGTCTGTATGTGTGTGTGTGGGAGTGTGTGTGTATATGAATGTCTCTATGTGTGTGTGTGTGTGAGTATGTGTGTGTATATGAATGTATGTGTGTGTGTGTGTGTGTGTGGTCTACATGGTGCTGCAGGTGTTGTGGATGAGGAGTGTGATGTTGCGTCTCCTGACCCAGACGAGGCAGCAGCTTTCTGGGTCGTGTCTCTCTCTGTCTCCTCCTGCTACTGCTTTTCAGCTCTCTCCATTCATCTCTGCTGGAGGCTCGGGCTGCTCCTCTTGGCGTGCTGGGCTCGGCTTACACTCACACACACACACACATGCACGCGCACACACACTCTCTCTCTCACACACATGGCGACAATGGGTAAGGCAATACAGCAGCAGGACAAGAGGAGCTGCAGACAGGGGGTCTGATCACTTACTCCCCTCACACACCCTGTTCACCCCACATCCACCGTCTCACACACAGAGGGGATGCTTTCTCACACACACACAGACGCACACACACACGCACAGTCTTGTATTCCTATCTTTGTGAGGTCCTTCCATAGACTCCCATAATGACTAAAGTACATAATTCTACACCTAATCCTAATCCTAACCTTAACCTCAGTAACCAAAAGCACATCTTTTACCACTTTTAGTTTCTCAAATAAAACAAGCACATTTTCTATAAAGTCATTTCTCCTCATGGGGACCTCTTAAATGTCCCCACAAAGCCCAAAAAAACAGATAAAAGTGATTTTAGGGGACAAAAGTTCCCCACAATGCGATAAATACATGGCCGCACACACACACACACACACACACACACAGGATGCTTTCACACACACTTTCACTAACACACACACTGACACACACATGCACATGCAGAGGGGAGACTTTTACAAACACACACCCACACAGAAGGGTCCAAGGTTCATAAAGACAAACTATATGTGTAATATGTTGCAAAATGAATCTTCTGCATAACTAGAAAAAACCCTAATAACTCTAATCTTAATCTTAATAATCACAGAATATGTTTTTCCAAGAAAGAGTCCTGGTAATTGTTATATATAGTTATTTAAGACCCATTTGCAAAATTACTGGATGTAATATAAATATTTTATTTTCATAAGCAATACTTTGAGCAAGTTTAATGAATTATATTAGTTTGGATAAACAGGGGGCGCGGTGGTTAGCGCTGCCGCCTCACAGCGAGAAGGTCCTGGGTCAGCTGTAGAGTCTTTCTATGTGGAGTTTGTGTTCTCTCCCCATGCTCGTGTGGATTTCCTTCGGGTGCTTCAGTTTCCTCCCACAGGCTAAAAACGTGCACTATAGATTGATTGGTGACTTTAAAATGGTCCCCATAAGGTGTGAATGAGAGTGTGATTGTGTGAGTGTATGTGCCCTGTGATGTGTTGGTGCCCACCCAAGGTTGGTCCCCTGCTCGTGCCCGTCGTCCCGGGATAGGCTCTGGTCCCCCCAGCCCCGATAGGGATTAACCATTTCAGAAAATAAATTAATGAACGAATGAATGAATAGATAAATAGGATTCCAATGTATAAAAACACAAAAAATCCAATTATTAAATTGCAGTGAGACCTCTAGTGGACAAACGATACAATGACAAGCCCCATTACAGTCAATGTCAAAGTTGAAGCAGTGAAGGATATTTTTTTTGGTATGTGTTTCTTGTCATTTGACCGTTACCGTTGTCATTTTGACACCAGTTAATCAGCAATTAACTCCTGTCTTAATAATTTAACACCTACTACCTCATAAAGTTCAACAGATATATCAGCAAGAGGATTTGCCTTTGTTCTTGGTGAAAGTGCACTGCGGGACACCAAGTCAGAGCGGAGAAGAATGTAGAGAATGTAACCCCTCTCTCACCTCACTTCACCTCACCTCTCACCTGGAGCATCCCTCTGCTTGAGTGTGTTAGAGGGAAAGAGAGGAGAAGGAGGGTTAAAAGCTGATTACTGTCACGGTTAGAGACGTGAAATGTTTATAAGGACAGTGTTGATGGGAGACACAGAGACCTCACAAGTTCATATGGTCAGCAATGTGTGAATACATGCATGTTTAGTCTCTAGTAGTGTGTGTGTGTGTGTGTGTGGGGCAACTTGCAAATGGACTGTAGCACTCGAGTGGCCATCTGTTTAACACAAATGTTTAGTTTCCAAATAAACAACCTGTCAGATCGGCCTGCAGCACTAACTCACTCCCGAGTCCTGCTGCTGACACACACATTCATCTTAATAAGCCTCACAATATGTCTATCTGACTGTGTGTGTGTGTGTGTGAGCGCACATATTAGATAGAGGCCTTAGAGAGAAGGCTTTGTGATGGGGTGTGTGTGTGTGTGGGGTTAGGGTGTGCATACCTTCACCTCTATTGTCATTCTAAATGCTTTGGTCTGTCTTCACAGCTCTGACACATCAGTCATGATAACAATCAGGGACAAACAGCTGAGATGGGAGACTAGTCAGAGCACACACATTCTTACACACACCCACACAGTATCCTCTATCCTGTTGCATTAGTTATGTTTGCCCTTTCCTTATTTAAATATTGTCTCACTGTGCCAGTTTTTCTGTGTGTGTGTGTCCAGTATTTTGGCAGCTTGCTGGTGATCTTCTGTGTGGAGCTGGCCAGTGGAGTGTGGACATATGAGGAGGTGAGTAATGCTCTGAATAAACTGCAGTACACACTCTCACCTCTGTTGGAATACACACTAGAGCCGGGCGAATCATGACTCACCCGGGTGAATCACCCGGATCCATTAAATAACTCACAAGTCACGAATCTGACGTCTCCATTAACCCGAATCCGTCGAGTCCTAACTACATCCTGGCTACATCCTGGCTCCCTCTACAGCCGGAAACATACAGTCGAATCTACATCGCTCGCACAAGAGGGTTAGCGCTCCTCGGAGCACATATAGTCAAGAGTAAATCTGTCGGTTAACTTTCTCTAGAGCTGCAAACATATAGCTGGATCTGAATCGCTCACACAAGCGGGTTAGCACATGCAGTCATGAGTAAATCCGCCGGTTAACTTCCTCTAGTGCCACTTGAAAATAATTTTTTTGCTGCTCTGGTAGCCTTGTCTTGATACTTTGTCATTTATTTGGAAGTGCATTCATTCTCATCACAAGCCACGTACACTTTCTTCAATGAAAAACAAACGATTCAGCTGCCGATTTGGCAATACTGACTCGGTGATTCAGTAGTGACTCGAACCCTCAGATCAGTTTAGTGAGCGACTCAGAAGGAGCCGAATGCTAAAAAGGAACTGAATATTACAGCTCTAATACACACATATATAAACACACACAGACACACACACACACACACACACACACACACACACCCTGGGTGAGGTCCTTCCCCTGAATCCCATTATGACCTGATGTAAATAATACCACACGGTTCTGCGGTGGTTAGTGCTGTCGCCTCAAAGCAAGAAGGTCCTGTGAGGTGTGTGTGTGATGCTAATGTCCACATCGAAAGATATTTGTCAAACCTGCTTTGTCCTGTTCTAAATTTCCTGACCTGAATACCTTTGACCAGTAAGCTGGAGGGCAAAAGTGGACTACAGGTGGCATCTGGCCTCACTAGAGAGAGAGGGCAGGGCATAGATAAGACTAACCTCTAGGGCCAACACACCCCCCCACACACCCAAAACTCCTTCAAGGCAGAGTCTTATCAGGAACCAAAAGTCCTCAGAATGGCTTTGATGTGCGTCGTTGTGCAGGTGTGGCCGAAAGTGACCCGTGTGTAATTGTGTGTGAGTGTTTGTCTGAGCGCTAACAGCTCATGCCTCTGCACCTGTCCCTGCAACATTATCCTCATTGTCCCCTTCCATCCATCCCTCCCTCCCTCCCTCTTTTCTCTCTGCTCAGCTTTGCGTCAATACGTTGCTATCTGCAGTTCCGTTTATCCCAGTTTCCCCTCTATAAGAGTCTATCAGAGTCTCTCAGACTCAATGCAACGGTAGCGCACCTGGCCCCAGGGGCATTGTGGGTACTTCCAAGAGTCAGACGCTTATCTAGACGGGCGCCGAGAGGCGACAAAAGCAAAATGAGGGAGGGGGTAGAGGCAGAGCTTTTAAGGGGAAAGTTGGACTGTGTTGGAAGAGTCTAGCTGACCCCAGTGGGAGACGCTCTCTGTCCTGATGGAGGATTAGTGGAAGAAAGACACTTGTGTCTGTTAACAAAGGGATTATGAGAAGATCTTTAGGGGGCAAAGAAAATGTTGTAGCAGAAAATGGGCAGTTGGTAGGGTAACGGTGAGGGCATTCGGCTGGTAATTGGAAGCTCACCAGTTCGAAACCCAAACCGGTAAAGGTACCAAAGAGGTACTCATGAACAAGGTACCATCCCTGGGCGCTGCTCATGTTAACTGCTCACTTCCTCTTGGTGGATCAAATGCAGAGGTCACATTTGGTTGTGGTGCACTGTCTGCTGTGCTATGGTGTGTGATAAATGATAAATAATCACTCACTTTCAGTGTGATTGTGGTCTAGTGGGTGATGATCTAGTGCTTAAAACCCTTGCTTTTTGGACCAAGATGTCATGGGTTCGAATCCTACCTCCAACCATACCATAATTGGGTCCCTGAGCAAGACCGAAATTATGAAATGGAGATCGCTCTAGATAAGAGCATCTGATGAATGCTGTGAATCTAAGGCCTCGTCCACACGGACGTTCGAAACAAACGCCCTCTGAACGCCATGCGCGTTTTTGCCGCCTTTTGTACCTGCGTTCGATTGGCGTTTCACTGGCGTTCGCAATAGCGTTTCACAGGCGTTCGCAATAGCGTCGTTTTCCTTGCGTTCGTCGGGATTTTGACGCCAAGAAAACGTTGCATGCAGAGTTTATTTGACGCCACACAAACGCGCAGCCGGCCGAACGCCGGTGCTGAACGCCCATGTGGATGCTTTGATTTGCTCCAATGAGCAGAAAAACGGTCGCGTTCAGTCGGCGCTCACCTGGCGCCACGAACGCCAGAAAAACGCCTGGTTCAGACATCCGTGTGAACGAGGCCTAAATGTAGTGGTTAGGATACTCTCCTCTGGACCTAAAGGATGTGGGGTCAAATCCCACCTCATCCATTCTAGCACTGCCATCACTGGGTCACCTGAGGAAGACCCTTAACCCCAAGTTGCTATCAGGGAAACTGGAATTGGGAAATGGAGTTTGCTTTGGATAAGGGCGTCTGCTAAATGTCGTAAATGTAAATCCATAGAGGGCCATCCAAGTTACATCGCACATACCCCATTTCCACTGCAGTGGTGCTGGCTCTGGCTCTGCTTCTTAATTTGGAATCTGTACCATGTTTTTCCACGGTGCTGGTTTCTAATTTGTAACCAGTGCCATATTTTTCCATTGAAAAAAGGAGCACGTATCGGCTCCTAATTTGGAGAGACGGTGGCTGGTTCCTAATTTTGAAATGGTGCTGTGTTTTTTATCCCCTTGGCTCTGAACCAGCACCAAAACTTTGCTGAACTGGAACCAAGAACATGAGAAGTGGGAAGAGTAAATGAGAAAATTTTAGATATGCTGAATGTGTCTCTGATTAAGTTAAACTTTAATTAATTCTGTAAATTAAATTAAATGATATAACATTATTTATTGCTTAGAAAATGAATAACTTGTAAGAGAAAAAGAAAATATTTCATAGATATATAGTATAATCACTAATCTGGGTCCACAAAACAATACTGGAACATAACTTAGGTATTTAATAGTTATCGGATATTTAAATATATCCTCAAAGCTTGAAGCATCATCTGAAAACACAAGACGAGTTCCACCGTTGCTTCGTGCAGTAAGTGTGATTTGTGTCATGGTAGCAGCTGACTCTAACTGGACGTTTTTATAATAAAAATGTACTTTTCCATCAACCATGATATTAACATGGACTGAATCAGCTACATCTGCTTCTTAAAGAAAACGGACACTCTTTTGAGGAGACAAATATTCACATTTTGAACAGAGAAGAGAGGTTTTTGAACTGAAGAGGCCACAGCACAGCAAAAGCACCCCAACGAAATGTGACCTCTACATTTGACCCCTCCATGAAGGAGCAGTGGACAGCTAACATGAAGCACCCGGCGAGCAGTGCTTGGGCTCGGTACCTTGCCCATGAGTGCCTCAGTGGTACCTTTACTGATCCGAGACTTGAACCGGCGACCTTCCGGGACCACGGGGCCAACTCCCTTCCGACCTCAACCATTTCATGACCTTCATTTGGTTGTTCATTATGTTTGTTATTTTTTTCTATACAGTAATCACACATTTCTCTTTTTTAGTTGTACAGTTGAATTATAGTTTGTGTGTGTAACTAAAGAGTTGTGGTGTGTGTGTTTGTGTTTAGCCTTCAGTGCAGCGGTCAGACATGATCAGTCTGAAATCTCGCATGCCCAACTATGGCCTGCAGCGCTATCAGTGGCTGACCCACGCCTGGAACTCCTTCCAGACTGAGGTGAGAATTATGGCAGAAATAATGCAGAATTGGTAATCAAGAATATTTCAGAATGAATCATCACGCAAACACATCGTAGTGTTAGTTTTTGTTGGACATTCATTTTGAAACTGTCTAAAGGGTTGCATCAAGAGTCACACACTATGAGTTGTTTGCATGATGACTGGACATAAACAAGCGCTGTGATTAGTTTACGACTAATCATCGCGCAAACAAGTTGTAGTGCTCGTTTTTCTTGATGTCCATTTTGTCACAGGAAAGAACATGGCCCTTGCACCTAACGGTTTCAAAATGGAAGTCCAACAAAAATGCGTGCTATGAACCTTTTGCACAACGATTAGTTCTAAAATATGTTAGTCAGGGTCTAGTCAGTGAGCTTATTTGATTTTGTCTTTGTAGTGTTCACACTGAGAAAATTATTGATCCCAGATCAAACGTTAAGTTTGGGCGAGTAGTGTGAGCAAGGCTTTAAACTACATGAATTATAGATGCTACATGAATTTAATTATTAACTAATAAACAACGTCTTCAACGGCATGTTGAGTAGCATATCGGTATATTTCTCATGACCCAATCTGTTGAGTGTTAACCAGCGTCGGAGAAGAGATCTTTAAACAGTAGCTTTCCACCTACAAGCTACTTACGATTCAGAGTAGCTACGATGTAGCCAAGCTACTCTTTAAATGTAATTAAATGCAGTAATTTCATATAGTGTGTTTGATATAGTAGTTAGCCACACTACAAGTTACGAAGAAAAAAGAAGCTAACTGCATCTAACCATTTCACGGATTCTTGCTTCCATCTTGGCAGAGGTGGACTCCATCCTCCGACTCGTGCTGTGAGGCAATGAGTGTGTACATCTTTGTACAGAGAGAAAAATATTCAATTTTCTTGTAATTATTTAGCATTTTGTAATGATGTAATTACTAGAAGCGACACTACTAACTCCTTTTGTCAGTGGCAAAGGTATTTTTTAAAATGCGGTATCTTTAAAAGTAACTACTTTTTTTCTGAATAGTTATGTATCTATTTAACACAACACCAGTCAGAAACACTAGGTAGTAGAAAATATTTTTTACATTTTGTAACAGTGTAGCGTTTTGTATCGATGTAACGCAGGTAGCAATGCAGCTAATGTAACTACTCTTTTTGGTCGTTCATCAGTAGTGAAGGTACTTTTAAAATAAACTACTTTTTACAAATATTAGTGTTGTTTTTAATTACATCACCAAGCTGAAAATACTAATGTTTGTAAAGAGATTCTTCTTTTGCAATGATGTTACATTTGTAACAATGAAACTGCAAGTAGCGACTCTACTAACTTAACAACTTTTTTATTAGCTTATGTAGTAAAGCTACTTTAAAAGTAATTAATTGATTTTACATGAAGCTACTTGTAAAAAATAAACAAACAAAGTAGTTCCTTTTAAAAAATGAAAAAAGGAGTTAAGTTCGTGATTTGTAGTTAGCTACTCTCTCCAACACTCTGCTCCCAAACCTGAACCCCACATCGTCTCTCGTTCCAGTTTAAATGCTGTGGTGTGATCTACTTCACCGATTGGCTGGAGATGACGGAGATGGAGTGGCCACCTGACTCCTGCTGCTCCAATCCGTACCCGGGCTGTGCTTACCATGCCCACTATGGTGACCTGAGTGACCTCTACCAGGAGGTAAGCTCACTCGCTCTGCCACCTTGAGTTCACTGACCTCCAGCCCGGAGTAATTAGAGAAGAGTGAAAAGTCGGTCCTCAGCAGTGCTCTGGATGGCGCTGATTGTGTGCCTTTTGTTGGAGGTAATTATAATGCAGCGCTCCTCTGTAAGCTGAGATAAAGAGCTCTTTGAATCGACCTGGGAGAGGGTTGAACCTGGAGACTGTCTTTGTTGTGTGTGAGAGAGAGTAAAATGTTTGCTTGACATTCATGGAGCCATGTATTAGGAAAAACCTAAGAAATTTCAGCGATCAATTTTGTTAGTGAGTTCTTGACAGTGTATGCTGCGCTGCCTCGATTTTGATTGGCTAGCAAGAGACACTGACAAGCCCAGCGTTGTTCTAAAAGTTGAATGGATTTCAGCTTGAAGCGCTCTGAGTGCTGCGGTAAAAAAATGCCTCCACTGGCGTTTTTTCTCCCGCTATAGCTGCTTAGCGCTCTGAACGCTGAAGCTCATAGGATTTGTGATTTCTTAAAGTCCTTAAACGTGTAGATACTACTCCCTGTGAAATGACAATTATCACAGACAGTATTTTCATATTAATGATACATGACAAATTTATCAGTGAATAATAAAAAGTAAGTTCATGAAATTCAACAGCAGCTATTTTGTTTGCCAACATTTTACATTAACACAACGACAATTTTGACATTTTGGGGGTTTTGTAAGCTGTTTGTTTAAGGTGTGGTCAGCAACATAATCACTTAGTCTGAAGGCAACGCATTTTCAATGAGTTTCAAAAATTGTTGAGCACAAAGGTCCATTTTTTGACTCACAGGGTATAATCCATATTTAATCTAATTTCACTTATCTGACATATGTATGGCCCTGAGTTTTACTGTAAATGTGAAATTCCTGAACAGACATCATGATGGCAGAGATTGTGGGAGGACACACGCACATCCTGTTGTGTGTGTGTGTGTGAGTGCCACTCCGCCTCTCTTTTGTGCTAGTCCAAGGCCGGGACAGGACAGTGAAAGGTGGTTTGTTCAGGCAGCTCAGAGTCGCTTCAACTTTCTCTCCCTTTTCACCCACCTTTTTCATTGGCTTTATCTCTCCAGCTTTTCACTCTCTCTCTCTTTGTCTTTCTTTCTCTCTCTGTCTCTCTCTCTCCGTGTGTATCTGGTGTGTGTTGTTGGAGCCGAATCTCCTCCACTAAAGCATAAATCTCTCACTGAGAGGAAACAATGTACCTGCCTTTCCGCATTACTGAAACTGCAGAGGAAATATCCCACACACACATGCACAGACATACAGATTGGGCAAATATGCAAACACACACACACACAAACACACATTCACATACAAACTCACACAAATATACATGCACATACATAAATGCACATGCACTTACACTCACACACACACTCGGAGCAGATGAGCATTGCACTCTATTGCATTGCATGTCGCTACTGCAGCCGTCTTAAACACAGACTTTTCACATGGGAACAACGTCTCTTGACGGAGCAGAAGATATGTGACCCTCCACGGCAAAACCAGTCGCTTGTTGCAAGGGAGGTTTCCGAGAAAAACGAGCGTTTATGTTGCGTGGGGTAAAATTTTGGATTTTTTGTTTTTAGTGTTTTGAAACAGTGGTAGGTCTATACAAGATTCAAGATTCTTTATTTGTCACGTGCAAGTTATACAGGTACAACATGCAGTGAAATGTATCCTGATCCGCTCTTTTATACAATCGCCATACTGTACTGTTGTGAATAAATTTGGCTGAAAAACTTACCCTTTCCATCCTAAAAACGTGACTTTCTTGAGGTGAGGAATTCAATTCCAGCAGAATGTTAAAAGTTTCTGTTTTGACCGCTCTACTTCAATATTTACTGGTAAATCCACTCGTTGACTAACGTGAAGATATTTCTACAAAATCCATCTTCGTCTCCCGAGTTCAGTTAACCTAACGCAGGTAGGCTATCCGTGTGGCTGTGAATGCAGCGTAGGCTACCGTAAATGCAAACATAGCTGCGACCGCACCGAGCGTCTGTGACTGCTACGTCGATAGTCAACTTCAAAGGCAGATTTCTCTGTTTCTCACTTGGCGTGACAGGAGAAACCCGACTCCTTTGAATGTTGATATCTCAGTCATATGTTGTCCGATTCATTCAATATAGGTATCGTTTTGAAGCTTGATTTATGCCCTTTCATAAAACATAATCAATTTAGGAAATTTGCGACAAGCGACTGGTTTTGCCGTGGAGGGTCACATATATTAAATATAGCCGCAAACGGCAAAATGCGGGGTCCAAGCACAAGACCCAAAAAGCAGCACAAAAAGGGTCAGCAGTGACCATCAGCAGTGGCTGTGTATGTGTGTAGGCAATAAAGTGAAATGACATAAGGTAAAACCATATAAATCATATCAAGACATAAAGATTATGAACGCAGAAAGTATAAACTAAAGTGAAATGACAGGAAAAAGAATTAAAGATGCAAACAGAAATTTGTGACTTGGTAGTAAAGCTTTTTTTTTGTTATGACAGCTTAAATAAGTTGTGTTTATAAAGAAATTAATGTCTAAATATGTTCACATAAGAATTAGGTGGTTTTCCATAATCATATAAATTTATGTATTGTTTTAGTGCCCCCCTAGAGGTCAAAACGTGTTTTCCTCTGCTATAGCACCAGTTATTGGCAGATCACTATGATTTTTGGCCTATAGCAAGATGCAGACCATTCCTGCTTACCCTACTTACTCCTGCTTCAGCTTTCTGTGACTTACAGTTCAGGCTGCACAGTCTATTTTGTTGGAAAAATAATAATAATAAAAAAGAAGAATTGGAACAATTACAATATTACAAATTTGTACATTGCATTTTGTGTGTGTGTTTGTGTGTGTGTTTGTGTGTGCTTTCCTATAGGGCTGTGGTCCAAAGATCTACAGTTTTATTCGCGGCACCAAGCAGTTGCAGGTCCTGCGCTTCCTCGGCGTCTCTATAGGCGTGGCTCAAATCCTGGCCATGACGTTGACTCTCACACTGCTCTGGGCGCTCTACTATGACCGCAAGCCACCCGACCCGGCTCCGTCCGACCCCATCACTCAGACCCACTCCCACAGCCACACCCACACCCAGTGTCCTGCCGAGGAGTCCCAAAAGAGCTGCCACATTCACCCTCGCCCGCCGGAAACCTGGGCCAACCCGGTCCTGAACGGACACACCCAGTTCGAAATGGAGCCGCTCTCGTAGCAGGAATTCTAAACTAAAGGAACTGAAACATTATTCTGATTATTAGAGACTTGTTGCTGGCTGCTCACAACATCTCCTCCTCCACTGAGTCCGGAAATGACCCGCTTTCTATCCAAGGAGTTCAGCATTTGGCAGGTTTTTATGCAATAATGTGATGCATAAACACTAGGGGTGGGACGATACATTGATACATCGATTCAGTGATCGAGTCCATAGTATCAATCCAAAATGAATTAATCAGTCATCATACAAATCATAACATGCCTTGACATTATTATTTTATTTAAGCTCAATAACACAGGCTACTGAGGCTCAAGAGGAAAAATGTGATTAGATATTTTATTTGCGTTTGTGAGTTGATATGAATGGAAGTGATGGTGTTAAATCAGCATGTGATATTGTCTCATACCAAAACCAAACGCTGGCTCCCATACTGAAACTTTGTGATGTCGCCAGATGTCGAATCGTTTAGTATTGTATCGTGATTTACATCCCTAATAAAGTCAAATTCAGCCTTAAAGGGGCAAGCACCTTCGCCATTTCGCTGCTGCGTTAAACTGCACACAGAGCGCAGCCATTATGAGGGAGACAGACAGAATAAGAGGTGACCTTCATGCAAGCAACAAATACATGTAAACACGTCTTAAACTGCCATAAGCACACATCTATCATGTATCCTGTGAGGTTTATCTGCTGTTTATTTTAAGACCGGAAGTGCACAAAGTCAACGTTTTGCCTTGGATGTGTAATACATTTTTCTCGTTTTTCAGTCACACTGACGTATGTGAATTACTGAACATCTCCAGAAAAGCCTCGGAGGGTTTCATGGATAAAATGTATGAAAATATGTATAAAGTGTTTATGTGAGATAAATATATCCGTTTTCCACTGTTGTTCTAGTGTCGGTTCTAAATTTGGAACTGGTACCATTTTTTCCCACCACAAAATCTGCCCTAAATCTGCATCAGCACTTTGCTGGTCTCGAGTCGGGAACCTGTGATGTCATGAGGGGTGAGCAGAGTAAAGTGAGGCAACTTTAGATCAAAAAAATCACAGAAGGCAAATTTGGAGTTGGGAGTTTTGACTGCTGAAGGAATTAATTCTCTTTTGACTTTAATTGGCTTTTTTGCAAGAAATTCAACAAATCAAAAAGAACACAGAAAGTAAAATAAGTACGACGGTATGAGAGACATTTCACCAGTATTTAGCAACTTCCATTTTTCAGGATTATTTCCCTGAGAGCAACTTGGAGTTATGGGTTTTGCTCAGGGACCCAGCGGTGGGAGTGTTGGAGGTAGGGTATGTTGCTTTGGCACCAGAGCCGTGGAAATGAGGTGACAGTGGCGGAACTGGAACCAGACTGGATCGAGATCTGGAGAATGGAGTTGGAGTCAATGTTTCAATTCAAACTCCTGGACAATAAGACGAGACTAAATGACGTCACACGAGTCTTAAATGTGTGTCCAATATGGAAAATCAAAGCTTTTATTTTTGGGATGAATTTCTTCATGTCTTAATTCATTAGCACTGTGATGTAAATTGCAGATGACTTTGGTTGTAGAATATGAAGGCGCTTTTTCACTGCATGGTACGGTACAGAGCACATGTACAAAGCATGCCGTACTCTGGCTGGGTACCGGTAGCTTTTTGAGTACTCTTCTGTGCTCTTCTGGGGTAACAAGAGTTGAAAAATGTGCCCCACAGATTCCTGTTTCTGATGGTAAATGGGATTGTAACTTAAACCTTTTCACTCGTGTGATACAGAAAAGTACCGTACTTTAGCAGGCAGTGGGAAAGCTCCTTGAGGGAGTGCTATAGTGGCGTACTGTATGTTTGTAGTTGAACACACTGTAGCTACATGTTGCGATTTATAACAGAGATGTACATAAACGTGTTAATTAAAGTGCATTTAACAGTCGGATCTGTGTTTTAATGCTTTCTTTTTCTCTCTCCCTCTCTCTCAGTCTCTTTCTCATCTCTCTCTCTCCCCTCTGTCTTTCTCCTCTTTGTTTCCCTTTGTCTTTCTCTCTCTATCCTCCTCTCTCTTTCTCTCTCTGCCTTCGCTTTTTCTTCCATCTCTCCCTCTTTGCCCTTTTTCTCTCTCTGTTCCTGTTTCTTCATCTCTCCACTTTTCCAGTTCTGAGTAAGTGATGTATGAATAGAGGCGTGTAGTGCAGCATTCACACAAGCTTACAAAAGCCATTCTGTTCTGTTTCTCGTCGCTGTCAGCCCACACTTCTCCTTGGTCTAGCCTCCTATTCATGGTTGCAGTGTGTGTGTGTGGTGTGTTGTTGTGTGTGTGTGTGTGTGTGTGTGTGAGAAAAAGAGAGCAGGGACAGAAAACTATTGACTTGAGTGAATTAGCAAGGTGTTGATCTTCAGAAGTGTCATGGCTGCCCCGCCTTTGTAAAGATGAGAAACGTGCTGATGTGTGTGTGTGTGTGTGTGTGCTGCAGTGTCCTTGTGTAAGACTTGACTGGAGTGCACACATGTACAGTACTGGATGTGATGGAAGAGATTTCCTCTCTATCTCCCCCCTTCGCTCTATCTCCCCCCAACTCTCTCTCCATCTCTCTCCATCTCTCTCTCTCTCTCTCTCATCTCCCCCCACCTCTTCCTGCTCCACATCAGTGTGCAGTCAAACACCCCACAGAAGGAAATAAAACCAGGACCTTTTCACCCCTTAGGAAAAAATAGAGCAGCCACAGACAGCTGCATACTGCTCTCTCCATCTCTCTCTCCATCTCTCTCTCTCTCTCTCTCTCTCTCTCTCTCTCTCTTTATCTCTCTCTATCTGTCTCCATCTCTCTCTCTCTGTCTCCATCTCTCTCTCTGTTTCAAATACCTTTCTCTCTATCTCTCCCTTATAAGCACTCTCTCTCTCTCTCTCTCTCTCTCTCTCTCTCTCTCTCTCTCTCTCACTTGCTTCTTTCATACCACACTTTGTCTTATTTCTCTCTCAGTCTCTCTCTCTCTCTCTGTCTGACTTTCTCATCATCTTCTTTTCTCTCTTTCCAACCACCCCTTTCCCTCTCTCTCCTTGATGCCCTCTCTTCTCATCCCTCCCCCATGACATCTCAATTACTCTGCATCTAATGGGAAATATGCTAATCCGGACCCCCGCGTTGGGTGCGTCGTAAGTCCCGCTGACGAACGAGTGCGGATCTCATCACCACATCATCGTGTTTTCGTCTTCAACTGCGTGGTTTTCAAATAAAATAAAAAACCTTCTGTGCAATTCATGATAAACTTGACGGTGTAACTCTCTTACTAATATATTATAACTATAGTAATATAATATAGTAATTACATAATGATAATAATATAGTTATAATGATATATTCAGATTATATAACAACTGGGCGATACAACCTCAAAAAAATGTAACATTTCAAATTGATTACAGTTTTTGATTTGTTTTATGCCCTAATAGTTCACTGACAAAGTTTGTACTGTAAATACGCTGAACTATTAAAGCCCTAATTATTTTTCTCATGTTTCATATCTGAGTGGCTTTAAAATAATAGAAATAAAGATATAGAGGCAGAAACACATGACAGCAAACACAGTAATATGTTTTTAAATTGAAGCGAAAGTGGTGATTATTTGTCAATGTGAACACAGCACGCAGTGCACGCAATGAAACGTGGCCTCTGCATTGACCCCTCCAGCTGACACAGGTGGTGCCGGGGAGCAGTGCTTGGGGACGGTACCTTGTTCATGAGTAAGACAATGGTACCTTTACTGTTCTGGGATTCAATCCAGCAACCTTCTGATCACAAGTTGAACTCCCTAACCATTACGCAACCAACTGCCCCCACTGTACATGAACCCACACTGGGGAAAATATTAACTGAATTTGTTTAAATAACTGAAATAACTGTCATGGGCAGTATTCCATCGATTAGAGGCTCTGAGGGCCAATTTCCCAGTCTAAGATTAAGCCTAGTCCTAGACTAACTTTGACTTTCAGTGGGAAATCCAAAGACTAGCCTCAATCATGTTCAAAAAAACCAGCCCTGAATGTTGGTTTCAATTAATTTTCATTTAATTTCCCAGTCCTATAACGACAGGGTAGAGGAAGCGTAACGGTTAGGGGGTTGGCTCCATGATGGGAGGGTCAGCGGTTCATGTCCTGGACCGGTAAAGGTACCATTGAGGTACTCATGAGCAAATCCTGCTTTACTAACTTCCCAGTGCCAAAAAAGCTGCTCACTGCTCATCACGGATGGGTCAAATGAAGGTCACATTGGTTTGTGGTGCACTGTGTGCTGTGCTGTGGTGTGTTCACAATGACAAATAACCACTCACCTTAATGTTCAAATAGAAGAGAACTTACCTTTGACCTGTAAATGATCAACATTTAAAATTGCCATTAGACAAGTATACTAGCGTTCTCCAAAGCGCTTCAGGCGTGTTGCGGCAGCAGTAATGAAGTTCTCCGGGTTGTGTCCTCATCACCGTACTGGACAATGTTTCCTCGGGGAATGACGTGGCTGGCCGGCGTGAAGGTGAACCCTGAGCGTGGATGGAAACATGAAGCCACGGGCGAACTTCGGTGTGAGGACTGAGCTCACATCGATTTACATGTTAGCTGTTAGAGATGATTTACACAGCAGTGTTTACTGCAGCTGTAATGTTTACAACCTGCTGGAGAAAACGTCCTGAAACAGCAGATTTTTTACAGTGGCCATAACGAGCAGATGCTGGTTAGTGCAGGTCAAGATGGTCAGACTGCTCCAGCACTTGTGCTGGTGACAAACAGGGTTAGGAAGCTACCTTTAAAGAGAAGGTGCTTCACCTTACGTTGCTAATTGGTCCAAGAACATGCGACTCAAATAAATCCCCTAAAAACCCCTAAAAGGCGACCTAGACCCCCTATAAACGTCGTCTAGAATAGCACCGTCACACAGAATTACAAGACGTCATTCAGTAATGAAACATTTCATACTTTTTAGGAAAAATTCTTACCTTTCTCATCATAAAATTATACTTGCGATGGAGATGCGTTCCGATCAGGGCCGGCCCAAGCCTTTACGGGGCCCTAAACAGAATTTCATTTGGCCCCCCCCCCACCATCAGCTACGTTTGACTGCCGTGCAAAACGTAAAATATTTTTTACAATTTTGTCGTATTGCTATTGTCATCATAGAATCATTTCATTTTATGATATATTAAGCTTGTTGTAGATCATTCACGCTTTTATGCACGTCTTTTTAAATGATATGGTTTAAATGGTAGAGTTTTTGTAGAGTATCATTTTTTAGATTATTATTTTTTAGAGGCAGTTGGTAGCGTAGTGGTTAGGCTGTTTGCTCCGTGATCGGAAGGTTGTCGGATCGAATCCCAGACCTTTAAAGATCTTGGTCTTGGGTGAACTCCATCCTCCGACTCCATCTCGCAGCTGCAAAAAGCACACTGTCATGCATCAAGCATGCGACACATGGACACTATAGCAAATCAGATATATCCTACATCACTATTTGTAAAAAAATATATAAAAGTGTAGTTACAACATCTTGTGAAATGACTGAAGAAACTATACTGTAATATTGACTATACATGACTATGGAAGCCCGTTTCCGCCAGCAGGGTAAAAAATATTTATAATTTCAGTCTAAATAATACGTGACTGTGAGTTTCTCATTATTTCAAGATATTATGGCATTATTTTGAGATACTAAGTCATTATATTTAGAAAGTGTCTCATTATTTTGAGATAACTATCATTATTTAGACTTAAATTATAAATATTTTTTACCCCGCTGGCAAAAATGGGCTTCCATACATGACAACCGTTACAGTGAACAATAAAATGTCAATTTATGACCAAATTCAACATTTTTCCAAATACAATTTACAAATAATGTTCTAAAAGCCTGTGAACGCTGCGGGTTGAACATGAGGCTTTGCTCCAGAGAGTTTTTAATCATTTTTGGGTTTCACAAGGTAATATGGTTGCTAAAGTTATGCCCACTTTTGAGTTACCGTTATTACTTTTTGGCTTTCGTTACAACTTTTCAAATCCAACAGACAAAACAACAGCCTTTAATGTTTCTTTTTTTACTGGGACAATGGTTTTATTTCTATTTATTCATAGACACTGCACCGGACTAAACAATTGAATCGTCTTTTTTCATCGTTTTTCAATGAGTCATATACCATAATGTCTATAACACAAGCTGTAACAAATTCTTATGAATTCAGTGCCATCCTCCCGCTTGCTTTCCAAACCGCCATCATCCCACAAACAGGAAGGCTGAAGTTTTCCATCGGCATTAAAAGGCTTTCCTGGAGTCTGAAACCACACACGACTCCTCTGTGGCTCTACACTGTGAAAATCTTCCATAACCACATGCACTTAACTTTCAAAAGGGAGAAGAAAATGTAAAAAACATTCTACAGTCCGTCTTCCTGCAGCACTGTAATGTACGAGCAGGACTCAGAATCGTCCATCCATCCGTCCGTCCGTCGGAGAAGATGAAGACGATAAAACAAGAAACTCAGATAAATACTTACTACACCAAAGGACAAATTTACAACACAGGTGCACTAGATTCTTTTCCTTTTTTTTCTCTCTTTTGAACAACCGAAATAACATTTATTAGATATAATCAACACCATTTGAGTTTGAAAAATATGTCTTTGTGTGACTCTATCCCCCCAAGAACCCATTTTAATACAAAGCGCATCATTACAAAAAGAACCTTGTTGCATAAGTCACATGGTCAAGCAATAATGGGAGTGTGTGTGTGTGTATGTGTGTTTGTGTGTGTACTAGAGCCCACCTGATACATCTGTGTGCTGACATATTTAGTTGATATCAATTAAGGTAAAGATCAATTTAGGTTAAAAACAAAACAGAAAGTTAATCATGTAATGAAAGTTGTCATTGTGCAGTTTGTCCATTAGAGGGCACTGTTCACTGTTGGCTTTTCGAGATTTAACTAGTGCTGGGAATCGCTAAAATATATTCCAGGTAAATACAGCAATTAATGATGATTAACTGCAAGTACAAAATACTTTTTAAAAGCTATATTAAAGAAATAAATGTGTGGAACCGGAATAAGTCATGGTTCTGTATGTTTTCAAACGCTGCCTTTCATGCAAGAATTGCATTTCTCTCCTTTGTAAAGATAATCTCTTTTATGTCGACTAAACTACCGATCTCGAAGGAACATGTTACAATGTTTATGAAATAAGAACGAAGGTGGAAGTGCCCCATGAGGCTTCTTGTAACTTCGCAACAACAAGCGCTAAGAGAAAGCGCTCTGGAAGTGAGGTGGACACAGGCCCTTAAATGACAATTTATGCCCAAATGCTTTGAAAAATAAATAAAATTATATATATATATATATATATATATATATATATATATATATACTATAAATAATATATATATAAAGTGATTTCACTAGTGAAACTGGATTGCATGTCACGGACCACCTGCATTGCTGCCGCGGATCACCAGTCGAAAACCCCCATTTTGAAGGAATAAAAAGTGGCTTAATTTTTTAACTTGCTGTTGCCCATAAGATTCGTAATTATCAGATGAGCACAACAGTTACAAAGTAATGTTGTAAAGGCTGCTTATGCCACTGTGAAAAGTTTATCAACGCAAAATGTGCACACAACTTTACTCTAAGTTCCATCTGGGTACCTTTTAAATCGTCTTATAAGCGTCTTTCAGTTACTCGTTACTTTATAACCGTGTCTAAACTGAGTGCAAGTCACAAATCTAACGCTGTTGCGGCAGTAACGATTAGAGAGTTGGCCCCGTGATTGGAATGCGACCGGTTCAAGTCCTGGACCGGTAACGGTACCACTGAGGCACTAATGAACAAAGTTCCGTCCCCAAGCACTGCTCCCCGGAGCCTGCCAAGAACAAGCTGCCCACTGCTCCTTCACAGATCGGTCAAATGCAGAGGTTTTGTTGTGGTGTGCTGTGCTGTGTTCACAATAACAAATAATGACATGACTCACTTATGTGGATGTGGGGGAAATGCTAGTAAATGTTTACAGGAAGTATAAAGTATCAAGTATAAACCAGGCTTCAGTCGGATCAACATCTGCTGCAGTGGAGATACTGCTGGAAGTTTGGACTTAATCACAATTTCCAGATTAATTGTGTTTTAACGTGTTGACCTTCCCAGCCCTAGTTTTTACACGTGACTCTTATCCTGTATCGGTCAGGCTCTGCTGTCCACAGATGAGGCTACAAACCAGCTCACCACTCCTCAGGACTGGGAATCTCATCAGAACGTCAGTGGAATGTACATGTAAAAAGCAGTCTTTGATATTTGTATGCTAATTTCTGGTTAATTTAGGAGAGAGGAGAGAGATATGACTAATTCATGTCTCCGGCTCAAACAGGGCCTTCATGAATACGTCGGCTTTGATATTCGACAGTAAGTGGAAGCGTTGCGATAACGCTGATAATATAATCCGACTCGCGGCGATAAGACCGGCGCTCGCACATTCTGTTATTACATCAATTAGGTCACAACGCGTCTTTCGTTTGTTACGTTCGCAGCTTGACTAAGCCCAGCTTTATCAGACCCGGATTCGGAAGGTGGTGACGCTTGCCGTTCAAGAGATCGGTGCCGGTTCACTGATACGTCTTTTCCACTGCACTGGTGCACCGTTACTCATTTGGAAGCACTCGCCTGTTGGACCGGACTCTGAACACTCTCGGTTGCCATACGTTTACTTTGTGGTGGGTGGGCACTTTGTTTGAACTTTAAACCTATTGGTACCACGTTTAATTTCTGTTCGCTGATTGGTCGCTAGAAAATATAGTTGGGGAAACCGAAGCCTTGTCATTGACGCAGCACTGTAGCGAAATACAATATTGAGTGGAGGCACTACGGCGGCGCTAGCCTGGCTAACGTTTTTCCAGCGCGCAAAAAATTGGGCTGCAATTTCGGATTTTCTGAGCCAGAAACAATGCTTAACACATAGCTTTTACGCTCTACAAGGTATAAACTTTATGAACAAATGTAATCCAAAAAGCTAAATCGCAAAAAGCCTCATGGATAAAGTATACTCCATGCTAAGAAGCGACAGGTCTGAAAAAGGGAAATTTTGTCAATTTCTTCCAGCTGTTAAAAGCAGCCGAATGAGATGCCTTTTGAGCATTTTAAATCAAATCAAATCTTGAAGCAGCATCTGAAAATACAAGACGCTGCTTTGTGTAATGGGGTGTGACGTGTGTGACGTGGTTGTGGTGTTACACCTTACGCTCAGTGGAAATGTGAGCCTCTTCTTGCTGGTTCCCAGCATCAGTACTGGAACCGCCACCAGTGCAGTGGAAAACGGCTCCACAACATTTACCATTTACGACTCTTATCCCGGGGTGCATTTTCCAAAAGCTAATAGTTGCTAATGTATTGCTAACTACATTAGCAACACTGTGTTAGTTGCCAATGTACACTATGTTAGTTGCTAAAGTTGTTAGCAACTTTGATTTTGGGAAACGGGAGCGACTTCAAATTTTCCTAATTTCAGGGACAGTTTCTCTAAGAGTGACTTGGGGTTGAGGGTCTTGCTCAGGAACCTAGTGGTGGTAGTGCTAGAGGAAGGATTGAACCTACAACCTCTTGGTTGACTACCATCATCACCCCATGTAGGTAAAAAAAAACACAAAAAAACCATGCGAACACTTGAAAAGCATTGAAAAGAAAGAGAGGAAGTTGTATTAAATGATAAAATTGGGATTAAATTTTGCAATGGCTAAAATTCTTCCTAAAACACATGCAAAGCTGAAACTCGTTGTCCAGCAGCGGCCGTTTTTACGAGCCGTGTTCCCGCCTGTTCTGGCTGTTTTACAATATTTTATCACCGATCCATTAAACCTGATTAGGCCAAGTCTTGGGGGAGGAGTAAACTGAGAGAAAGAGGGAGGGAGAGAGGTATAGAGAGAGTTTAAGGGTCTGGGGGCCATAATGTTTTACATGGTAAATGTGATGGGGTCCAAACGAATAATTTGAAATGTGGGGGAGACACGTCCCCCTCAAATGTAATGGCTTCCTCCACTATTAGGTTGCTTTGTGATGACTCCTCTATTCATCTAAATCTGCGGCGAAATGGTTTTAAGAGCAGGTTTAACAGCCTCTGTTAAAATAGTCTTTTGAACGAGGGATGCACGATCGTATCGGAATCGTATCGGAATCGTATCGGAATCGGCTGATAATTGCTTATATTAGGAGCGATGCTTAGATTTTGCCCAATATTTCCACGCATTTATCGTCTGCTGCATAGGTAGCATTTATGTTAGGCATGTCCAAAATCCGAGGTGGGATTTTATACGGCCCGCGTCTCTGTCTTAAAATGTATGGCGTTATTTTGTGGCAAAATTCTGAGCACGCAGTGGAATGTTTGCGAGCAAAGTCTCTTGTCTTTACGCGCTCAATTGTGCCTGCACATGAGCCCGACTTGCTCCGTCTTCGCTCGAGGCTGCTTTCACACTCTCTTGACTTGGCAATGTCAGAGCTATGGCATTATTTTTCAGTCCCTCCAGGATTTCCCGGCCCTTTTTTGAGATTGTCGCGGCCTAAAATGGCAAATCTTCTAAAAAACTGCGATGAAATTAGTTATTTTTGAAGGTAAGTGGGTACGTTATGGTGAGTTTTTGTCACACGTTTCCTAAGTCTTCTAAACAAGGAAGTGAGTTCACTGACGTATGGCTCAACGTTTTTTGGAAAATGACAAAGATTGGTCAAAATTTGCGGAAAAAATTGGTCAAACTGCACTGTAGTGATGAATTTGTGGGAATTGGCTGAATTTGCGTTAATAGTTGCGATCGCAACCGCGAAATCCTGGAGGGTCTGGTTTTTGTGCCAAAATTCTGAGCGCACGCAACGCTGCCTTTCTTATTTATTGGCATCAGCATTGGCAGCTATAAACATAAAAAACATTGGATATCAGCATCGGTCAATAACTCCCATATCGTGCATCCCTAGATTTTTGTTATTCTTTCTGGATATTTTGATGCTGAAATGGTACATTTTCAGCCTAATGCAACTATTACAGCTGAATATCTAGACAAATACTATTTCTTTTGTTACAAAAATATCTAGAATGTCTTTGCTCCCAGCTGGCGTAGGCTATTTTTGAGTCTTTAAAATTGAAAACTAAATAAAGTGTCATTCACAAAAAGTAACAACTGATCCTGGTCCTGTTGCTTTGTGACAATTCCTCTATTTATATCAATCTACAGCAAAAAGTTTATTTTTATGGTCATTTTTACAGGCTCTGTTCGAAACGACTTCTCTTTTAACCACTGTTTTTGTATCTGTTAATATGTTAAAATGACAAACCCAATAATGTCTTATTCAAAAAGAAATAATAGTAATTTTGAGACTTAATCAGAACTGAGGTGGGGATTTTTACGAGGAGCAGAGCGCAGATGGGCTGCAACGAAATACACACACATACACACGGGCGAAAGGAACAGACCCTTATTGCTCATGCCAAACTTGAAACGGACACGGACTCACGAATGCAGGACATGCAAGAGTTTTAAATCTTAAACGCAAACACATCCACTCCCACATATACACACACGCTCTCTCTCGCACACACACACACTCAGAACCTCGAGGACTTCAGTATAAAAAGTAGATCTGTCGCAGCAGTTCTCCCTAAAAGCGCGATAAACTGCCTAGAAGAAAACTAGGACCTTCCCCATGGAAAAATAGGTCTAAATACACACCTCTTTACTTAACTAGGACCCCCGAAATCACGCCCTCCCCCCCAAAGAATATGCACTACTACGCAATCATCAAGCTGACACCGCACTCTCACCACTGCCAAGTTTAAAGACGAGAAAAGTAAAAGACACACAATACGCAAAAAAACGAGAAACAAAATAATCAATAAGAGTAGCATTTGTAACAAGCATTGATAGTTATGGTTTCCAAATTTCACCTCCACCCCCAACAAGACCTAAAAAGTCCGACAAGCGGGCGTCATGGTGGGTCATCACCAGGAGTCGGAGCTTAAGTTCCAGCCGGAGCCGAAATTCCCAAACTCGGCCTTTCTCTTCCGCTGAAAAACCTCCTCTTCCTCCCCGGTGGTGGGGGTGTGGTGGTGGGTGGGGGACGACTCCTTCCAAATCCCCTCGGTCGTCAGCGTCCGCTCGCCCAGTAAAATTTTGGGTTGGAAAAAATAAGAGGTGGAGGGAAACGAAGGCGGACCCCCGACGAGCGGATCTATAGCGCCGAGACCCGGACGATGTTGCTCTGGAGGAAGTCGGGCGAAGCGGCCGAGTCTCCGCCCTCGGGCGTGGTGACGGGCGGAGTGGGCATGCTGATGACGGCGGCGGTGATGTAGGGCGGCTGCTGCTGCTCCGAGTTGAGCGGCACCGTCTCCTCGAACTTGGCGTTGAGGCTGGCGCGACTGCGAGGGGAGGAAGGAGAGAGAGCTTTTAGGCTGAGCAATTTAGACCACAATGTAAAAATGTTACAGTTGAAGTAATTGTTATTGACGTGTAAGATATGTACATGTAGAGAGACGAGGCGAGGCGAGGCGACATTGCTCCAGTTTCTACTAGAGCTGTAAAATTCAGTTCCTTTTTAGGTTTCGGGTCCATCTGAGTCACTCACTAAACCGATCCGGGTGTACGAGTCACTTGAGTCACTTGAGTCACTTGAGTCAGTGTTGCTGCATCACCAGCTGAATCGTTTGTTTTTCATTGAAGAAAGTGTATGTGGCTTGTGATGAGAATGAATGCACTTCCAAATAAATGACAAAGTATCAAGACAAGGCTACCAGAGCGGCAAATATTTATTTTCAAGTGACACTAGAGGAAGTAAACCGGCGGATTCACACATGACTGCACGTGCTTCGAGGTGCACTAACCAGCCTGTGTGAGTGATTCAGATTCGACTGTATGTTTCCGGATCTAGAGGAAGTTAACCAACAGATTCACTCATGACAGTATGTGATCCTCCACGGCAAAACCAGTCGCTTGTCGCAAATTCTCAAAATTGAGTTATGATGTTTTCATGAAAGGGCATAAATCAAGCTTCAAAACAATACCTATATTGAATGAATCGGAAGACATATGACTGAGATATCAACATTCAAAGGAGTCGGGTTTTTCTTGTCACGCCAAGTGAGAAACGGAGAAATCTGCCTTTGAAGTTGACTATCGCCGTAGCACTCACAGACGCTTGGTGCGGTCGCGGCTACGTTTGCATTTACGGTAGCCTACGCTGCATTCACAGCCACACGGATAGCCTACCTGCGTTAGGTTAACTGAACTCGGGAGACGGAGATGGATTCCGGAGAAATATCTTCACGCTAGTCAACCAGTGGATTTACCGTAAATATTGGAGTAGAGCGGTAAAAACAGAAACTTTTAACATTCTGCTGGAATTGAATTCCTCACCTCAAGAAAGTCACGTTTATAGGATGGAAAGGGTACGTTTTTCAGCGAAATTTATTCACAACAGCACAGTACAGACCTTCCACTGTTTCAAAACACTAAAAACAAAAAATCCAAAATTTTACCCCACGCAACATAAACGCTCGTTTTTCTCAGAAACCTCCGTTGCGACAAGCGACTGGTTTTGCCGTGGAGGGTCACATATGTGTTTCGTGCCGCACTACCGATTCAACTGACATGAGTCCCGTAGTCTACAAAGAGGATTCAACTCTGTAAAAAGGTGTTAGGATCCATTTGAGGGTGGCGGTGCAAAGAAAGTGTAAGTTATGAGATTTTTAGCAGCTATACTTGCTACTATGGCTGTATTGATCTTGTAATGAGTTTGTAATGAGGTATGTTCGTGATGGGGTTTATATTTTAGTCATAGTGCAGTTAGGACTCGATGGATTCTGGTAAATAGAGACCTCAGATTCGTGACCTGTGGATCCAGGTGATTCACCCGGGTGAGTCATGAATCGTCCAGCTCTACTTTCTACAGTACAAAGAACAAAAAGGCACATCAAATATGCATATATAAATAGACTATAAAATAGAAACTCTAACCCAGAGTTTAAGTGTGTGGGGGGAAAGCTCTCGTGCAGTTTGTTTGAGGAAAGAACCAATTACTGGAAAAAAACACTATATATCACTTTTGCAGTTTTGTAAATTTCAATCCGTGTAGCTCTCGTGTCACATGTTCACATGCCCACTCTTAAACACAGCTGCGGCTGTAACACTGCAAACTGGCGAGTGTGTGGCACAGCTGGAGCTTCAGCGGGATTCCAGGCGTATGAATCAGTGTGGAAACACCCACGTCTCCCACTTCCTCATGTCACACACCGGACCACACACTCGGGGCATTGTTTTATACATGCAGTTATTGTTGATTTATTTATAGCTGCACGTTTCGCTGCTGCTCCTAATCAGCCACACTGCTGAAACGCTGATGAGCGGAACTGGAGTGGGGATTGATGAGTAATGTGTCCCACACTTAAAAAAGAATGCATGGGAAGCAAGATCAACAAGTAGAGAACAATACAGACCAGAACAGTAAAATAATAGACGGTGAAAATACTGAGTAACAAAGGTGTGACGGTTTTGAAACCAGAAACTGTGACGAGGCCGCAATCCGTTCTGTTTCCTTGATAGAGAGGTTTTGGGGGAATGTCTTTTTAGCCCAGCTCAAGGCGCTACGTTAAGCCCCAAATACATCAGTATACAAATATTAATACTTGTAATCATTTTAAATTGCCATTGCAGATGTAATACAGAACGAGCAGGGGGTGATGCAGCACTTCCTACAGCCCCGGGCCAAGCTGAGAGAGAGAGAGAGAGAGAGAGAGAGAGAGAGAGAGAGAGGGAGAGAGAGAGAGAAGGAGGGAGCAAGTGGGAAAGAAAGATGAGGAGATATATATTATATATAGAGAGAGAGAGAGAGAAGGAGAGTGTCCGTATGACAGAGAGAGACAGTGAGAGAGAGAACTAGAGAGAGGAAGACGTGGACAGAAACAGGGAAGAGAGAGAGAGAGAGAGAGAGAGAGAGAGAGAGAGAGCACTAGAGAGAGGAGGACGTGGAGAGAAACAGGGAAGAGAGAGAGAAAGAGAAAAGGAGGGAGCAAGTGGGAGACAAAGAGAAGCGAGGGGGAAAAAGAGAGCGAGGGAAAGTGGGAGAGAAAGATGAGGAGATATACTGTATATTATATATATAGAGAGAGAGAGAGAAGGAGAGTGTGTGTATGACAGAGAGAGAGAGAGCGAGAGAGAGAGAGAGAGAGAGAGAGAGAGAGAGAGAACTAGAGAGAGGAGGACGTGGAGAGAAAGAGGGAAGAGAGAGAGAGAGAAAGACAGAGTGAGAAAGAGGGAGACAGAGTGTGAGAGATGGAGAGAGAGAAAAAGAGAAAGAGTGAGTGAGAGGAACAGGGAGAAAGAAAGAGAGAGTGTGCTGTAGTACTGGGTGAAGAGGCCACATCTGTCGATGACCAACCTGCTGGCAAAGTTGGCATCGAGCCCAAATTCTACACAACATTGTGTGTGTGTGTGTGTGTGTGTGTGAGCCCAAAGTGACATCTGTTCCAGAGCTCCAGTCTGCTGGTCTGTGTGTGTGTGTGTGAGTATTTGTGTTTACCTGTTGCTGAGCGGTCTCTCACGGATCTGGATGGTGCTGAGCTCCTGCACGCTGCCCCTCCGCCCCGCCGCCATGTTGGAGTTGGGTACGTTGAAGCTCTTGCGCTTGTTGCGTCGCGAGCAGCAGGAGGTGAGGCGGTGCGGAGACGAGGAGGAGACGGAGGATGAGCGCGACGTGGACGCCTTCACCATCGACACCTCCATACAGCTCGCCTCGTACGTCTGCTCGTCCACAAACTCGTGGTTCTGACAGACAGACACACAGAAACGAGTGAGAGAGAAAATGACGACTGATTAGCAGAAATGAATGAGAGAGAGGAGAAGGAAGAAAGGAGCTTTTGAGACAAAGTGGAGAAGAAATGAGAGAATGTCAAGGAAAGAAATGGTCAAGGATGTTTGTCATGTAATGTTAAGTAAGTGTTTATTCGTCATTGTGAACGCAGCACAGCACCACAACCAAATGTGACCTCTGCTTTTGACCCATCCGTGAAGGAGCAGTGGACATCTTTTCGGCAGTGTCTGGGTAGCGGGACTTGGGGACGATACCTTGTTCATGAGTACCTCAGTGGTACCTTTACCGGTCCGGCACTTGAACCGGCCACCTTCTGATGGCGGGTCCAACTCCATAACCGTTATGCTACCAACTGCCCCAGTAGTAAGTAAATATCATTGTGACAGTTGCCATTTCAGGGACAGTTGGTGATCGGAAAGTGGCCGGTTCAAGGTAAAGGTTTAGGCAACGCCCAGGAGCAAGGTACCGTCCCCATGCGCTGCCTAAAGGCTGCCCACTGCTCCTTCCTGGATGGGTCAAATGCAGAGGTCACATTTCGTTGTGGTGCGCTGTGTGTTGTGCTGTGTTCACCATGGCAAATAATTACTCACAAGATTGTAGGTAGATTGTAGGCAATTTAATAATTACAAAGTTAATCCTGAATGAAACAGTGAACAAAATCGGTCAACACTGGCCAACGTTACGGATGTAAAGGTACAGAATTCCTTTTTTGAATCACAATCTATATCTCTTTGGAGCAACTTGAGGTTAAGTTCTTGCTCATGATAATAATACATTTTATTTATAGGAACCTTAACACACAAGGACACAAGGACACCGTACAATAAAACAAAGTGCAAAAGAAAATAAAACCATAAAATACACAAAATTAAGAAAAAGATTAAATGTAAACAGTGCAAGTAATCAAAGAGAGAAAGCAAGCCTGAACAGATGGGTTTTGAGTGCGGATTTAAAGAGTGAGAATGAATTAATATTTCTGAGCTTGGTTGGTAGCGAGTTCCAAAGCCGGGGAGCAGAGCGGCTGAAAGCTCTGCTCCCCATAGTGATAAGACGGGCAGAGGGGACAGTCAAATGGATAGAAGAAGATGATCTGAGGGTACGGGAGGGAGTGGCAACATGAAGGAGGCCAGACAGATATGGAGGGGCAAGGTTGTGAATGGCCTTGAAGGTTAACAGAATAATTTCAACTCAATGCGAAACTTAACCGACAGCCAGTGGAGCTGCTGCAAACGGGGAGTAATATGATAAATAGAAGGAGTTCTAGTAACGATGTGGGCAGCTGGATTCTGGACCAGTTGAAGCTTCTGGAGACCGAAGAGGAGGGAGTTACAATAATCCAAGTGAGAGGCGACAAGACAAGACAACGAGGATAGCAGCAGAATGGGGAGTAAGAGAGGGACGGAGACGGTTGATATTACGAAGACGAAAATACGCAGACCGGGTAATGTTATTGATATGGGATTGAAAAGAAAGAGTACTGTCGAGGATGACACCCAGACTCTTAACCTGCGGAGAAGGAGAAATGGAGCAATCATCAATATCAATAGAGATACTGTCAGTTTTGGATAATGTTGATTTAGTACCAATGAGGAGGACTTCCGTTTTATCACTGTTCAATTTAAGGAAATTTGAAGAAAACCAGGTTTTTATTTCTGTCAAGCAATCAGTAATGGAGGAAGGTAGGAGATTGGGTGGGTTTACTGGTAAGGTAGAGCTGGGTGTCATCCACGTAACACTGAAAACTGATGTTGAATTTACAGAAAATATTACCAAGGGGAAGGAAATAAATGACAAAGAGGAGGGGCCCAAGGACAGAGCCCTGGGGCACACCTGAAGTAACAGGGGAAGGCTGGGATGTGAAAGATTTCAGTTGAATGAACTGAGTGCGGCCAGAAGGATAGGACCTAAACCAGTCAAGGGGGATGTGAGCAATACCAACGGAGGATAATCTATTTAGGAGGGTGGTGTGACAAATGGTATCAAAGGCTGCACTCAGGTCGAGGAGGATGAGAATAGTGAGTAAACCAGTAAACCTCATGGGCCGAGGTGGTGCTGGAGGTAGGATTTGAACTCAAAATCCCATGGTCTGTATGCAAAAATCTTGTTAGACCACCACCACCACCCCTAGGTAGGGACTAGGCATCAGCCAAATGCTATAAATACAAATGTTTAATTATAGTCACAGTTGGCAGTCTTGCTCCAGAACCTGGACTGTGCAAGAATCTGACCCCATAACTCTTAATAAACACACGCTCTGGGTCACTTCACCTGAGCTGTGAGCTTCGTCCACGAGCCACTGATCACACAACAAGTAGACTGGAGAGTGATAAACTCTCCATAAAGTGGAACGACTGTTTGTGTCATTGTGAACGCACCACAGCACACGGTGCACCACAGTGAAATGTGACTCATCTGTGTAGGAGCAGGGGTCAACCAATGTAGGAGCAGTGCTTGGGAGCTTATCATCAGTGGTACGTTTACTGGTCCAGGAATTAAACCAGTGTCCATCTGATCACAGGAGTAACCGTCCACCATTTACCAACCGAAAGGTAAAAGCACCATCAGGAGGAATGTTCATATCCTGGCTCTTTTCTGCTAAATGCAGATCACAGAAAAGTTCCACAGTCCCACAGCACTCCAGCTTTGGCTTTGTCCCAAACCAGCCTCCCTCTGCTGCTTCAAAAGCACGACCAAGAAATTTTCCATCCCGGCGACGAGAGAAGTGGCCCAGATAAGGAGGACGTGGGTCACGACCTGCACTCCCAAACCACAGCGACTTCCAATTTCTGTGCCGCTCTGGTGTGGAGTGTGAGTGTTGTAGAGCGGTACTTCTTCACCCCGTGACCACATAAATGAGCGCTGCTCCCAGAAGACTAGTCTACTGCTAAGATTCGTGCCTCTGGACCAAGAGGTTATGGGTTCAAATCCTACCTTCAACAACTTCCAATTTCTGTTTATGGGGGCAGTCTCCCTGGAGTAACTTGGGGTTGGTCGGGCAGCCAATGGTGGTAGTGCTGAAGTCAGGATTTGAACCCATGACCTCTTGGTCCAAAGGCGAGCATCCTAGCAGGTTCTAAAACACACACTCCACACCAGATCGGCAGCACGTTTGGGGAAGTGAGAGAGTAAGGGTTAGGGAGTCGGCCACGTGACTGCAAGGTCGCCAGTTCAAGTCCTGGACTGGAAAAGGTGCCACTGAGGTACTCATGAACAAGATGCCATCTCCAAGCAATGCCAAAATAGCTGCCTACTGCATCTTCACGGATGGTACATAGTTTTATTAAAGAATAGAACAACCTTCAGACGTATTTATCTTACAGCACACAGATACACACACACACAGTCTCACCGTTGTCTTCTCCAGGCAGTGCAGGAGATGGTGGTGCTGGGTCTCGAAGGTGGGGTTGGACTTACACACCAGCGCTTTGCCCGCCTCCTTCGATGCCTGGTTGGAAAACAACAAAACAATTTGACAGGTCGTCAGCCAATGAGAGAGTGGAACACACATTGACACAGTGCCAGATAAGAGCAAGAGAAGCAGGAGGGAAAAGACAGCAAGGCCCAAGCTCTCACAACACTCCTGGACGGTGCAGAAGTGTTTGGACAGCAGCACGACCGATGGCACCCGTTTCAAACCCAGCGGACGGCCAATGTCAGCAAGTTCAATAAGTGTTTGTGTGTGTGTGTGGGGGGTGGTCTACATCCCCAAAATACCTCACTTTTGAAAGTGGACGCATTTTGAAATGATTTTCACAACTATTTTACAGGTTTTTCTGGTTGCTTTGGACAAATTCTCAAATGAAAGTGGCATGTCTCACACCCATACGTGTAAAATGACGTAAAAATGATGACTTTTTTCTCGCTAAAATTTTATTTTTTGCATTTCTGGAGTGGGTTGTATTGATGTACAAAATAGATGATCTGTATAAAAGCTTGATGAAATGAGTAGCTTACTGCGTTTGGGAATCTACAAACCATATGTGGAAATCATGTTTATGAGGTGATGATTTTGGGGGATTTCTGGAAGCTGCGTTAAACCCACAGTGCTGACAGCGTACGGCTCGAGTGTGTGGTGATTATGAAACCTGTGAAAGCTTCCGCTGCATTTGAACCTCGAGAGCCACCGTTGTCATTTCAACCCCCCCACCACTCCACCCCCCATCACCTGTCCGCAAGCCTGACGCAGGACTCGATGTGACACGGACGTGAAGCCCAGACGGGAGTGTTAACTGCACGTCTTCTCACCGACACACACTCAACACTCCTCGTGACCTCAGTCAGAACCGGTCAGAGACAGAGTCATGTCGAGTCCATTCATTACAACAGACCAATGCTCTGACATCAGTGTCACACGGGCCCCGCCCCCAGTCACACAGACCCCGCCTCCAGTCCCACAGGCCCCGCCCCTTGCATTTAGAAGATGCCAGTAGATTACATGCAGCTCAGACATTCTCATTCCTCCATGACGATGAAGTCCATGATGTGTTCCAAAAATGAAGTAGAGAGAGAGAGAGAGAGCAAGTTGGGCAGCTGTGAGAACTCACTCAGAGATGCAGGTTAAGAAAGACATGGAGAGCAGGTCAGTACGAAGAGAAGGAAGAGAAGAGCAGAGGGCAAACAGAACGGAGGAGTGGAGCTGGGGCTCCTCTGCGCTGCGCTAAACGGGCGCAGCCCCTGCAAGGCCCAGCCACATGCGCTGCTGCCATTGGACATGATTGGAGTCACATGACTGACCATCAGAGAGAGAGAGAGAGAGAGAGAGAGAGAGAGAGAGAGAGAGAGAGAGGTATTGGCGCCTACAGGTGAGAGAGCAAGTGTTCAAGTCAGTATTGCACTAGAGAGAGAGAGAGAGAGAGAGAGGGAGGGAGGGAGGGAGAGAAAGAAAGAGAAGGTGGGGGGCAGTGAAAAAAAGGGAGGATGAGAACTAAGAGATGAATAAATAAAGAGAAAAAAGACAGAAAAAATATTGAAAGAGGTGGACCAATGAACAAATGAAAGGATAGACTAAAAGAGAAAGAGGTGGTCAGATCAATGGGCAGTTAGATAGATAGATAGATGAATGAACAGATATACAGAAAGTGAAATGATGTGGTTGGATGAATGGACAGATGAACTGATAGACAGATCAATGGAAAAGTGGTGAGACAAATTAAAGGCTACAGAATGAGAGAGAGAGATAAACTGGCAGATAGATAGATAGATAGATAGATAGATAGATAGATAGATAGATAGATTAGTGCGGTTAGAGGGACACCACAGAAGCGCGTGAATGGAAGCAGCCCTGCAGGAGCCCCGCCCCGGGCAAGAAGGTGAGAGGTGGGGGGGCGGGTCCACATGCAGCAGCCCATCATCAGCCGGCGTCTCCACGGTTACCTCCTCCTCCTCCTCCAGGTTGCTCGGCAGCCCGTTGCGTTTGTACTGCAAATAAGCGTTAGCACCGCCGCTCTTCGCCGCGCGAATTCTAGCAAGCCTGGTTATCTGTTCGGACAAACACACACGGCCGCTTCAGCCTCACTCACTCTAACCACAACTGTGTGTGTGTGTGTGTGTGTGTAAGAATATTTGCAAGGATGTTGGTGTGTGTCTGTATGTCACTGTGTGTATAAGGAGGTTTGCAAGGGTGTGTATATGTGTGTATGACTGTTTGCATGTGTGTGTGTGTGTGTTTTGCATGGACCATATAACCCTCATCATTTTCTCATAGTCACACACACACACACACACACAGATTCTCTGCTTAACAGGAAAAACAGATTGTTGTCTTAGGGCTGATGTGTGTGTGTGTGTTCACTCGGGGGGGAGATAGAGACATCACGACTGCGTCTCTCATGGCTTGGCTGGACTCTTCCAGTCTAATGAATAACATGGGACATAAACACACACACACACACTCAGAGGAGCTGAATCAGAACCAGCTTTATGTCTCTATGTAACTGCTCCTCACAAAAATATGCTTACAACAGTTTATCTTTTTGGGGGACAAATCAAGACACACACACACACACACACTTTCACAAACAACATTTACTGTACATCTTGGTCAAGAATGTCACGTAATGACTATCCCTGCCTTTTTTATGTGTGTGTGTGTATGTGTATGAGTGTGTGTATATGATGTGTGTGTATGTTCAGACATCTTTAACCCTTGTGTAAAGGCGAGAGAGAGAGAGAGGTGGTGTTTTGACTACCTTTTGCGCTCGTCTCTTCTCTGCGCGCTGGCTCTGGTGGTAGATGCGGCTGAAGTTGGAGACGATGACAGGAACGGGCAGCGCGATCACCAGCACTCCGCTCAGTGAGCAGATGGAGCCGAAAATCTTTCCCACGATCGTCTTGGGAACCATGTCTCCGTACCTAAAGCGCCGGGAGAGAGAAGCAGAGAGAGAGAGAGAGAGAGATGATCATTACACACTCCACAAAAATCACAAGCATGCAGTTTTCTCAAACCATCAACCCAGACGCCAAAGCGACTGCTCTGTTATTGATGATCAAGCACGAGATTTAATAACTGAGAGAGAGAAATCGATGGAGCTAGACATGAAGAATGTAAAAACTAACACCGGCAATCAGGACATGAATTTAAGTGAATTTAAGTGAGTGATTATTTGTCACTGTGAACACTCCACAGCACAGCACACCGTGCACCACAACCAAATGTGACTTCTGCATTTGACCCATCCGTCAAGCAGCAGTAGGCATCTTTTATTTTGGTAGCGCCTGGGGAGCTGTGCTTGGGGACAGTATCTTGCTCATTAGTACCTTAGTGGTACCTTTACTGGTTCAGGACTTGAACTGGGGCCCTCCGACAATGACAGCATCCTTTTAAATTCTATGGTCAATGCAGGAAGGTGATAACGACACTGTTATCAGAATCCCCCTCAAGGGGACGTTCTCCCACTAGTTGCTGACAGCAGCATGCCGGGCTGGTTCGGGATTCATGCAGCTGGCAAAATATGAAGAATTTGTGTGGGTGGGTGTTCAGGGAGGGAAGTAGTGGGGATGGTGGGGGGTTGTAGAGGAGCCTCCAGGTCCCTTTTGCCTGGAAATGGCCCTGCACCCTATGATCACGGGGCCAACTCCCTAACCGATACGCTACATTTGCCAAATAACTGCAAATAATGAAATAATGACAGGTTTAAAATACTTGTCCTTTTACCAAAATAAAACTAAATGTGTGGTCCTGGCATAAATGATTGCATATTACCAAGAAAAATCAGCTCATTTTTCAACTTGTTGCACACATTTACACATTAGTGTCTTCTAACACCTTCCGTTATCAGGTTGATTGGTGCAGTATGTGCACACAAATATGTCTTTATGTAATGTTCCATTTGGACAATTCTTTTAATTAAATTTGTTTAGTACCCCTGAGGATTCTACTTATCCACTGCTTTATTTGCACATTTCATTCTGGATTGTAACAACTTTTCACATGTATGTGAGCCATAGTTAATACTCATAATGTCATATAATAACTCACTTTCTCTTCTATGCTGCCCAGACCAAGTCCGAAAGAGACTTGAGTGGTCTGATATCAGTGTGTCCTCACTGCTGATCGGATGTGTTCATACCAAAAGTTACAGCTAAACACTTTCAATCTAATCACCAAAAACGTGTTAGTGGCAGAGGTAAATAGGGCATAAAAGTTTGTTGGGAGGTGCCATGAAACCTTACATGAAATGGTGCCTTTGCTTGCTAATTATATTGAATTGAGAAAACCAACCACTATATTGTATTTGGTAACACATCATGTTTTAATATATAAGTGAAAATGAGTGATTATTTATCATTGCGAACACACCACAACACAGCACTTAGTGCATTTGAATGAAATCTGACCTCTGCATTTGACCCGTCCATCAAGGAGCAGTGGACAACTGACATGGGCAGCGCCCAGGGAGCAGTGCTTGGGGAATGGTACCTTGCTCATCAGTGGTACCAGTCTACCGGTAGGGGATTCGAACCGGCAACCTTCCGATCACAGGGGCAACTCTCTAACGGCTACTCTACCAACTACTCCAGTAAATCAATATAATCCAAATATAATTAATTGTGGGGGCGGTTACTTGTCCACAGGACATTTTTAATACATGTGCCAAATATAATTACTCAGTCCAGCTTTAATCCCCTTGCAATTTACACCCAAACTCTCAGCTCTTCTTTGTGACCAGTGGGAAGTGACTAGTAGGGACTAGTTGCAGTTCCACCCATGACCACAGAAAGGCGCCAGAGAGCCGCATTGTGGAATTCGGTGCGTCTCTCCCCATCTGTTGCTGTTTTTCGGGGTGTGATGACTGTCTTAATCTGACTCCAGGCTCCGTTCCACTGTAAACACTCCACTTTCTGCAAATTCTCACCACAACATTTAAAAATGAATGTTCTCACCAAAATACTGAAGTGTGTTGGAGAAAGATAGAGAAGAAAAGAGAGTGTGAAAGAGTCTTTTTGGCCTACTTTTCAGCCCTCTTCTTTAAATAGGCAAGTTTCATTCATAATTAGGTTCTGCATTGAAACACACACACACTGCGTTCACACACTGCACACAGAGAAGCAAGGGTGTGACATCGGTGTGTTTGTGTAAATACTGGTGCTGGTGTGATCTTTCCCACACGTACACTCACACACACTGTAATATTGTCTCTGTGAGAAGATTTCTGCCTGGTTTCAGTTAAACCTCAGCTTAACTGCACTAATTTAACTTGTCATGGGTTCTGATGTCAGACCATCTTAATACACAGAAGAAAATTTATGAATTTCCAATTAGAATAAACTCAGGAAAAACAAGCAACTAAACAGCTTTGCTATAAGCTGGAGTATAAATAAGCATAAGATGATACAAGGAACAAATACTATGCAATAAAGGTATAGTGCGTAAGATGGAAAAATAAGCACAAACAAATAAGAACAAATGAGGAATAACCAAAAAAGTAATGGAATAATAAAAAATTTAATAGTTTTAAAGGAACATGACACTAATTGCTCTAAGCTGTTTTTGTTGCTTTGTTTGTTTTGTTTA
Source organism: Distichodus sexfasciatus (assembly GCA_032718565.1). Classification (NCBI taxonomy): domain Eukaryota; kingdom Metazoa; phylum Chordata; class Actinopteri; order Characiformes; family Distichodontidae; genus Distichodus; species Distichodus sexfasciatus. The sequence goes on from JAVGVS010000080.1 coordinate 610,732, forward strand.
CCTTTGATAATTTATGCTGCACCACCAATGCAACATCTGTTCTTCCACAGAAAATCCCACAATACTCCGGAGAATCAACCGTCCCAGAAACGAACCCTGATCCCAGGAACACCACAGACAGCCCCCACGAACACAAAGTTCATACAGAGCGTCCAGAGCAGGGTCACTGGGATTAGAAAGCAACTTGTTGTCATCAGCCATGTGAATTTAAGTAAATTTGAGTGAGTGATGACTTGTCACAGAGTTTTGGCACAGTACAGCGCAGAGTGCACCACAACGAAATGTGACCTCTGCATTTAACCCATCCGTCAACGAGCAGTGGGCAGATTTCTGGCAGCACCTGGGGAGCAGTACTTGGGGACGGTAGGTACCTTGCTCACGAGTAAATGATACCTTTTACCATTCTGGGACTCTGAACTGGCACCCTTATAATCACGGGGACAATTCCCTAACCAACTGTCCCAACACGCGTTATGCCATCTACAACCCAACCACATTCTGTTAATCAGATTTATTTCTGCTGGAGTTAACTATGGAATCACTCTCATAACCAGTGGCGATTCTAGAGTCTGTTGGGACACAAGACAAAAATCTACATATCAGCGTTTATTACCATTATATTTACAAATTAAAAAAATTACAAGATGTGAATTTGATTTATTTCATTTCAGGTTCACATTATTATTCCCAAAATATGAACAATAATAGAATATTTAAATTATGTAATAGATAATATTTATTTATTTATTTATTTATTATATAACAGAAAATATTTTTATACGTTTCTTAACTTAGATCTTAAGAAAGTTAAGACATTTAAAAAGTATAATATACAACTGCAGAAAATCTAATAATCAATAATGTTTTTACACAATCAAGCATACTAATAAAATTGGTTCAAGATTCTTTTCTTACTACAAATTTCAAATAAGAAAAGCATTGGTGAATGTTGCAATCATGAAAGATGAGTAAGAGGATTGTAAGAACAAATGTCTTCTTAGAAACAGCTGGTGAATGAAGTCCAATAAACCAGAACAATAGCTTAAATAATTCATTAGCAGGATGACAAAAGAACTGGCGAAATGGGGTGTATGAATGGGAGTCAGGTGAATCCCCCTTAGGGAGGTTCAGGTCTCACTCCTACTACTGGAAACCCTGCACAATGCCACTGCTGTAGTTTAAGTTTATCAATATCAGGGGCAAGTGACACAGCCTGGGGCCCCAAAGCAGTGTTGGGGAAGCTGCTTTTAGAACTACAAGCTACAGTCAAGCTACAGCTTTTAATATAGACGTTATTCTCTAACTACATCAGGATTATTTCACAGTTCAAGACTTCCTGTTTGTCCAAGGTGGACTTCGTCGTCCGACTCCATCAGAGAGCGCATTGTGATGCAATGAGCATATCAGATTCCATTTCTGCCAGTTCAGCACCAATCAGAAACACCTGCTACTTCAAAATTCTTGGCTTTGTATGAATGTAGCATTTAGTCACTCCTTTGCCAACAAACAAAGAGTAGCTAGCAACTTTTAAAGCTACAGCGTTGAACACAGCATGAACCACAAATCTTATCAGTAGGAAAGCAGAGCAACTTCCATTTCCTAAATTCAGGGACAGTCTCCCTGGAGCAACTTGGGGTTAAGGACCTTGCTCAGTGACCCAATGACAGTAGTTCTGGAGCTAGGATTCGAACTCACGACCTCTTGATCCAGAGGAGAGCATCCTAAACACTAGACCACTACTACCACAAGTTCTTGTTAGCTGCTCCCTGACGCTGTTGATAGATTCCTGGGAATGAGTATTTTGCTGAAATACAACCACACTGGTCTGTATAAAGAAGCTCCTGGTCTCTGCGGCCGGCCATGGAAGAGAGCTTATGTGGTGAACGAGTGGAGAACGATTGCAGCAGGGTGGAGGTGCGGTGGCTCGTTGAGGAGCAGAGAGGCTGCGGCACTCGCTAAGTGGAGAGTTTAATTGAATTACGGCGACGTGCACATGTGCTCGGGGGCCCGAAGAGACGCTGCTTCCAAAAGGCCGAGCGATAATTACTCACGTTACGGAGTCGCTTTCTACAATTAAACTGCTGTAATTAAGCATGAGAGAGAGGGGGGTGGGGTGGGAGGAAGAGGGATTTTTGTGCTCTGCTTGATGATAATGTTTGCTTATGAATAGCTTTGTAGAAACAGACTCATTGTTCAATTAATATAGTTGAGAGAATTGAGTTGCAAAAGTGAAGATAGAGCCAAGGACAGACAAACATGAGGACAGAGGTGAGAACTGAGTTTTGATAAAGTTTTGGATAGACCTGGGGGGACAGTGCAGGGACAGAGCTGGTAAAGTTGAGAACACAGGTTTGGACAGAGATAATAGAGCTGATTACATGGTTAGGACAGAGCTGAAGACACAGTTTAGGACAGAGCTGATACAGACGTTTGGACAAAGGTGACAGATGAGGAACAAAGCTTAGGACAGAGCTGATAAAGCTGAGAACACAGTTTAGGATAGCGCTGATACAGAGTTTCAGATAGAGGCGTTAGAGCTAAGCACACTTTAGGACAAAAAGGGTACATGAGAATACATGAGGACACAATTCAGGATAGAGCTGATAGAGCTGAGAACACAGTTAAGATAGACCTGATAGAGCCAAGGACACAACTTAGGCCGGGGCTGATAGAGCTGATGACGCAGTTTTGGACAGAGCTAATAGAGCTGATTACATGGTTAGGACAAGGCTGATACAGTTTAGGACAGAGCTGATAGAGCTGAAGACACAGTTTAGGACAGAGCTGATAGAGCTGAAGACACAGTTTAGGACAGGGCTGATAGAGCTGAAGACACAGTTTAGGACAGCGCTGATAGAGCTGAAGACACAGTTTAGGAAAGGGCTGATAGAGCTGAAGACACAGTTTAGGACAGCGCTGATAGAGCTGAAGACACAGTTTAGGACAGCGCTGATAAAGCTGAGGACAAAGTTAAAGACAGCTGAAGAGAGATCTGCAAATACAAAGGCAAATCTGACGAGAGAGAGCTACAAACACAGTTTAGGACAAATCTGAGCACAGAGCAGCAAACACAGTTTAAGACAGAGCCGAGAGAAAAGAACTATGGGCAGAGATGTGAATATAAAAGTGGTCTGATATGCAGGTATGGGTTAAAACTGTTCATAAAATGTAGGACGGAATCATGGCTGCTCTCAGATCTGTCTCAAAGCTTCATCCCGAGCAGGGCAGTACTGCGGACGGAGCTGAGGACAGGTCTGAGGACAGCCAGACAAAGGCGTCATTAAGGAGGACTAATAAAGTCTCATGTAGGCTATTACACTCATAATTAGATCTGTGTGGATGATGAATAGGCTGCCTACTGCCTACGCCCAGGCGTGTGTGTGTGTGTGAGTGTGTGTGTGTGTGTGTGTTTGAGCATGTGTGGCATATTTTGTGTCATGCTGTCTAATATATTCAAATACTACAGAGCTCAGATCATGCCTTCTCATGCCCTCTTGGGGTTGAATGAAACCATTTGACCTTGCGTTGCTCAGATTCATGTGTTGTGTGTGTGTGTGCGCGTGTGTGTAGTAGCGACTTTTGCTTTCTGTTTGTCATTTCCCGACTGTTCTCTGTCCAGCGCTATTAAGTATGACAGCATCCTTATTAACCTTACTGACCTGCATAAGCACATGCTCACACACACACACACACACACACACACACACACACACAGAGTTTTGAAGTGAAGCATGATAAGAACACAAATAATCACCCATAAATGTTAAACCCTAGCATTTAAAGACTGATGCATGACCACAACACACACACACACACATACAAAAACCCCACACACTCAGGATTAGAATAATCAAAAGGACGTCACGGTGGTTGTGTGTGTGTTGGGAGAGGCACCTTGACAGCCAAAATGCAATTACAATCCAATCAAGCTACAGAGAAAATGGGTCAGCAAAGGCACCCCAAGTACCTGACAGCAAACAGCTATACACACACACGCATACACACACACGCATACACACACACGCACACACACACACGCACCTCTTTATGCAGATTACCAAGCATATGAGCGAGACAGAGAATAAATCATCGTGAGTAGTAGATACTCTTTGCAATCACTGCAAGTTTTGTGTTCCGACTAATCCTTAAAGAAAATGATAAAAACATCACGCACATGTTGCATTTCTCTCTCAAACACACACACACACACACACTCCTCTTGCTCTCTCTCTCTCTCTCCTCCACTGCTCCAGGACCTGAATGAAGCCGGCTGAGACGGCAGGAGTGACGATCTCTTTTCTTGATTACAAGCGGCTGTGTTCTGTGCCGAGAGCAAAGCGGCGCCCTTAAGGAGCTTAACGAACACACAGCTCGTTAGTGAACTCAACAATAAACCTCATCATCTTCCTCTCTGGAAAAAAACAAACAGAACAAAACAAAAGTCAATGAACAAAAGCACACACACATGAACTGCATCCCTCTTCTATGTTTCCCCCCGAGGTTATGGCAAAGTGTGTATTCTTGTAAGACTGCCTTGAAGCACCTGCCACTATTTCACACAACACACTCTTCTCTCTAGTCGGAGAGACGCTTTACTCAGCACGTACACACAAAAAATACATGTCTACGATATACTGTCAGGAGCTTAGGCCTTATTAATGTGTGTGTGTTGGTTTGGGAACACGAACACATTTCATTTAGCCACACAACACACTCATTTATCTAGTCTCAGTCTAACGAAGATACTTAGCATTTTTCCGCTGTTCAACTTTCTGTCTCATCTCTCCACAGGAGGAAAGTCAAGCTTCTCGACTAACAGCAGAAAAGATGTCTGACCGTGTTCTGAACCCTCTGTTCACTGGTGCCTAAAATGTTTCAAAAGCAGTATTAATGAGCTGGACAGACCTCCACGCGTCCTGCAATGGGCTTAGGAGGAGCTCATGCATAAAGACCACTATTTTTAGAGACTTTTTTCTATTTCCTCACATTCACCTCACATTCACACATTATTTAAGTCCAACTTGCCCGTTTGTCTTGGTCTGATTTCATTTTGGTTAACGTCTTTGGGGGACAAAGCGATTCTTAGATTCATCTGGATTTTCTAAAATTGAATTGTTCGTACTGTTCTCGGAAAGCCAAAGTCAGAAAGTAGAGCAAATCTGTCTTCCCATGTTTGTGATTGGTTGTGTGTGGTTTTCATGTAAATTTAGTGAAAGTGAGTGATTATTTGTCATTGTGAACACACCACACCACAGCACACACTGCACCACAACGAAATGTGACATCTGCATTTGACCCATCTGTGAAGGAGCTGTGAGCAGCTAGCAAGCGCCCAGGGAGCAGTGCTTGGGGACGGTACCTTGCTCATGAGTACCTCAGTGGTAACTTTACCGGCCCTGGATTTGAACCGGCGACCTTCAGATCACGGGGCGAACGCCCTATCGTCACGCCGCCAACTGCCCACATTTATGCCACTAACATGTTTTAATTCCTATCTTAACTTTATTCAGATGTGCAAATAATGTACAATCTGACTATTTTAACGTCTTGCCCCTTGAAATCTACTGCGCTGACAGTGTTTATTAACCTCTGGGATCTATGACGAGGCTTCATGATTCCCCACTGCTTTTTTAAATGGTAGTGAAAGGACGTCTGTGTCTACATGGTTCTGACATTTCTAACACAGCTCCAAAAACGAGTGGTCATGACGTGACTCCAGTTTCTACAGTACAAATGAGCATGTATAAATATAGACTATAAAATATAAAAACTTGAACGTAGAAAAAAGATTCTTAGAGACTTCATTTAATGAATAAATGCAGAGCTCACATTTACTTGTGGTGCACTGTGTACTGTGCCATGGTGTGTGCTGTAGTGTTCACAATAAATAATAATCACTCACTTAAGTTTGTGCCCGTCACGGCTCCCCCTCACCATTGCTCCAGCTGCCCACCAGAGGGCACCCCTGCCCTGCCCTGCCCTGCCCTGTGCGTCTAGCATGGTACGTCTGTCAACTCCCTTTGTCCTGCACCTGTGTCCTAAATGGTTTATCATTGTGATTATTGGTTAGTCAGTTTCGTTATAGTTTACACCTGAGTTTGCTTAGTCCTTAGTTCCTAGTTTCTTGATATGTTTGCTTCATCGGTGCCAGTATATTTCCCTCCTCCAGTTAGTCCTCTTCTGTTCGTCTATTAGTTTAGTGTTAAGTATCTTGTTAAGTTTAATCAGTCTGTTTAGTGTTTGCATTTGTTTCTAGTTAGTTCCCTAATTAGGCTCGTCTATCTCCTTTGTCTCGGTCAGTCCACCGTCGCTCTACCCCGTGTTGATGTGTGCTGTGTTTTGCATTTGCTTCAGTTTGTAGTTTTGCGGCCGTTGAGCCTGATTTGTTTTTGCCTGTAAATAAAAGAAGCTTGCAATGGTGCCAAAGCCTCCTGTCATGCCAACACACCACGTGACGGTGCCAAACTTAGTCATATGAGTAACTTTGCGTTTGCAAAAAATCGCACATTTGTTTCCGGGTCAATTTTTTGAAAGGAAGTGTTTCACAAAGAAAGCAAAACACAAAATTGTGTGTGTGTGAAAGGGGTAAAGAGATTGAAAACTCTAAACAAAAATAATAAAACAGACAGAGAGAGAGAGAGAGAGAGAGAGAGAGAATGGTGCTCTGTGATAGAAAGATGGGGGGGGACATACAGAGCAGGGAAGGGGGAGGTGAGATGAAACAGATTGTTCAGCATTCACGGGAGAGATTGAGGAAGGGATAGACAGAATTATTGATGGCGTGGAGAAGGGGGGTCTCGTGTGAAGCTCCCACATCAGCCGTTCTCCAAAAGCCTTTCATGAAATCCTCCTCGCCTCACCTGCCCACCCGAAATCCTCCCGCACTTCCCACAGTCCCCCGGGCTCGGGGGTCCCGCAGCGCCTGAGAAGGGCTCGTTCGGAAGGTGGGGGTGGTTGATGTCGGAAAGAGGAGGCTCTTCCCGCAGCGTGGACAGAATTTGATTGAGCGAAGCCATGCTGTGCAGGACTTTGGCGTTGATGACTGGTAATTGAGCACTGACTAAACGTGCATCAAGTGCGAGGACTAGCTCAGTGATTTTTTGTGTTTTTAGTGGAAAACGGATAATCGGAGCCACAGGACTTGGAGAGGGACTGATACAAACTCTGCAGACAGCGGTTCCCCGGTTGGTGGTGGTTAGGGAGTTGTCCCCCTGATCGGAAGGTCGCTGGTCAAAGTCCTGGACCGGTAAAGGTAACACCGAGGTACTCATGAGCAAGGTACCGTCCCCAAGCACTACCCCCTGGGCACTGCCAGTGTCAGCTGCCCACTGCTCCTTCACAGAGGGGTCAAATGCAGAGCTCACATTTGGTTGTGGTGCACTGTGCGCTGAGCTGTGTTCACTCTCTCCTTCTGACAGAAATCCTGCTTTGAAAGTGTGTGTGAAAGGGAAAATTACACGTCCTGCACATCATATGACTGTTGGGATTTTTCTAAGGATCATGACAAGAGCAGGTCTGAGTGCTTGACCCAGTAATCAATGCTACTCAGCAGCTCGCCAGAGAAAAAGAGTGAGGGTGAGAAAGGGGGAATGAGAAAGAGAGAGAGAAACAGCTTCATAGAGGGACGGCAGAGCAAAGATGATAACGCTGTTTTATCTTGGCTTCTGAGCCCCTGGCGAGTGGACCATCGCTCTCTCGCTGCGTGGAATTACAGCAGATCAATCAGAGATAAAACGCAGCGCTCAGTCCTCCACATCGGCCAGCAACGCTCTCGCTCTGGACAGTTACCTTCAATTATCCCCACAAAATAACACTCAGCCCTCGCAGCTCAGAGTCACGGCCCATTGTTATAAACACAGGTTGGGGAGGAGCTAGCTCCAATTAGTTACGCCACTAACTTTTCTGCAGGAGCTTATCTGTAGTGATGCTACTTTAAAAACACAGTATCTTTAAAAGCACTAAAAAATAAAACTGAACTAAAACTAATTAAAATCAAGCAAAAATATATATTTGTAAACAAACAGCAATACAATTGCGTTAGGTTAACTGAACTCGGGAGACGAAGATGGATTCCGGAGAAATATCTTCACGCTAGTCAACCAGTGGATTTACCGTAAATATTGAAGTAGAGCGGTCAAAACAGAAACTTTTAACATTCTGCTGGAATTGAATTCCTCACCTCAAGAAAGTCACGTTTTTAGGATGGAAAGGGTAAGTTTTTCAGCGAAATTGATTCACAACAGTACAGTATAGACCTTCCACTGTTTCAAAACACTAAAAACAAAAAATCCAAAATTTTACCCCACGCAACATAAACCTCCGTTGCAACTGGTTTTGCCGTGCAGAGTCACATATTATATAATTGAGAGTTGAATTTATTCAACACTTTCCACCTCCACAACTTCATGAAACCTTATTGTGACTTGGCCACTTTTTAATCAGGCAGTTTGAAAAGCTACAGTTTAAAAGCAGCTTCCCCAACACTGGTTACAGCGGGCGATGGGTGGGGCGGTGGCAGGATGGATTATGGGTGATGGTTGTTCTGACAGCGACAGTGAGGTCGTCGGGAAGGGCGTTTAGATGCTACAACACATAATGCACACATGATCGGAGCAATTAGAGCGTTCACCCTCGTCTCCTGAGGGCTTTTACAGGCAAGATTAAATGATCAATATCACAGGGGAGAGGAGAAGAAAAGAGGGGATGAGAGGAGAGGAAGAGAGAAAGGAGATTAAAGAAAACGAGACTGAAGGACGGGAGAGGAGATTAACGGAGAGGAGAGCGGAACAGTAGAAGACAGAAGCGAGGAGGTTAAAAAAGAAAAGACATTAAAAGAGAAGAGAAGTGAAGTGAAGGGAAGAGACAAGAAAAAGGGAGAAGGGAAGGGAAGTGGGGAGAAGAGATAAGGGAAGCGAGGAAAAGAGAAGAAAGCAGAAGATTAGAGCTAAAAGGAGAAAAGTCATAAAGAGATAAGAAGAGAAGAGAAGAGAAATGAAGAGTACAAAGGAGAAGAGATTGAAAGACAGGAGAAGAGAAGAGTAGTGGGTAGAACAGTAGACAAGAGAAGTGGGGAGAAGAAAATATACGGTAAGAGAGGAGAAAAGAAGAGGAGAGAAGAGAAGTGGGGAGAAGATAAGAGAAGAGAAGTGAAGAGAAGAGAAGGGAAGAGATGAGAAAAAGGGAGATGGAAAGAGAAGAGAAAAAAAGTGAGGATAATAGTAGAGAAGAGAGTAGAAGAGAAGAGGGGAGAAGGGAAGAGAAGGCCAGATTACATCCTGCATGTTATTACATTGCTTTGCATCGAGCGTTAGCGTAGCTTACTGCAGTGTGTGTGTGTGTGTTGGTAGGTGTGTGTATGTGTGTGTGTGTGTGTGTGTGTGTGTGACTCGCTTGTGGCACAAAGCACCTTTGCTGTAACTGGAGTGTTTTTCCGTCTGAAATGAGTTACATTGTGGCGGAGCTCTAATCAGCATAATTATGATTGCACAGCTATTAGCTGTTATGATGTTTGGATGCTAATAGCCCGGGCGCGCAGGAGGAGGGGACTAGCGGCATTACCGCCGCGTCAGGACGCTAGCGCTGGGCCGGCCCAACACATGGGAAAGATGGAGGGCTGGCGAGAGGAGGAGGAGGAGGAGGAGGAGTGAGGAAGGGAGGGAGGGAGGAGTGTGTTAATAAGACTGCAGATAACATTAACTCTAATGATCTGAGAGAACTATTAGCAACAACCAGGGACAAGAGCCCACAAGGAGATGAGACAACATTAGGGGAGTTAAGCACCTGTGACAGGTGTGTGTGTGTGTGTGTGCGTGTGTGTGTGTGTGTGTAGGTGTGTGTGTGTGTGAAGGAAAGTATACACAGAGGATCACATTAACGCTTGCTCATGGAAACGCCGTCCAACATTTTATACATGAGAAGATGTTACACGCATGGTCCATTTACACTAAGCAGTTACACTCCCCTCTCTCTCTTTTTATCTCTTCATCACTCTCTCATTTTCTTTTGCCCTTTACCTCTCTCTTCTTTTTCCAGCTCTTGTCTCTCTATGTCTTTTTATCTCGCTCTCTTTCTCCCTCTCTCTTTATTTAATCTCTCTTTTTAACCTTTTTCTCTTGCGTTGATTCGAGCTCTGCAGTAGCTGCGATCTTTTAACACCTTTGGAAAGCGAAGGAATGAGGAAAAGAAAGGAAGCTGTTTCTCTACTTCAGCCAGGGAGGCAGTTCTCACACGGCTAAAAGGAGTGAAGGTCAGGAGATAAAGATGGACAGATCAGATTCATGTTCATTAAAAAGAGCGTGTTGGAACAGCCGACTGGAGGGCCAGGAGCTGACGGGCACTTTATTACTTTAACCCTGTGTGTGTTTGAGAGAGAGAGGGAGGGGAGAAAAAGGGAATAGAGATAGAGGGAAAAGGGGAGGGCAATATGGAAAGAAGAAATGAACGGAGAGAAAAAAAACAAATGAAAGAGAGGAAGGTGAGAAAGACAGAAGGGTAGAGAGAGAGGGAGTGAGAAAGAGGGAAAGGAGGAATAGAGAGAAAAGAGAGAGAGAGAGAGAGAGATGTGTCTCCCTCAATGACAGTAGGAGAAGAGAAGAGAGAGATCATCATCAGGGAGGTGATGGAGGTCACAGTGTCGTTCCGGTGTCATCACACAGGCTAACACACACACACACAAGGCTAACACACACACACACACACAGGCTAACACACACACACACACACACACACACACACACACACACACACACACAAGCAACACACACACACATACACAGGCCAACACACACACACACAGGCTAACACACACACACACATACACAGGCTAACACACACACACACACACACAGGCTAACACTCCACACACACACACACACAGGCTAACACTCACACACACACACATACACACAGGCTAACACACACACACACACACAGGCTAACACACACACACACATACACACAGGCTAACACACACACACACACATTGTACACACACACACATACACACAGGCCACACACACACACACACACAGGCTAACACACACACACACAGGCTAACACACACACACACACACACACACAGGCTAACATACACACAGGCTAACACACACACACACACACACAGGCTAACACACACAAACACACACAGGCTAACACACACACACACACACACACACACACATACACACAGGCTAACACTCACACACATACACAGGCTAACACACACACACACACACACACACACAGGCTAACACACACACACAGGCTAACACACACACAGAGGCTAACACACACACACACACACGCACACACATACACACAGGCTAACACTCACACACATACACAGGCTAACACACACACACACACACATACACACACAGGCTAACACTCACTCGTACACATGAACACACACTCTCAAAGAGGGAATGAAAGAGGAAGAGTGTGAGAGAGATGCATGAACACACTCTCAAAGAGGGAATGAGAGAGAGTGTGAGAGAGATGGCGAACACACTCAAAGAGGGAATGAGAGAGGAAGAGAGACTTTTCCCAGAGGAATTGTACACAAAGTGTTGTTTGTCTAAATCCAGGTCTGACTCACTCTCTCCTCGGAAAATCCTATTGATTCCTCCCTGTAGCCCTGCTGGAAGGACCAGCCACACACACACACACACACACACACACAGTCTTGTCTTGCTATCTTTGCCAGGTTCTTTCATTAACTCCCATACCAACCTTAACATCAGTAGCCCAATGCAAATCTTTTACGTCTTTTAGTTTCTAACATCAAAGCTGCAGCTGTCCTATAAGACCATTTCTCCTCACGTCCACAAAGCCATAAAATGCACAAACCTTCATTTTTACTCATCTTTTAGTGGAAAGTTGGGTCCTCACAAGCCCTTAAATCCATGTACACACACTTGTTACATTCCACACTTTCAATTAAATCCTGGAATTTTTCTATAAAGGCATGATTTTATTTATGAGAACCAAGCCCCACAAGGACAAAAAGAAAAACAACAAATCACACATCTTGTAGGTGGCGACCTCACAAAAATCTAAAAACCTGTCAAAACACACCCAGACTCACTCAGTGGCCTGGGGAGAAATGGCTAAAAACTGTCAAATAAGATGCTTTATGTCATTTGTTTTGGCCTTGAGCACACACCAGTGCAATTATTTAGCTGGCCCTCTGCACAACGCGGCGCTGGTATGGGGCCGGAGCACCTTCTGAGTAAGCGCACTGCTGTTTCTGCAGCTCAGTAAGCGTATTTTTGTGTGTACATGTGACTTCTGAAAAGAGACTCGTAAGACTGAACACATTTTTATATGTGTGTGTCGTGATTCCCCACCAGGCCACTAGGGGCCGCCTTGTCTTGTGTTCCACGTTTATATCTGTGGTTGACTTTGCCCTGATATGTCTGTCCACGTTAATTGCGGCTTGAGCCTGTACTATACTTGTTATCCGATTTTTATTCCCTTTTTCTGACCACTGCTCCTCCTACAGTTTTCATGCTTGAAACTTCGTTGCAACACTAAAACAGGGTGCAGGTGTATACACATTTTTCATACGTGCATTCGTTTGTGAGTTCTGTCCATTTCTTCGTCCGTTTTTTCCCCATAGACTAACATGGAGTTCACATTTCGATACTTTACTGCACGGCTGCCGTTCTTCACAAAGCTACCAAATTCGATGTGATACAAGGGCCCATGTTCCTTTTTACATATCTGTAATCGTCATGACCCGCACTCGTCTTTTTCATCCTTTTGTTTTGTCGTTTATTTTTCCCATAGGAACGCATTCATTTTCTCCCTTTAAGAATACATGAGATTCGGGACTCGAAAGTTTCCCTCGGCCTGTTTTTTATGCCACCTCACAACACACATCTGTATCTGTTTCAACCCGCACTTGTCTTTTTGTAGCTTTTATCATCCCTCGTTCTCCCCCATTCACTTCAATGCATTTTAATCAAAGTCTTCCTGCTCGGTCAGTTTTCATGTCACAACGACAAACACATTGGCATTTTCTTGTGGAAATGCATCTCTAGTTTGTTTTGTGCAGTGTTGTGCTAGTTGTGTGTGAGGAACAATCCTCAACAGTTGGTAGTGTAATGGTTAGGGAACGTAAGGTCGCCTGTTCAAATCCCAGACCGGTAAAGGTACCACTGAGGTACTCATAAGCAAAGTACCATCCCCAAGCACTGCTCCCGTGCTGATGCCCATGTCAGCAGCCCACTCCTTTATCATGGATGGGTCAAATGCAGAGGTCACATTTCATTGTGGTGCACTGTGTGCTGTGCTGTGGTGTGTTCACAATGACAAAGCTAAAAGAAATGGTAATTCTAGTAAAGCTGCAGGTTGCAGACATGTACGTGTGTAAAACCGTATGTATTTGATCTGATCTGCTGTACGTCCTTGCACCGAGTCCAACCCTACACCTGGCTAACATGACAGCACAGCGTGGGTGAGATTAATAATACGCTCTGATTAAAGCGTCTAATTGGCTCAGGGCTTGTTGGCCGCGGGAATAACAAGCGCGAGCCGGACGAACATCTATCAGCCGCAGTATAAAACACCAGGATGAGGCTGGAAACAGCACGACTTCACAGATCTCACCATCTCTCCACCAACGGATCAGCACCCATCAACTTCCCAACACGCTCCCGCAGAGCTGCTATCATTCACCAAATGAGAGAGAGAGAGAGAGAGAGAAGGAACGGGGGATGAAGAGAGATAAAGGGATATAAATAGCCCACCTCGGCCTCCTCACTCATCCGTCTGCTTTTGAACTTGTCATTCGCCAAATTGGCGCTTTGGGCCCTGCTATAAATCTCTTTCTGAGGCGGTTGTGAAGATGGGAGGAGCTTCATATAGATCCATCACACACATTACTGCTGGCAGTGTGTGTGTGTGTGTGATGTTTAACAATCACTGTGGAGACAGTTTCCAGTTGCAGAAATAGACATTATGAGGGCATTTTCTGGTCGATAAAACAATTTCGATAATTAAGGAGAAAATCTTTCTTAGATGACGGCTTAAAGTTGTGAAACAACATGTTTGTCCTGTCACATAATTTGGAACAACACCCAAACAACATGGAATGTTGCAATTATGGCCCGTCTCCTGTGTGTGTGTGTGAGTGTGTTTGTGTGTGTTGTGTGTGTGTGTGTGTGTGTGTGTGCGCGTTTGGTCATAATCACCTGCCACATACAATGGGCAGTGCCATGACTTGACGAGTGAAATATCAGTGGACAGAGAGCAGCACAAAGTCAGCCTTCCTGTAATCACATCTACACACGCTAATGTGATTACAGAACACACACACACACACACATTTTATTTTTAGATCTTTGTGTGACTCAACAATTGGCAAATGTATTATATGAACTGAAATCAATGAGAAAGTGGAGAATCTTTTTGTTCTCTGACATACTGAATAGCTCTTCCTCTATCCAGGTGTTTCATGGTCTTTTTCTTCATTGCAGGTGAATAATGAATTTGAAGGAAAGGCACTTGTGTTCTTGATGCAGGAGGGATGCAGGCTGTGCAACGTCCTCAGAAGACTCCAGAATGTTTACGGATATGACTTCATCTTTATTGGTGATAAAAAAGTATCACAGTAGTTGGCAGAGTATGGGTTAGGGAGTTGGCCCTGTGATCAGAAGGTCGCCGGTTGAAATCCCGGACCGGTAAAGGTGCCACTGATGTACGCATGAGGAGGGTACTGTACCATCCCCAATAGGGGTGCACGATTCAGAAAATCTCATGATTCGATTCCAATTCAAAATCGATTAACGATTCATGATTAAAAAAAAAAAAAAATCACGATTCAATACATGCACTCAGTCTTTTTTTCGCGTGCTAACTCAACTTCTTTCGTACACTGAACTGCAATTCTACCTCTTTCGCACACTAAGTCGGCCTTCTCAACTCAGCCTTCTCTGATGCTGCCAAAAGCTGCCCACTGCTCCTTCATGGAGGGGTAAAATGCAGAGGTCACATTTGGTTGTGGTGCCCTGTGTGCTGTGCTGCGTTCACAATGACAATCAATCAAAATGAAATGAATCTCTCCATTTGACGCATCTGTGAAGTAGCAGTGGGCAGCTTTAGCAGCACCCGGGGACCAGTGCTTGGGGACGATACATGGCTCATGTGTACTGTACCTCAGTGGTACGGGTCGAACACCGTAACCATTACGCTACCATCTGGCCACAAATGTATTATGTATTTGGTAAAACATAGAATGTATTATGTGTATGTATTAACTGTCTATATGAACTAATTTAAGCTTAAATAACAACCGAAACCCAACGTCTGATCTTAAAGTAATTTGTTGTAGTAAATTGTGGATGCTCTTTTTTACCTTCTCTGTTGTAATGTCGGTTTTTCCATCTTACCAGGACTCAACAATATCTGGTAAACATCTCACACACACACACTCACACAAACTGATAAAAAAAGAGAATCTTGCCAACCCCCTAGTGAAGTAGTAGCTGTGGAATAGTCAAAGCGCTCTGCAGATAATGAATAAGAAAATGGCTCCAGAACAGGTGCCATTATTCTGAATCAAAGCGTCTCTCTTTCAGAAAGCAGCTGAAGAAGGAGGGCAGAGAAACTTAGGAAAATGACACTGCTTTGATCTGCGACGTGCCTCTTTCTCTGTGACTCATATGTTCTCTATGACTTAGGCAGCTTTTGATGCCCACTGTACACTGTTTGCGTATTTGTGTGTGTACACACTTCGAGACAGAAATGGAGAGTGGTAACAGAAAATATCAGATTTTTGCAATCTCAGGTTCAAACTTGCACAGGTAACTTTATATTGCACACATAACTTATGCTCCTTATTGTATATTGTATATTATAGTTTTTTTTTTTTTCGTCCTGTTACCCCAACCTCCTTATTTAAGTCAGTCTCATGTTTGTAAGTTTGTATTGTATTGTGTCTATTGTTTTCCCTTGTCTATTGCACAGTTATAAGAGCGGATCAGGATACATTTTACTGCTTGTTGTACCTGTATAACTTGCACGTGACCAATAAAGAATCTTGAATCTTGAATCTTGAATTTCACATTCAAATAAAAGCCGCATCATTATGAGTCTCGGCCACTAGGGGGCGATCGGGCACAACAAAGTCGCAGAGAAAGCGATTCGCGAAAAGTGCCGTAGATGTAGATTTTAGCCACCCGCCGCCTTCAGCAACACACGTTCCCAACATCACGCCGAGCGTCCAAAACACCCTCCTCTATACGCACCATCTGCTGGTCACCAAAGAGAACATGACTCAGGGGAAAACAGGAGATCAGCTTGTCTCTTTTAATAGCCAACCTTGACGTCATGTTCCAAAAAGAAATCGCTGATCAGCGATGGCTCTCCGTGTAGCCAAGAACAAACAGATCATTACGTAAAAAGCGGATCAAACCCAACTACAAAGTTCTTAAAGATCGGCTTTTACTTTTGCATTATTTGTGCAATTACTCACACAGAACAGGGCTTGCTACTGTCACAAAATTCCAAATTCAATTCACTTCAGACTCTCAGTGTCCATAAGTCTGCTTTATTTAAGTTGTGTAACAGTTGTGTGCCCACTGAGCGATGTCCTTTTTATTTCTAGAGGTAGAGAAGCTGGTGAGAACTTTTCAAATTGATATCACGAAAGACCAAACTTCTAAAACCCAGCCATAGCACATTTACATTGAGGGAACATTGAGAGAAGTCTGAGAAAATCACACCAGCACTTATAAACGCACTTGTATTGAACGAGACAAGAACAAAGTGAAGCTGGTCTGCTCCATAATTCATAATTTCCCAGGGAGAAAATCGCCATGACCAGTGTCAGTATGTCACCTCCTCCCGCTCTCCCTCCGGTCCGATAGGATTATACATCAAATGGGATTATAATAGCTATTCGTCCTAATGTCTTTGAGGAAAAATGAAACTGTATTAGATCACAACAGTGTGGTGATCAGAGTGCTGCGAGATCCTGTGGACGATGAGATCACTTTTACCGCTGGAGCGTCCTTTAGTTTTATTAAATGTGAGCCGTGTGGTGAGATTGTCACATCGCTGTGGAGTAAAAAATACTGTTTAATTCCAGCTGACTGCACTTGGAGCATGCAGGTGTAAAACTGCTCTGACTTTCTCTCTCCCTCTCTCTCGCTCTCTTTTCCTCTCTCGTCTCGTTGTCTTTCTAATGGCGGCGCGAGCAAACATATGCGCGGCGGCCTCTCCATGCGACCCGAATTTGGTGTTAAATGTTTCGTGTTTTCGTCAGTGTCCTACGGATGTTTCATCTCATAAGTGCTCCGGTAACACGCACGTCCGCGTATATGACCGGGAAACATTGTTCATCTACCGGAAAAAAGCAAAAACAATACTGGACGAGACGGTCCGGGAGACACTGCGGGAGCTTGGACTACTACACGAAGCGGGCAGCGGGACCTCGGAGCAGCGTGGTGTCGCGGACCGGTGGAAGTGCACCCAAAAACGGTGTGACCAAACCCGGAAACGTGGCAAACATGGAGGTCTCCGTGCTAAGCTAAGAGCTAATCTTTCTACCTGCCACGGGAGTTTAGCTCCGTTGTTTTGCTTGCTGTGTATCTACCACCTAGCGCAAATGCTAACCAGACAAACAACCTGCAAACCGCCCACCCGGAGGGGGCTTTCGTCATCGCTGGCAACTTCAACCAGGCCAATTTGAAAACAGTGCTGCCTAGATTTCACCAGCATGTGAACTTTGCAACCAGGGGAAATAACTGTTTGGATCATGTGTACACCACCATAAAAGACGCTTACCAGGCTGAGCCCCGCCCACACTTCGGCAACTCCGACCACATCTCAGTGAAAATGATTCCAGCCTACAGTTTGAGTGCGCGGACCAGCTGGCCGATATCTTCACTGACATTTTCAACACTTCCCTGAGGCAGGCTGTTGTTCCAGTGTGTTTTAAAATCAGCACAATTGTCCCAATTTTAAAGAAATCAGCAGTGTCCTGCTTGAACGACTACCGTCCCGTGGCCCTCACACCACACTGCAAAAAATGGCTTTTTAAAAATAAGAAAAAAATTTACTATTTTGGGGAAAAAAATACTTATTTCAAGCAAAATTATCTGCCAGTGCAGCAAGAAAATTACACTTGCTAAGATTTCTTAAAACAAGAAAAAAAATACTGAAAGACTAAGACACACAACTTAAATTAAGCAGAATATACTAGTTTTTTTTCTCCAATTCTCTTGAAACAAGTAAAAATATAATTACAGTCTACCTGTTAACACAACTCCTTTACCAATGTAGGTTGTTTTAAGAAAAAACTGCTCAAAATTAGTTGTATTACCTAGGTAGGATAAGTCAAATAATCTAAACAATATTCAGTCTTACCAAGAAAATAAATCCAAAAAATGGTGTAACAAGATTAAAATGCTGAATTTAAGTCAATTACACTTGTACAGATTTTTATTTTTTGCAGTGCAGTAATCATGCAGTGCTTCAAAAGACTAGTCATGAGCCACATCAAAGCCACTCTTCCCAGCTTCCCTGACCCCCTCCAGTTTGCCTACTGCTCCAACCGGTCAACTGGTGACGCCATATCCACTGCACTTCACCTGTCTCTGACCCACCTGGAAAGGAAAGACTCTTGTGAGGATGCTGTTCATCGACTTTAGCTCAGCATTTAACACCATCATCACTGATTGTCTCCTAAACTGAGCGGGCCGGGCCTAAACACCCCATTGGTGAACCGGATCCTAGATTTCCTGACCAACAGGCCACAGTCTGTCCGGATCGGATCCAACACCTCCAACACCATCACACTGAGCACAGGCGCACCACAGGGCTGCGTGCTCAGCCCACTGCTCTTCATGCTACTGACCCACGATTGCACAGCAGCGCTCAGCTCAAACCAAATCATTAAGTTTGCGGATGACATGACTGTGGTGGGCCTCATCAAGAACACCGACATCTCAGCGTACACAGAGGAGGTGGCGAGAGTGGCTGACTGGTGTAAGAGCAACAACCTTTCTCTAAACGTGGACAAAACAAAAGCACTGCGCACCCTCCTCTCACCATCAACGCGCAGCTGTCGAGAGGGTGAAAAACACCAAGTTCCTGGATGTTCACATCACAGAGGACCTCTCTTGGTCCCTCAACTCCACCTCCATAGCCAAGAGGGCTCGTCAGCATCTGCACTTCTTGCGGAGACTGAAGAGAGCAAGCCTACCCCCACCGATCCTAAAGACATTCTACACCATCACCATTGAAAGTCTTCTCTCCAGCTGCATCACTGTCTGGTATGGGAAAGTTTCAGACTGCAACACACTACAGCGAATAGTGAGAGCAGCTGAGAAGGTCATTGGTGTGCCCCTACCCACCCAAAAGACATTTTCCAGACCCGCTGCTACGACAGAGCTAGAAACATAGTGAAGGACCACGCCCATCCACCACATGGACTCTTTTCACTTTTACCGTCTGGCAAACGGTATTGTAGCCTCCAATCTGCCACCAAGAGACTGTGTAACAGCTTCATACCACAAGCCATCAGGACTCTGAACGCACATTAATATCAGAGCTCTCTTAAAATACCTCAAACTACC
>JAVGVS010000080.1:632814-645314 GCA_032718565.1 Distichodus sexfasciatus
CCTCGAGAGTCCAACCTCATTCTCCAGCTCTTCATCAATGTGAAGTGAGAAGAGAAACGAGAACAGAAATGAATCCTCCAACTTGGACTTTACAACTTCACTACTTCCTGATTTACATTCACGTCATTTAGCAGCCGCTGTGATCCATTCCCTAACCACAGGAACGGTCTTTTTGGAGCAACATGGGGTTAAGGGACTTGCTCAATGATCAAACGATGATCCCTGGCATTCAAACACCTGATCTTACGAGGTTTTAGTGTCTTACACCCGATTTATCACACTTCCCAGATTGGTAAAGGTACCAGTGTGGTACTCATGAGCAAGGTACCATCCCAAAGCACTGCCAAAATAAACAGCTGCCCACTACTCCTTCACGGATGGGTCAAATCCACAGTGCTTGGAGACGCTACCTTACTCATAAGTACCTCTGTGGGACCTCTTCCGGACCGGGACTTGAACCAGCAACATTCTGATCACAGGAACAACTCCCCAACCGTTACGCTACCAACTGTCCCTAAAATGGCAACTGTCACAACAATATTTTCTTATTATTGGGCCAGTTAGTAGCGTGACGTTTCGGGACTTGGCCCTGTGATCAAAGGGTTGATTGTGGTGTGCTGTGTTCACAATGACGTGCTGTTCTCCTTGTCCTTATATCGATATGGTTTATACAGTTACATATGTTTGCAGCGTCAAGAGCGTTTGATGCAACATCACTTTTACAATATGATGCCAGTAATTTTGCAAGACGGCAGTGAAGGAGAGCTTTCCTCGGAGCTTCACGTTAACCCACGGCTCATTTCTACCTCCGGCTAAACACGTCTATGTGTGTTGTGTGTTTATCCAAACAATTATTTCCCATAATGCGCGAAAACGTCGGGAGCCCGTTAAATCCAAGAAGGTATGTTTTTTGCAACTGGGTCAGATCGAGGTCGGGCTGCGTTCACACCTTTAACCAACCGAACCAAGACCTGGTCCGCACCTGAGTTCGGGAGCTTGTATTCACACCTGCCCAAAAGGTCTGAACCAAGGGAGGAAACAAGATTGGATTCTTTTTAAGTGAACTAAACAAGGCAGGTATGAATACTCTCTAGGACTTGCTCCCACTGGACTCAACTAAACAAACACTCTGTGGGATAATCTCAGTAATTCTGGCCACTGCACTACCACTTACATTTACGGTTTTTAGCAGTGACTTTTTCCATCCTATTTTGAGGGAGAGCAACTTAAGGGTCTTGCTCAGGGACCCCATCATGGTAGTGCTGGAGGTAGGATACTTGCCTCTGGACCAAGAATCCCCTTGGTCCAGAGGCGAGTATCCTAATCACTAGGCCATCACCACCCACTGGTATTGAATCCAAACTCAAACCAGGAGGTTTCATGCCTCTTGCGTGTCAACAATCAGAAACTCCACATCTCATTTCAAAGCATAAACCACAAACAATTTTTACAATCAAATCTGGTCAAACATTTGCATATATTCTGTCAAATTCTCCAGTTGGTCTTTGTTTGACGTAATACAGCCCCCTTTATTCACACTAATCATACATGCACCACACTGCCCTGTTTGCTTCTTCCGTATCCAGCACAGGTAAACACACCATTTCCCCCGTGAAGCAGCGTTTCGAGCAAATCTTAAGTTCATTTATTAACAGCCTGACAAGCATTTGCGAATGCTATTATATTCAGGCAAAGACTTTCTTTGTGATCGTTCCACAACACAAGATCCCAATAACGTCAAAATGAATACTAATGTTAATCTCTCTCTCCTGCAGGTTCAAACCCTCTGTGACGTAGACCCTCAAGGTTAAAAGAAAATAACACTGAAGAAAGGCTCAGGCTAATGCTCTTCTGTTTTTATATTTTCTGTATTTCAAAGGAGGTTTATAGCTTGGATATTTCCAGATTTTT
The DNA here is from genome assembly GCA_032718565.1 of Distichodus sexfasciatus. NCBI lineage: Eukaryota > Metazoa > Chordata > Actinopteri > Characiformes > Distichodontidae > Distichodus > Distichodus sexfasciatus. The sequence goes on from JAVGVS010000080.1 coordinate 634,726, forward strand.
CCAGTGTACCAACACCTGCATGAGTTTGGAAAAATCAGGTTTTTAAATATGACAAGCCAAATCTAAAGCAGGAAAATCTAAAGCTTTTGGTTGATTAACAGTGATTTGCCAAAAAATACTGCCAACGCCCAATAAATCTTGACATAAGCTACTGATGTGACTTGAGGCATATTCCTGTCTCTGTATCATGAAAGTATTCAACCGGTATGTCTCTGGATATTGGCTCATTTTGTGCAGTTATTTTACAAAAGCCATCTGGCACACAGCGAGTTTAACGTTTGGAAAACTTTGCAATTGAGCCTGACCTTGGAAAAGAAGGAGAAGTTTCAGGACGAGGATGGTACAAACTGATATAAATTGCAACATGAAATAATCCAGAAGTTGATCACACTGTTTATGATCTCTACATAAATCCTCAATTTGTACTAACGTATTAACCTATACTTTTGTCTGTGAACTTTCATTTTTCTCTAACGCGTTTTTTGTTAAAGTATATAACTTAGTGGGCGGTGACTTGGTTCAATGACAGCTGTGGATTTTAAACATAGTTTTACAGATCAAAGAACAGTCGTGGACTACAAAGCACTGCTGTAAGTCACTCTGGATAAGAGTGTCTGCTAAATTCTGTAAATGTAAATTCAAAAATACATTTACATTTACAGCATTTAGCAGACACTCTTATCCAGGGCGACTTACAACAGTGCTTTGTAGTTCACAACTTGTCATTAAAACCAAGTTACTGCCAACTAAGTTATAAACCTCAACCAAAAATCATGTCAGAGAAAAGGGCAAGTTAGTGGACAGACAACAAACATACATGTTAGTGGGTTCGTGTTGTTTTTGCAGAGAAATAGTGAGTCTGAAGGGTAGTTAGTGCCCTAGACACTCCTAGAAGATGACGACTGTAAGGGACTCAGCAGCAGTTCTTACGTCAAGAGGAAGTTCGTTCCACCACTGAGGAGCCAGCACAGCAAAGCGTCTTGATGCATGTCTTCCTCTTCTCTTAAGTATTGGTGGTTCGAGACGTGCAGTGCTTGATGCTCTGTTAACAGTCATGATATAAGGCTGTGTTTTCAGCACTGTCAAAATGATTTGATCAAAAAGTCATGCTAACATCATTTCTCCATGAACTTTTTACTCATATCTTCAAACAATAATTTATTCATTTTCAAATGAGTTTTCACTGTTGAAACCACTTATTAAAATGTATTTAGTGATTTGGTTGAGTTGTGAGCAGTGATAATATGTGTGTTCATGTATTCCTGCAAGTCAAATAAATCCCATCGTTAACATGTTTTTCTGCACATTGAATCTGGGTTTTTTTTTTCAGACTTGGTGTCTGCAGGAATCTAATGGCCACTCGGAAAGTTTTTGGGATGTGATGATAGCGAGTGTAAGAATTGCTCTCACCGGACTCACAGTTACTGACACCTACACAAACACACACTGAGAAATGGAAACCAGTGAAAACTTCTAAATTTAGAAGTGTATTCTTTTATACTTTAAGAATTTATTTGACTAAAAGCAAATATATTTAAATTATTTCGTTTAAAAATGCTTCATAAAATCAAATACTGTTTAATATTATTGATAACTTTTATTTATATTAATAAAAATTTCTATGACAATTATATGCTTAAATCAAAATCTGAGATATATCAAAATTCTAGAAAAACTTTCCTAATTTAATTTTCTTCACACAGGTGTGTAATGGTAAAGAAAACCTGTCTACTCACATCTCCTCTTCCCCACCTCATTACCAGAGTCTTATTAAAACAGCTCTTTCTTTCTCTCTACCTGCTTACTTTAATACTTACTTACTCTACCTTTTGCTTTAATGAGAAATAATGAGAAATACAAGGAATCTGTCGATCACGGTATTCAGCACAAAATTGCAGAGTGAAACACACGGCTAACACAAAACCCAAGAACACAAGAACAATAAAGAAGCAGTTACTTGTACTTAAAATGTTCACAAATTTTGTATGTCAGAAAAATGATGTATACACTTTCAATGAAAAAAAAAGCCCTCCTTGACATTCAAAAAGGTGAAACATCAAAAGAATCAAAGAACACAAAGTGGGTGATACTGCGATCACAACTATTAACGCAAATTCAGCCAACCCTCGCAATTTTTGACTAGTCATTGTCGTTTCTCGCAAAACGTTGAGCCATACATCAGCGAACTCACTTCCTTGTTACGTTTAGAAGACGCAGGAAATGTGTGATAAAAACACCTCACACTTCAAAAATAACTAAATGATTAATGATTACTACAAATAATTGTGGTTTTGTTCCCTTCGTTTTAATTAGTTGTTAACAAATCATTATAAAGGAGGACAAGATCACAATTTTTTCCTCAACTTTGACTTGCTCCCGCAACTTTACTGCAACGAAACGCCCAAAAACATCGGAACTTTCATCTCAATTTTTTAGAAAAGCTGCTGCAAAATCAGGCATTTTAGGCCGCAACGATCTCAAAAATGTCCCGCAAAATCCTGGAGGGACTGGGATAAGGAGAGAGGGAGGCGAAAAATCCTGTTATTCTTCTGCAGCTGCACGGTGTTATTTCTCTCCTCCTTCACCCAGCACTCATCCTCTTTCCCCTCATCCCCTCACCCATGAAACACAAGAGAGAGAAAGAGAGAGAGGTAATGAAGTGTCTGAAACAGAGACTGCTATTCTAACAGCATGACCTGGAATATTTCAGACATAGCTTATCGCCAAAACAGCTATTGTGAGTGGTGTGTGTGTGTGTGTGTGTGCAAGCTTGTATGCGCTGTGAGAACTGGCAAATTGCATGATTAATGTGATCAGGGCACATTTTTGACATAAAACATGCAAACAGAACGTGTACACACAGACTTACATTTTGACCGTTTTGGTGAAGCTTTTCAAGCGACAAGCTTCTTACGGTTAAACATGACTAAGCTACTGCTCAGCTAGTGTCGCAATAGAATAGTTAGCTACGCTACAAGCTGGAGAGATCAACATCCAAGCTATCTCACAGCCACAGATTCTAGACTCCATCCTTCGGTTACTTCTAGCAGCTGACAAGAGCGCGCTGTGATGCAATTAGTGGTGTCGCGAGCCTATCGGATGCCACTTCTGCCAACATTTTACAGAGCAATGTCCATTTTTGGGGAGTCTTCCCACAGCATATTGGGGTTAAGGGTTTTGCTCAGTAGAGTGAGAAGTAGGAATTGAACCCACGACTTCTTGGTCCAGAAGTGAGTGTCCTGACCACTAGGCCACCAACACCCAATCAGAAGATAGTAGTTTGAAGTAGTCATCTTTGTAAAGAGAGAAAAATGTCACATTTCACTACGGTAAATTACTAGTTTCTTACTATAAAGTGAACATGTACACCTACTGTCTATTAGTATAAAACTTATTAAGGAACATTGTTATTATATATTATTATATATTATTTTTTCTCTTTATTTTAAGTTTATTTTACAATTTCTATAACTTAGGCTGAATCCCATTTCACCGCACTACCTCTACTTTTGGAGCATTCACGCGTAGTAGAGCTGGGCGATATCAACAAAAACATTATCACAATATTTTTTGGTATATTGATCGATTTCGATAATTATCACGATATATTTTCATATTGTTGGGTTTTTTGGATTCTTATACAGACTGAATGAACAAGGTAAAATAATCAAACAATATTAAACAAAATAATTTTCAACAAATTTCTACTTAGAGCACTCTGAGCACTGCGGCAAAATCTTTTTTTTTCCCACTGAAGGCGCTTAGCAGTCATAGGATTTGTTTAAAAATGGCAGCTGCCAAGCAGCAAAAAGGTAAATCAACACCTCACTTCAGGCGCTTTCTGGTGCTTGTTGCTAAGTTAAAAAGCCTCGCCGGGTGCTTCACGTTAGTATTTTATTAATATTTTTAGTAGAAGGGCGTGTATGGTTAAAAATGAGCCTTATTTTGACATCAAAAGCCGCCCGTAACTACTTGACGCTGCGAAACCCTGCGATTTCTTCGCTCACCGCGGCGTCCTGGTTGCCCGACATCTTTTCTTAGGGCCGCAATATACTTAACGCTACGTGACAGGTGCGCATGGGCCTTTGCTGCCTGCGCAAGCAGTGTACTATTCTCTTCGCGTGCATACTTTTATTAATCTTGAGATATGGTAGCGTTATTGCCTCATAAAGCGTGCAGTTCGTCGTTAAGTGACTTGAAAAATAGAAAACAAAGTAGAAGCGTGGCAGAATAGAGAAAAAAAATAAAATATTTGCATTCGGATGTTTCAAGGTGAAAAAGACAGCGAAATCAATCAGTCTATACTCCAGCAGCACCGCTTTAGTGGACAAACAAAGTGTGTCGAATTTTATAAACTACGTTTATCATCGCTATGCGTCATCACATTTTGTGATAAAATATCTAGATCGCTTTATGTAGCACTAACGTGTAAGATTAATCTGATATCTGAACTAAACAGAGGTGAGGAAGGGAAAGAATAACTACCCTCAAACGGGCCACTACGGTTCCTCCAAACAGAAGGGTTAGGGTAAGACTATCAACAACATGGCTGTGGAACCGAAAAGAGACGAAAGAGACATACGAATGTACGTCATTTCTCTATTAATAAAGCATTTTAAATTAAAACAACCAGTGTATTGTCTCAAGTACAAAGTATTGACTGTGTTTTTCAGCGTTGTGGTGTACTCTTCATGGATTTATTCCCCACAGAATAAAGTGCTAGTGTGGTTCCGGTTGCTATTACACATCTCTAGCTGCTGCAGACAAGGCAAAAAAGCCACATCACGTGGTAAAGGCAATAGTAACCGCGACGACGCATATTGAACATCAACAGAAACATGTACATCTGCCTCGTCAAATTCTATTGACATTTCATGTTTCCTGAAGGGTTAGAGGTTGGTTAGGTTGAACTGCAACCACTCTGGCAAGGGCGAAGTGGGAACACAAAGGGATAGGGGTGAAATGGAATTTGGCATTAATCTATTGTTAATGTCTCATTTTGGAAATTCAATTTTAATTTGCAGATTCCAAGCTGGCATGCATTTTCACTACATGTTCTACTTATACAATTATGAATGTGATACATAAAGAATCTTGAATCTAAAACAACAGTATTTTAAATGTATTATAGGTACAAACCGCCTCTAACACCCCCTCTCTGTACCATCAGGAACCCGCGTCCAGACCCTGCTGCATTATCAATGATGCTGAACACTGATCCATCATCTCACCAACCTTACTGCTAGAGCTAAATACGCTGGCCAGCGTGTGTAAGATCACTGCCAACACAACCTCCTAAATGGCATTCACCCAAAATCTCAAGCTTGCTTATGCTTGCTTGACCCTGTTGTCCTGAATGAACGATTTGCCAGAATGAGCCACGCTCTGGCTAGTGAATGCATAATAGATAAGTGGATTGCCCTGATGGAGGACCTGGGGTTATAATGAGGGGGCAAGTAGACCACCTGCGAAAGTCAAAAGTGGTATCGAATCGGCAGTTGAAGATCGGCCCAGGTGTCGATAAGCTGAATCTTAATGCTTCGAGGCCTGTCCATATCATCATTAACGTTTTGGCCTAAACAGGCATGCTAAGATCTTCCCTCGAAGGGAAAGCAAGCCATTGAAGTAAACCCATCGAGACCTAAAAGCCATAAGACAGGTATTAACATGAAGGATCGTTATCCGGTGGAGTTCAGGTTCCCTCGAACCTGCTCAAGCGCTTCTCAAATGTAACCAGTTTCGGCCATGTCGTCTGAAAGCTTGCAGTAGAAAACAATAAGCCTCACAGTGTCTCGTCGTAGGCGTGACGAATGGCCAGGCAGTCGGGACTTAATGGATCTGTGGTGCAACACAACAGAAACAAAATCGGCCTCGCTCGCGCTTGAGCTGATGCCAGCTCTTGAGGAGAGACAGGAGGCGTCGGAGACAAAAAGAGAAGGAAAGGAAGAGAGAATAGAGAGAGAGAGAGAGGGTGGGGAGACAGGGGATAAGGCAGAGGTTCTCTGCTGTCGAGAATGTCAATGACCTCCAGAGGCGTCTCGAGAGAGGAGGCTGAGGAGACTTCGCCTTGGGTAAACTGCCACCAGCGAGGATGTCAGAAGAGACAGCCCCAAATTTGCTCGGGAAGCGACGGCGAGTCGTATCTGCACACGACGAGAGGCCTGGAATGGGGCTCTGGAGTAAAGGGATTAAAAATGAAGAGCTCTTCGTTTCAGCTTGTATTCACTGATTTTAACGTTCCGTCCCAGTGTTCCAAGGTCTGTCCAATAACGTCAGTAAGAACGGTCAGCACAGGCTTTACTAGAAACAAAGCTACTATTACTCATATGGGGTTTTTTGAAAGCTTATTGAAAGCTTGAGTCTGGGCAGCAGTGTGGAGGTGGACGTAGTGTTGGCGATTCATGATCCGTTTATAATCATTGGTTGGAAGGGGCGTCACCAGCCGATTTTCCCGGGGCTTAAGCCCAGGGGTGACCTGAATCAGCCGAGTAGCCAATTGTTTGGCTTATTTATTTCATTAATATGCACATGCATCTGAAAAGCAAATTATAATTCGGGCAGTCTACTGCATAATATGATCTCTTCTTTCAGAATTTAATATACTGTATACAAACTGAAAAAAAATCCTCAGCTCCTCTTTGGTTATCGGTCCAGTGCTGAGCCCAGGGAGCCCTTGAAGGCTGGAAACGCCACTGCTGATTGGTAATCAATAAAAGTTAAATAATTCAAAGTAATGATCAGCTGGTTTACACATTTATGTTTACATTTCTAAATCATTATTTTTCGCAAATCGAACCATAATTAGCAGCATTTGACATATACTACAAGTAAATATATTTGAGAGGATTTATCAAATTGTAACTAAAACTCTAAGCTTATATTTCCAGTATGGTTCAACAAAGCAGTTACAAAACACGTCCAGTAGCACATCTCGATTTCGATATAAATCCATTCATAAATACATAACATTTTAAAGGTCTCATGTTCTACATTTTTTCAACAAGTTCTATGAGCTCCACTAAACATGTCTCTGAAGTAGTTTGCTGAAAGTACCTCTCAGATTAGTCACTGTCGCCTAACTTTTTACTCCTCCTTTCAGTCCTTTCAGAACAAGCTGTTTCTCATTAGTATTCCTAAATGCAAATGAGCCGCTGCAGCCCACACACATCCCACTCCGGAACTGGGGTGTAGATGCCTGGCGAAGATTACCTCGCGTGAACATATAATCAACATGGCTGATGCTCACCATTTGACCAGTAACAAAAGTATTTGCTATTGCTATATTGTTAGTATTGTTTCCCATGACAACGGTTGCCAGTAGAAAGCGCTTGTGTGGAGAAACTGAGGAAATCGGAAAACATGGCAGCAAGCTGGAAACGTTCCACTGTGTGATTGCACTTTACTAAAATCGACGCAGACAGTACAACATGCAACATTTACCATACAAAACGCAGAACTGGGGCAGACAATACATCGACCAGAAACGCAGCGGCCCAAGCATAAAGTGATATATTCCAGACTGATGAGCGTGCGGTGTTTGATAACTGGAGCGCCACAGTTACAGCTACAGCAGCAACAGCGCCTGCACCGACAATCACCCCTGCAGCCAGCATCCACATCGAGAATGTCAAATCTACACCGGTGACAAAAGTTCCACTGCAGCTTTAGGTAATTAGTGCTTTATCTGTTTTAGTTGTTGTTCTGGGATATATTTTATAAAAACTGTAATAAATTTATATTGTAGTTGTAACATAAGAAACATTCGAAGTTAGTTTGGGGCTTATTTATTATTAATTTATTTATGATGTTGATACAAACCACGTTTTACAGATTCAGAGCAAAATTATTGAGGCGAAGCCTAGGTGGAAGTATCAATGCGAATACTGAGTAGCAGTACCGATATCAGTTCAGATGTGAAAGTTACCCAACCCTAATTATTGGGTTTATGAAACTAAGAAAATTTGATTATCTGAATCCTGAAATCACCCGAGACCATGCTGTTTTTGTGTGTTAAGTTCAGTGATTCATCAACACGTTTTTTCCACAACACAATCCACCCATATCTGTGCTCGGAGTGATCCATTCCCGGGTTAATGGAGATGATCTCCCCCAGCCAGGTGATGTTGGCAGTGGAGCGTTCCTGCGCTCTGGAACTTTCCGAGCTAATTAAGTTTCTCTCACAGGTCACTGGCTGTTAGACATCCCATCCCTCCTCAGCGTCTCCTAGCAGGCCCTCTGGGAAAGTGGATTTATGCCACCCGAGTCTGTGTGTGTTCATGTATTTAGCAGATTGCAAGAGCCTCTCTCTAAAAGCTTATAAGGAAAAACTTCTTTTTAACAATATTTGTATATTGCTTTATGGTAACATATTTTTATGCAAGACCCGGTCGTTAGAAAAATTCTTTGTCTTGGGGTTTGTGTTGAGGCCAGGTCAGATGCATATCATTACTTTAAAACCTCCCTAAAACCAGTCTCTACAGTCTCAAAGACAGTTTTAAAAATCTCAGACTCTATTTTGTATTTGTACTTCAGTCTTGTCATGAACTCAGGCTAAAGAGACTGGGATTTTGTTGGAACCAGCCAGGACACAACAGGGGCATATTGCCTATTAAAACTCTTTGAGACCGACGCAGGCATTTGCGTTGTTTACTAATTCATGTTTTAATAGCTCAGAATCCCTTTAACTTACAGAAACCACACAAGCCGTCAGAATCACAAGACTTTCAACAGACATTATATTCATTTCATTGTGTGAAATTATTTCTGAGTTACTCTGTGCACAAAAGGCAAATGATTAACATGGCAGCATTAATGAGTATTTGCATTTTTAAACACCATGGCGTTTGTGTACAACTCTCATATGTTAAGCCATCATTCACCAAAATGTATGGTTCTCTCAGAAAGTCCAAAAGCATTTTCATTTTCAATTGATCGTTTTTCTCCATTCTACGAGTGTTAGCGAGAAGAAGTATAAATAAAATAATATAGAAATCCAATAATTTTATTCTGTATCCAGATGGATACCAAATGGATAAAGAAGTGTTTCTGTCTGGCACTTACCTAACCACTAAACATGTTTAATGTTGCATGTTCCGCTTATTTGTCATGTGGTGTAAAACCTGCATTAATCTTGGTCTCGGTTTCGGCACACTTTGGTCTTGGTCTGGTCTCGGTCTCGGTTTAGGTGGTCTTGATCCCAACTCTAGTGACTGTGTGTGCGTGGGGGGATAGAGAAGGTGAGAGTGTATGTGGTTTGGTCACTGTACTAGGGATGTGCTTAAATCCATAGAAGAGACCAAAAATAAGACATCACGCCTTCGCTTACATCTCATCCATCCATCCATCAGAGCCAGGCAGGTTTCTGGGCGGCTTGCCCGAAAGCGAATGAGAAGATAAAGCGAAGAGAGGAAAAAAGAATTAAAGATAAAATGTGGGATGGAGGGGCTGACGAGAAAGTGGATACTAATTAAGGAGCAGCATTATCACGTTGTGAAGGTGTCACTACACCTCATTCACTTTGACCGACAGCCTCATTGGACCGCGCCTGAGAGGAGCCTCCATTAGACCACCGACTTGTGTGTGTGTGTGTGTGTGTGTGTGTGTGTGTGACCCACTTCCTAAAGTTATTTGCTGTTGAGAGAAACAAGAAAATGATGATTCACACTTTTATAAGGCTCCTCAGAGTGATTGTGATGAAAGTGAGTTGTGGGTTGATATTAAAATGTTGAAATAAAGAACATGTCAACAGTCAGGAATGTAGTATGGACCCCTAAACAAAGAGACCTTGAGGTGTCCTTGTATAATCCAGTGGGGGCCAAAAGGAACGACTTTTATATTTACAGAAGAATCCTAGAACATTAAATATTTATAAGCTGGCTATATAAATTCATGTCACTGGCACAAACCTGGATTCTGCCGAAGCTCCTCAGGAAACAGGTTTACCCAAGTCCAACAAACTCTCCTCTCTGACAAAAAAAAAAAAAAATATTGTATCACCCTGTTAGCATATTAGAGGAATAGAAAGCAGGTTACACACCGGCAGGACAATAAGTCTTCAGCTGCCACTGTCTCAGGGACATTTAGTGGCCATACCATGTGTAAATAAGTTCTCTCACACACATTTTAAATATCTCTCTATCGACCAACCCTCATCAATATATTTATGGGACCCTAAATGCATTATATCTTAAATCTATATGACCAGAAGTGCTAAGCCACACACACACACACATAAATGCCTCATATATACACTTTATCACGATTGGCTGATGCCCACAGTAGTTCTTTGCCGTTTGCCGTAGTTCTGGAACTGAAACAATTATTCAAATAACTCAAATAATTACAAATAAGCACAAAAGTGGTTGATGCAATTTATCTAGAATCGAAGCTTCGTTTAATCATTTTCACTCGTTAGCGCACGCTCAGCAATGTTTCTGGGCTGACTTACAAGTGACCCTAGCGTTTCAGAAGAGGTCTTGAACAAGCAGGCCTGATCCCCTCTGTATGTAGAAACTGTTTGTGAGATATTCGTGCACAAAAAAGCAAGTACATGTGTAAAAACACCATAAAGTAACATTTTCAATTTTAAA